>JAAAWM010012130.1:10000-182960 GCA_036873465.1 Thinopyrum obtusiflorum | reverse complement strand
CATATTACTAAAGAACTCCCACTTAGATAGACATCCCTCTAATCATCTAAGTGGTCACGTGATCCATATCAACTAAACCATGTCCGATCATCACGTGAGATGGAGTAGTTTTCAATGGTGAACATCACTATGTTGATCATATCTACTATATGATTCACGCTCGACCTTTCGGTCTCAGTGTTCCGAGGCCATATCTGCATCCAGGCTCGTCAAGTTTAACCCGAGTATTCTGCGTGTGCAAAACTGGCTTGCACCCGTTGTATGTGAACGTAGAGCTTATCACACCCGATCATCACGTGGTGTCTCGGCACGATGAACTTTCGCAACGGTGCATACTCAGGGAGAACACTTGTACCTTGAAATTTAGTGAGAGATCATCTTATAATGCTACCGCCGAACTAAGCAAAATAAGATGCATAAATGATAAACATCACATGCAATCAATATAAGTGATATGATATGGCCATCATCATCTTGTGCCTTTGATCTCCATCTCCAAAGCACCGTCATGATCACCATCGTCACTAGCTTGACACCTTGATCTCCATCGAAGCATCGTTGTCGTCTCGCCAACTATTGCTTCTACGACTATCACTACCGCTTAGTGATAAAGTAAGGCAATTACATGGCGATTGCATTTCATACAATAAAGCGACAACCATATGGCTCCTGCCAGTTGCCAATAACTCTGTTACAAAACATGATAATCTCATACAATAAATTTAGCATCATGTCTTGACCATATCACATCACAACATGCCCTGCAAAAACAAGTTAGACGTCTTCTACTTTGTTGTTGCAAGTTTTACGTGGCTGCTACGGGCTGAGCAAGAACCGTTCTTACCTACGCATCAAAAACCACAACGATTTTTCGTCAAGTGTGCTGTTTTAACCTTCAACAAGGACCGGGCGTAGCCACACTCGATTCCACTAAAGTTGGAGAAACTGACACCCGCCAGCCACCTGTGTGCGAAGCACGTCGGTAGAACCAGTCTCGCGTAAGCGTACGCGTAATGTCGGTCCGGGCCGCTTCATCCAACAATACCACCGAATCAAAGTATGACATGCTGGTAAGCAGTATGACTATTATCGCCCACAACTCATTTGTGTTCTACTCGTGCATATAACATCTACGCATAGACCTGGCTCGGATGCCACTGTTGGGGAACGCAGTAGTTTCAAAAAAATTCCTACGCACACACAAGATCCATCTAGGTGATGCATAGCAATGAGAGGGGAGAGTGTTGTCTACGTACCCTCGTAGACCGAAAGCGGAAGCGTTATGACAACGCGGTTGATGTAGTCGTACGTCTTCACGATCCGACCGATCCTAGTACCGAAAGTATGACACCTCCGTGATCTGCACACGTTCAGCTCGGTGACGTCCCACGAACTCTTGATCCAGCTGAGGGGGGGGGGGGGGGGGGGGGGGGGGGGGGGGGGGGGGGGGGGGGGGGGGGGGGGGGGGGGGGGGGGGGGGGGGGGGGGGGGGGGGGGGGGGGGGGGGGGGGGGGGGGGGGGGGGGGGGGGGGGGGGGGGGGGGGGGGGGGGGGGGGGGGGGGGGGGGGGGGGGGGGGGGGGGGGGGGGGGGGGGGGGGGGGGGGGGGGGGGGGGGGGGGGGGGGGGGGGGGGGGGGGGGGGGGGGGGGGGGGGGGGGGGGGGGGGGGGGGGGGGGGGGGGGGGGGGGGGGGGGGGGGGGGGGGGGGGGGGGGGGGGGGGGGGGGGGGGGGGGGGGGGGGGGGGGGGGGGGGGGGGGGGGGGGGGGGGGGGGGGGGGGGGGGGGGGGGGGGGGGGGGGGGGGGGGGGGGGGGGGGGGGGGGGGGGGGGGGGGGGGGGGGGGGGGGGGGGGGGGGGGGGGGGGGGGGGGGGGGGGGGGGGGGGGGGGGGGGGGGGGGGGGGGGGGGGGGGGGGGGGGGGGGGGGGGGGGGGGGGGGGGGGGGGGGGGGGGGGGGGGGGGGGGGGGGGGGGGGGGGGGGGGGGGGGGGGGGGGGGGGGGGGGGGGGGGGGGGGGGGGGGGGGGGGGGGGGGGGGGGGGGGGGGGGGGGGGGGGGGGGGGGGGGGGGGGGGGGGGGGGGGGGGGGGGGGGGGGGGGGGGGGGGGGGGGGGGGGGGGGGGGGGGGGGGGGGGGGGGGGGGGGGGGGGGGGGGGGGGGGGGGGGGGGGGGGGGGGGGGGGGGGGGGGGGGGGGGGGGGGGGGGGGGGGGGGGGGGGGGGGGGGGGGGGGGGGGGGGGGGGGGGGGGGGGGGGGGGGGGGGGGGGGGGGGGGGGGGGGGGGGGGGGGGGGGGGGGGGGGGGGGGGGGGGGGGGGGGAATTCCCTTTGTCCATCGGTATGTTACTTGCCCGAGATTCGATCGTCGGTATCCTCATACATAGTTCAATCTCGTTACCGGCAAGTCTCTTTACTCGTTCCATAATACACCACCTCGTGACTAACTCCTTAGTCGTTTGCTTGCAAGCTTATGATGTGTATTACCGAGAGGGCCCAGAGATACCTTTCCGATACTCGGAGTGACAAATCCTAATCTCGATCTATGCCAACTCAACAAACACCTTCGGAGATACCTGTAGAGCATATTTATAATCACCCAGTTACGTTGTGACGTTTGATAGCACACAAGGCATTCCTTCGGTATTCGGGAGTTGCATAATCTCGTAGTCGAAGGAATAAGTATTTGACATGAAAAGAGCAATAGCAATAAACTGAACGATCATTATGCTAAGCTAACGGGTGGGTCTTGTCCATCACATCATTCTCCTAATGATGTGATCCCATTATCAAATGACAACACATGTCCATGGTTAGGAAACCTTAACCATCTTTGATCAATGAGCTAGTCTAGTAGAGGCTCACTCGGGACACGGTGTTTGTTTAAGTATTCACACATGTATTAAGGTTTCCGATCAATACAATTCTAGCATGAATATTAAACTTTTATCATGAATAAGGAAATATAAAATAATAACTTTATTATTGCCTCTATCCTTCATTACTTAGCAGATAGATGACCCTTAAGTGTGTGACCCTATAGGTTCGGGGGGGGGGGGGGGGGGGGGGGGGGGGGGGGGGGGGGGGGGGGGGGGGGGGGGGGGGGGGGGGGGGGATTCTGATATGATTGCTCGCTTGAGTGACTTGTTATTTAGAATCTCAAATGATATTAGAGGTGTAGGAAAACATGCCTCTACGGTTCAAACTCAATTAGAACATGTTGCTAAATCTCAAAGAGAATTGCTTGATGAAATGAACAACAACATACATGACTTTGCTGTTAGAGTAGCAACCAGAGGAGGTAAAATGACTCAGGAACCACTTTATCCTAAAGGACACCCAAAAAGAATTGAACAAGACTCTCAAAGAGTTAACACTGATGCACGTAGTCCTTCTAAAAAGAAAAATAAGAAGAAAAATGATAGGACTTTGCATGCCTCTAGTGAACCTGAAGTAGAAAAACCTCCTGAAAATGATAATGAAGTTTCTATCTCTGATGCTGAAACTCAATCTGGTAGTGAACACTCACCTTCTGATAATGAAAAAGATAATGATGAGGTTCATGAGGACACTCAAACAAATAATAAAGAACCAGACAATGATGTTGAGATAGAACCTGCAGTTGATCTTGATAACCCACAACCCAAGAATAAAAGATATGGTAAAAGAGACTTTGTTGCTAGAAAACACGGTAAGGAAAGAGAATCGTGGGTTCAAAAACCTATGCCCTTTCCACCTAAGTCAACTAAAAAGAAAGATGAAGAAGAATTTGAACGCTTTGCTGAATTCTGAGTCCAGTCTTTTTGCGTACTCGCTTGACTGATATCTTAAAAATGCCTCCTTATGCAAAGTACATGAAAGACATCATCGCCAATAAGAGAAAAATATCGGAAGCTGAAATCTCCACCATGCTTGCTAATTATACTTTCAAAGATGGAGTACCTAAAAAACTTGGAGATCCGGGAATACCAACTATACCATGCTCCATCAAAAGAAACTATGTGAAAACTGCTTTATGTGACCCCCCCCCCCCCCCCCCCCCCCCCCCCCCCCCCCCCCCCCCCCCCCCCCCCCCCCCCCCCCCCCCCCCCCCCCCCCCCCCCCCCCCCCCCCCCCCCCCCCCCCCCCCCCCCCCCCCCCCCCCCCCCCCCCCCCCCCCCCCCCCCCCCCCCCCCCCCCCCCCCCCCCCCCCCCCCCCCCCCCCCCCCCCCCCCCCCCCCCCCCCCCCCCCCCC
The DNA here is from genome assembly GCA_036873465.1 of Thinopyrum obtusiflorum. NCBI lineage: Eukaryota > Viridiplantae > Streptophyta > Magnoliopsida > Poales > Poaceae > Thinopyrum > Thinopyrum obtusiflorum. Next base: position 178,740 of record JAAAWM010012130.1, on the reverse strand, counting down.
CCCCCCCCCCCCCCCCCCCCCCCCCCCCCCCCCCCCCCCCCCCCCCCCCCCCCCCCCCCCCCCCCCCCCCCCCCCCCCCCCCCCCCCCCCCCCCCCCCCCCCCCCCCCCCCCCCCCCCCCCCCCCCCCCCCCCCCCCCCCCCCCCCCCCCCCCCCCCCCCCCCCCCCCCCCCCCCCCCCCCCCCCCCCCCCCCCCCCCCCCCCCCCCCCCCCCCCCCCCCCCCCCCCCCCCCCCCCCCCCCCCCCCCCCCCCCCCCCCCCCCCCCCCCCCCCCCCCCCCCCCCCCCCCCCCCCCCCCCCCCCCCCCCCCCCCCCCCCCCCCCCCCCCCCCCCCCCCCCCCCCCCCCCCCCCCCCCCCCCCCCCCCCCCCCCCCCCCCCCCCCCCCCCCCCCCCCCCCCCCCCCCCCCCCCCCCCCCCCCCCCCCCCCCCCCCCCCCCCCCCCCCCCCCCCCCCCCCCCCCCCCCCCCCCCCCCCCCCCCCCCCCCCCCCCCCCCCCCCCCCCCCCCCCCCCCCCCCCCCCCCCCCCCCCCCCCCCCCCCCCCCCCCCCCCCCCCCCCCCCCCCCCCCCCCCCCCCCCCCCCCCCCCCCCCCCCCCCCCCCCCCCCCCCCCCCCCCCCCCCCCCCCCCCCCCCCCCCCCCCCCCCCCCCCCCCCCCCCCCCCCCCCCCCCCCCCCCCCCCCCCCCCCCCCCCCCCCCCCCCCCCCCCCCCCCCCCCCCCCCCCCCCCCCCCCCCCCCCCCCCCCCCCCCCCCCCCCCCCCCCCCCCCCCCCCCCCCCCCCCCCCCCCCCCCCCCCCCCCCCCCCCCCCCCCCCCCCCCCCCCCCCCCCCCCCCCCCCCCCCCCCCCCCCCCCCCCCCCCCCCCCCCCCCCCCCCCCCCCCCCCCCCCCCCCCCCCCCCCCCCCCCCCCCCCCCCCCCCCCCCCCCCCCCCCCCCCCCCCCCCCCCCCCCCCCCCCCCCCCCCCCCCCCCCCCCCCCCCCCCCCCCCCCCCCCCCCCCCCCCCCCCCCCCCCCCCCCCCCCCCCCCCCCCCCCCCCCCCCCCCCCCCCCCCCCCCCCCCCCCCCCCCCCCCCCCCCCCCCCCCCCCCCCCCCCCCCCCCCCCCCCCCCCCCCCCCCCCCCCCCCCCCCCCCCCCCCCCCCCCCCCCCCCCCCCCCCCCCCCCCCCCCCCCCCCCCCCCCCCCCCCCCCCCCCCCCCCCCCCCCCCCCCCCCCCCCCCCCCCCCCCCCCCCCCCCCCCCCCCCCCCCCCCCCCCCCCCCCCCCCCCCCCCCCCCCCCCCCCCCCCCCCCCCCCCCCCCCCCCCCCCCCCCCCCCCCCCCCCCCCCCCCCCCCCCCCCCCCCCCCCCCCCCCCCCCCCCCCCCCCCCCCCCCCCCCCCCCCCCCCCCCCCCCCCCCCCCCCCCCCCCCCCCCCCCCCCCCCCCCCCCCCCCCCCCCCCCCCCCCCCCCCCCCCCCCCCCCCCCCCCCCCCCCCCCCCCCCCCCCCCCCCCCCCCCCCCCCCCCCCCCCCCCCCCCCCCCCCCCCCCCCCCCCCCCCCCCCCCCCCCCCCCCCCCCCCCCCCCCCCCCCCCCCCCCCCCCCCCCCCCCCCCCCCCCCCCCCCCCCCCCCCCCCCCCCCCCCCCCCCCCCCCCCCCCCCCCCCCCCCCCCCCCCCCCCCCCCCCCCCCCCCCCCCCCCCCCCCCCCCCCCCCCCCCCCCCCCCCCCCCCCCCCCCCCCCCCCCCCCCCCCCCCCCCCCCCCCCCCCCCCCCCCCCCCCCCCCCCCCCCCCCCCCCCCCCCCCCCCCCCCCCCCCCCCCCCCCCCCCCCCCCCCCCCCCCCCCCCCCCCCCCCCCCCCCCCCCCCCCCCCCCCCCCCCCCCCCCCCCCCCCCCCCCCCCCCCCCCCCCCCCCCCCCCCCCCCCCCCCCCCCCCCCCCCCCCCCCCCCCCCCCCCCCCCCCCCCCCCCCCCCCCCCCCCCCCCCCCCCCCCCCCCCCCCCCCCCCCCCCCCCCCCCCCCCCCAATTCCCTTTGTCCATCGGTATGTTACTTGCCCGAGATTCGATCGTCGGTATCCTCATACATAGTTCAATCTCGTTACCGGCAAGTCTCTTTACTCGTTCCATAATACACCACCTCGTGACTAACTCCTTAGTCGTTTGCTTGCAAGCTTATGATGTGTATTACCGAGAGGGCCCAGAGATACCTTTCCGATACTCGGAGTGACAAATCCTAATCTCGATCTATGCCAACTCAACAAACACCTTCGGAGATACCTGTAGAGCATATTTATAATCACCCAGTTACGTTGTGACGTTTGATAGCACACAAGGCATTCCTTCGGTATTCGGGAGTTGCATAATCTCGTAGTCGAAGGAATAAGTATTTGACATGAAAAGAGCAATAGCAATAAACTGAACGATCATTATGCTAAGCTAACGGGTGGGTCTTGTCCATCACATCATTCTCCTAATGATGTGATCCCATTATCAAATGACAACACATGTCCATGGTTAGGAAACCTTAACCATCTTTGATCAATGAGCTAGTCTAGTAGAGGCTCACTCGGGACACGGTGTTTGTTTAAGTATTCACACATGTATTAAGGTTTCCGATCAATACAATTCTAGCATGAATATTAAACTTTTATCATGAATAAGGAAATATAAAATAATAACTTTATTATTGCCTCTATCCTTCATTACTTAGCAGATAGATGACCCTTAAGTGTGTGACCCTATAGGTTCGGCCCCCCCCCCCCCCCCCCCCCCCCCCCCCCCCCCCCCCCCCCCCCCCCCCCCCCCCCCCCCCCCCCCCCCCCCCCCCCCCCCCCCCCCCCCCCCCCCCCCCCCCCCCCCCCCCCCCCCCCCCCCCCCCCCCCCCCCCCCCCCCCCCGAAGTTTAGTCAACGGGTCTGTCACATTCAGATCCGTGTGTGTTTTTGGAAATTTCTATGTCCACAAAGCTCTGTATGGAGCTACTCTAGTTAATTGCTCCCACTTTCAATATGTATCCAGATTGAGACTCAGAGTCATCCGAATCAGTGTCAAAGCTTGCATCGACGTAACCCTTTACGATGAACTCTTTATTACCTCCATAATCAAGAAATATCTCCTTAGTCCTCTTAGGTAACTAAGGATAATTTTGACCGCTGTCCAGTGATCTACTCCTGGATCACTATTGTACCCCCTTGCCAAACTCATGGCAAGGTACACAACAGGTTTGGTACACAGCATGGCATACTTTATAGAACCTATGGCTGAGGCATAGGGAATGACTTTCATTCTCTCTCTATCTTCTGCCGTGGTCGGGTTTTGAGTCTTACTCAACTTCACACCTTGCAACACAGGCAAGAACCCTTTCTTTGACTGATCCATTTTGAACTTCTTCTAAATCTTGTCAAGATATGTGCTTTGTGAAAGTCCTATTAAGAGTCTCGATCTATCCCTATAGATCTTGATGCCCAATATATAAGTAGCTTCACCGAGGTCTTTCATTGAAAAATTCTTATTCAAGTATCCTTTTTATGCTATTCAGAAATTCTATATCATTTCCAATCAATAATCTTACTACGGACTCTTGAATAGATCGATCAGAAAGGATAACTTTGAGGTGGTTTTGTATCCTACAATAATCTCTTCGTTTTTCTTCGCTATTAGTGACTTTGGAGTGACTCTTTGTTGCATGTTGAGGGATAGTTATATGATCCAATTATGTTATTATTGTTGAGAGAACTTGCACTAGTGAAAGTATGAACCCTAGGCCTTGTTTGAACGCATTGCAATACCGTTTTCGCTCACTTTTATCATTAGTTACCTTTCTGTTTTTATATTTTCAGATTACAAAAACCTATATCTACCATCCATATTGCACTTGTATCACCATCTCTTCGCCGAACTAGTGCACCTATACAATTTACCATTGTATTGGGTGTGTTGGGGACACAAGAGACTCTTTGTTATTTGGTTGCAGGGTTATTTGAGAGAGACCATCTTCATCCTACGCCTCCCACGGATTGATAAACCTTAGGTCATCCACTTGAGGGAAATTTGCTACTGTCCTACAAACCTCTGCACTTGGAGGCCCAACAACGTCTACAAGAAGAAGGTTGTGTAGTAGACATCAAGCTCTTTTCTGGCACCGTTGCCGAGGAGGCTAGGTAAGCGGCACTAACACCCCATCAACTAAGCTCTTTTCTGGCGCCGTTGTCGGGGAGGTGAGTGCTTGAAGGTATATCTTTAGATCTTGCAATTGAATCTTTTAGTTTCTTGTTTTGTCACTAGTTTAGTTTATAAAAGAAAACTACAAAAAAATGGAATTGAGGGTGCCTCACACTACAAAAAAAAAGACACATCCGTGACATTTTGGGCCGAACGAAATTTTTTTCTGTCATACTTATGACACTTCTATGACGATAATTGTGACAAAACCCGGTATCATCATAGATGTGGTGGGGTCCTACTTCTATGACAAAAAATCATGACAGAAAATGGGCTTTTCGTCCTGGGCGGGCTGGAGACGCAGCTGCATGACATTCTTTGGGCCGTCCATGACTGAAAAAACCTTGGTAGAAGCGAGGGCGAGGAAAATATCGGGGTGTTCCCGGTTACGGTGGGTGGGGGGGGGGGGGGGGGGGGGGGGGGGGGGGGGGGGGGGGGGGGGGGGGGGGGGGGGGGGGGGGGGGGGGGGGGGGGGGGGGGGGGGGGGGGGGGGGGGGGGGGGGGGGGGGGGGGGGGGGGGGGGGGGGGGGGGGGGGGGGGGGGGGGGGGGGGGGGGGGGGGGGGGGGGGGGGGGGGGGGGGGGGGGGGGGGGGGGGGGGGGGGGGGGGGGGGGGGGGGGGGGGGGGGGGGGGGGGGGGGGGGGGGGGGGGGGGGGGGGGGGGGGGGGGGGGGGGGGGGGGGGGGGGGGGGGGGGGGGGGGGGGGGGGGGGGGGGGGGGGGGGGGGGGGGGGGGGGGGGGGGGGGGGGGGGGGGGGGGGGGGGGGGGGGGGGGGGGGGGGGGGGGGGGGGGGGGGGGGGGGGGGGGGGGGGGGGGGGGGGGGGGGGGGGGGGGGGGGGGGGGGGGGGGGGGGGGGGGGATTCTGATATGATTGCTCGCTTGAGTGACTTGTTATTTAGAATCTCAAATGATATTAGAGGTGTAGGAAAACATGCCTCTACGGTTCAAACTCAATTAGAACATGTTGCTAAATCTCAAAGAGAATTGCTTGATGAAATGAACAACAACATACATGACTTTGCTGTTAGAGTAGCAACCAGAGGAGGTAAAATGACTCAGGAACCACTTTATCCTAAAGGACACCCAAAAAGAATTGAACAAGACTCTCAAAGAGTTAACACTGATGCACGTAGTCCTTCTAAAAAGAAAAATAAGAAGAAAAATGATAGGACTTTGCATGCCTCTAGTGAACCTGAAGTAGAAAAACCTCCTGAAAATGATAATGAAGTTTCTATCTCTGATGCTGAAACTCAATCTGGTAGTGAACACTCACCTTCTGATAATGAAAAAGATAATGATGAGGTTCATGAGGACACTCAAACAAATAATAAAGAACCAGACAATGATGTTGAGATAGAACCTGCAGTTGATCTTGATAACCCACAACCCAAGAATAAAAGATATGGTAAAAGAGACTTTGTTGCTAGAAAACACGGTAAGGAAAGAGAATCGTGGGTTCAAAAACCTATGCCCTTTCCACCTAAGTCAACTAAAAAGAAAGATGAAGAAGAATTTGAACGCTTTGCTGAATTCTGAGTCCAGTCTTTTTGCGTACTCGCTTGACTGATATCTTAAAAATGCCTCCTTATGCAAAGTACATGAAAGACATCATCGCCAATAAGAGAAAAATATCGGAAGCTGAAATCTCCACCATGCTTGCTAATTATACTTTCAAAGATGGAGTACCTAAAAAACTTGGAGATCCGGGAATACCAACTATACCATGCTCCATCAAAAGAAACTATGTGAAAACTGCTTTATGTGATTTGGGAGCTGGTGTTAGTGTTATGCCTTTCTCTTTATATAAAAGACTTGATTTGAATAAACTCGGGGGGGGGGGGGGGGGGGGGGGGGGGGGGGGGGGGGGGGGGGGGGGGGGGGGGGGGGGGGGGGGGGGGGGGGGGGGGGGGGGGGGGGGGGGGGGGGGGGGGGGGGGGGGGGGGGGGGGGGGGGGGGGGGGGGGGGGGGGGGGGGGGGGGGGGGGGGGGGGGGGGGGGGGGGGGGGGGGGGGGGGGGGGGGGGGGGGGGGGGGGGGGGGGGGGGGGGGGGGGGGGGGGGGGGGGGGGGGGGGGGGGGGGGGGGGGGGGGGGGGGGGGGGGGGGGGGGGGGGGGGGGGGGGGGGGGGGGGGGGGGGGGGGGGGGGGGGGGGGGGGGGGGGGGGGGGGGGGGGGGGGGGGGGGGGGGGGGGGGGGGGGGGGGGGGGGGGGGGGGGGGGGGGGGGGGGGGGGGGGGGGGGGGGGGGGGGGGGGGGGGGGGGGGGGGGGGGGGGGGGGGGGGGGGGGGGGGGGGGGGGGGGGGGGGGGGGGGGGGGGGGGGGGGGGGGGGGGGGGGGGGGGGGGGGGGGGGGGGGGGGGGGGGGGGGGGGGGGGGGGGGGGGGGGGGGGGGGGGGGCAAGTGAATGGTATTAATGTTATTGAAAAATCTCCGACAATCACTATTGAAAGTTTTCAACTATCTCTACCTACTGTTAAAAAGAAATTTGAAATGCTTATTATTGGGGATATTCATATCCCCGTTGAGGTAACTTAGTGATTTACGAGAGTTCTTCAGTTTCATGCTAATCGAAAGTGGTTTTTAATAAGACTTGATCAACTTTATTAATGGATCATTTTTGAGATGTATGAAGTTGATGAATTTAGTAAGCACTACCTTCTGTCCCTACCTTTTTTCTGTTTTTATTAGTTAAATAAAATAAAATGCCATGTTTTGTCTGTTTTCTGAATTTCCCGTGCAATAAAAAATGACCAAAAAATAAAAGTTCTCAGAATGCTCTGAAATTTTAATATGATTTTTTTCTGAATATTTAAGAATTTTTGGTGCAAATAATATCAGAGGGAGGTGCACCAGGTGGGCACAACCCACCTGGGCGCACCAGGACCCACAGGCGCGCCCTGGTGGGTTGTGGTCCCCACGTGGCCCCCCTCACTTATCTATTCATCCCACATCACCACCTACCTCTAGAAAAAATCACCATTGCTCTCTCTCTCTCTCTCTCTCTCTCTCTCTCTCTCGTGTTCTTGCTCTCAAACCCACGGATTTCGATCTGTTTGCTCGAAGCTCCGTTTCCAAAACTGTTTTGGGGGATTGTTGCTTGGTATGTGACTCCTCCGTTTGTCCAATTAATTTTTGCTTTAGTGGTTTATATTTTGAATAATTAGCAACTCTTGGTGCTGCTGTAGATGAGCTTGCATGTTGAATTCTTAGAGTTCTAAGTAGTTTGAATGCTTGCTATGGCCTCTATGCATCCCTACGAGTAGTTGCTACCAATCTTGTAAAGTTTTGTTGAGAAAATTTTGTGGACTAAAAATTTCAGAATTTTGTTCATAGGAAAAACATGAGTATCTTTAGGAAGTTTGCTTCCAAGAAGAACTCCAAGGGAGTGATTGGGGAGTCATCTGACAGTGATCTCCATACCCGGAGAATGGCAGAGATACGGCCGTGTGAATGGCCACATAACCCGTTCATGGAAGGGGCTGGAATCCTTCAAGAGTTTGCACAATATGCTGCTAATGCTGGCCTCACCGACTTCATCGCAGCTGAATGTGAACAGTATCATCTCCTCACAAACTCCTTTGTGTAAAGTTTTAATTTACTTCCTAGGAATAATCCCCCTGAAGTGCAGTTTAACTTATATGCTGAACCCCATCAGATACCGCTTACTGAATTTTGTGACATATGCTTGATCCCTTCCGATGGGAGTTTAGCAGAGCCTAGGCCTGCAGACTTCGAAGGCTTTTATCGTACTCTGTCTGTAGGGGATGAGAGAGGGGTGTCAAGTGTCACCGCTACTAGCTTCTATTTTCCTGCTGTTCATTATTTTGCTCTATTCATTGCAAAGTGCTTGCTTGCTAGAGAGAAGGTGGGTGCACTCAGTGCCCCAGACCTTGCCGTTTTACGCCGTGCACTCCAAGGCAACACCACTTATAGCTTGGGAGCTATTGTGGCATGCCGCCTCCGCATTAATAAATCCAAGGGCAAAATACATGGTGGTATTTACACTACTCGCTTGGCTAATCGCTTTAACATTCAGATACGCCAGCATGACTATCCGTTGCCCAAGGTTCGCCTAGATCGCGTGGCCATGGAACACCACCAGTTTATTGCAGTCGATTACCCTGACATTCCTATTCCTTATAACCTGGTTTTCAGGGTGAAAACTCGTGATATTATTCCATTGCCTGCACCTACTTTGTTTGATCCAATTGCCAGGGGTGGATACAGGATTATGCCTACGGACATCGTCGCCTACTGATGTCTACTACACAACCTTCTTCTTGTAGATGTTGTTGGGCCTCCAAGGGGGGGGGGGGGGGGGGGGGGGGGGGGGGGGGGGGGGGGGGGGGGGGGGGGGGGGGGGGGGGGGGGGGGGGGGGGGGGGGGGGGGGGGGGGGGGGGGGGGGGGGGGGGGGGGGGGGGGGGGGGGGGGGGGGGGGGGGGGGGGGGGGGGGGGGGGGGGGGGGGGGGGGGGGGGGGGGGGGGGGGGGGGGGGGGGGGGGGGGGGGGGGGGGGGGGGGGGGGGGGGGGGGGGGGGGGGGGGGGGGGGGGGGGGGGGGGGGGGGGGGGGGGGGGGGGGGGGGGGGGGGGGGGGGGGGGGGGGGGGGGGGGGGGGGGGGGGGGGGGGGGGGGGGGGGGGGGGGGGGGGGGGGGGGGGGGGGGGGGGGGGGGGGGGGGGGGGGGGGGGGGGGGGGGGGGGGGGGGGGGGGGGGGGGGGGGGGGGGGGGGGGGGGGGGGGGGGGGGGGGGGGGGGGGGGGGGGGGGGGGGGGGGGGGGGGGGGGGGGGGGGGGGGGGGGGGGGGGGGGGGGGGGGGGGGGGGGGGGGGGGGGGGGGGGGGGGGGGGGGGGGGGGGGGGGGGGGGGGGGGGGGGGGGGGGGGGGGGGGGGGGGGGGGGGGGGGGGGGGGGGGGGGGGGGGGGGGGGGGGGGGGGGGGGGGGGGGGGGGGGGGGGGGGGGGGGGGGGGGGGGGGGGGGGGGGGGGGGGGGGGGGGGGGGGGGGGGGGGGGGGGGGGGGGGGGGGGGGGGGGGGGGGGGGGGGGGGGGGGGGGGGGGGGGGGGGGGGGGGGGGGGGGGGGGGGGGGGGGGGGGGGGGGGGGGGGGGGGGGGGGGGGGGGGGGGGGGGGGGGGGGGGGGGGGGGGGGGGGGGGGGGGGGGGGGGGGGGGGGGGGGGGGGGGGGGGGGGGGGGGGGGGGGGGGGGGGGGGGGGGGGGGGGGGGGGGGGGGGGGGGGGGGGGGGGGGGGGGGGGGGGGGGGGGGGGGGGGGGGGGGGGGGGGGGGGGGGGGGGGGGGGGGGGGGGGGGGGGGGGGGGGGGGGGGGGGGGGGGGGGGGGGGGGGGGGGGGGGGGGGGGGGGGGGGGGGGGGGGGGGGGGGGGGGGGGGGGGGGGGGGGGGGGGGGGGGGGGGGGGGGGGGGGGGGGGGGGGGGGGGGGGGGGGGGGGGGGGGGGGGGGGGGGGGGGGGGGGGGGGGGGGGGGGGGGGGGGGGGGGGGGGGGGGGGGGGGGGGGGGGGGGGGGGGGGGGGGGGGGGGGGGGGGGGGGGGGGGGGGGGGGGGGGGGGGGGGGGGGGGGGGGGGGGGGGGGGGGGGGGGGGGGGGGGGGGGGGGGGGGGGGGGGGGGGGGGGGGGGGGGGGGGGGGGGGGGGGGGGGGGGGGGGGGGGGGGGGGGGGGGGGGGGGGGGGGGGGGGGGGGGGGGGGGGGGGGGGGGGGGGGGGGGGGGGGGGGGGGGGGGGGGGGGGGGGGGGGGGGGGGGGGGGGGGGGGGGGGGGGGGGGGGGGGGGGGGGGGGGGGGGGGGGGGGGGGGGGGGGGGGGGGGGGGGGGGGGGGGGGGGGGGGGGGGGGGGGGGGGGGGGGGGGGGGGGGGGGGGGGGGGGGGGGGGGGGGGGGGGGGGGGGGGGGGGGGGGGGGGGGGGGGGGGGGGGGGGGGGGGGGGGGGGGGGGGGGGGGGGGGGGGGGGGGGGGGGGGGGGGGGGGGGGGGGGGGGGGGGGGGGGGGGGGGGGGGGGGGGGGGGGGGGGGGGGGGGGGGGGGGGGGGGGGGGGGGGGGGGGGGGGGGGGGGGGGGGGGGGGGGGGGGGGGGGGGGGGGGGGGGGGGGGGGGGGGGGGGGGGGGGGGGGGGGGGGGGGGGGGGGGGGGGGGGGGGGGGGGGGGGGGGGGGGGGGGGGGGGGGGGGGGGGGGGGGGGGGGGGGGGGGGGGGGGGGGGGGGGGGGGGGGGGGGGGGGGGGGGGGGGGGGGGGGGGGGGGGGGGGGGGGGGGGGGGGGGGGGGGGGGGGGGGGGGGGGGGGGGGGGGGGGGGGGGGGGGGGGGGGGGGGGGGGGGGGGGGGGGGGGGGGGGGGGGGGGGGGGGGGGGGGGGGGGGGGGGGGGGGGGGGGGGGGGGGGGGGGGGGGGGGGGGGGGGGGGGGGGGGGGGGGGGGGGGGGGGGGGGGGGGGGGGGGGGGGGGGGGGGGGGGGGGGGGGGGGGGGGGGGGGGGGGGGGGGGGGGGGGGGGGGGGGGGGGGGGGGGGGGGGGGGGGGGGGGGGGGGGGGGGGGGGGGGGGGGGGGGGGGGGGGGGGGGGGGGGGGGGGGGGGGGGGGGGGGGGGGGGGGGGGGGGGGGGGGGGGGGGGGGGGGGGGGGGGGGGGGGGGGGGGGGGGGGGGGGGGGGGGGGGGGGGGGGGGGGGGGGGGGGGGGGGGGGGGGGGGGGGGGGGGGGGGGGGGGGGGGGGGGGGGGGGGGGGGGGGGGGGGGGGGGGGGGGGGGGGGGGGGGGGGGGGGGGGGGGGGGGGGGGGGGGGGGGGGGGGGGGGGGGGGGGGGGGGGGGGGGGGGGGGGGGGGGGGGGGGGGGGGGGGGGGGGGGGGGGGGGGGGGGGGGGGGGGGGGGGGGGGGGGGGGGGGGGGGGGGGGGGGGGGGGGGGGGGGGGGGGGGGGGGGGGGGGGGGGGGGGGGGGGGGGGGGGGGGGGGGGGGGGGGGGGGGGGGGGGGGGGGGGGGGGGGGGGGGGGGGGGGGGGGGGGGGGGGGGGGGGGGGGGGGGGGGGGGGGGGGGGGGGGGGGGGGGGGGGGGGGGGGGGGGGGGGGGGGGGGGGGGGGGGGGGGGGGGGGGGGGGGGGGGGGGGGGGGGGGGGGGGGGGGGGGGGGGGGGGGGGGGGGGGGGGGGGGGGGGGGGGGGGGGGGGGGGGGGGGGGGGGGGGGGGGGGGGGGGGGGGGGGGGGGGGGGGGGGGGGGGGGGGGGGGGGGGGGGGGGGGGGGGGGGGGGGGGGGGGGGGGGGGGGGGGGGGGGGGGGGGGGGGGGGGGGGGGGGGGGGGGGGGGGGGGGGGGGGGGGGGGGGGGGGGGGGGGGGGGGGGGGGGGGGGGGGGGGGGGGGGGGGGGGGGGGGGGGGGGGGGGGGGGGGGGGGGGGGGGGGGGGGGGGGGGGGGGGGGGGGGGGGGGGGGGGGGGGGGGGGGGGGGGGGGGGGGGGGGGGGGGGGGGGGGGGGGGGGGGGGGGGGGGGGGGGGGGGGGGGGGGGGGGGGGGGGGGGGGGGGGGGGGGGGGGGGGGGGGGGGGGGGGGGGGGGGGGGGGGGGGGGGGGGGGGGGGGGGGGGGGGGGGGGGGGGGGGGGGGGGGGGGGGGGGGGGGGGGGGGGGGGGGGGGGGGGGGGGGGGGGGGGGGGGGGGGGGGGGGGGGGGGGGGGGGGGGGGGGGGGGGGGGGGGGGGGGGGGGGGGGGGGGGGGGGGGGGGGGGGGGGGGGGGGGGGGGGGGGGGGGGGGGGGGGGGGGGGGGGGGGGGGGGGGGGGGGGGGGGGGGGGGGGGGGGGGGGGGGGGGGGGGGGGGGGGGGGGGGGGGGGGGGGGGGGGGGGGGGGGGGGGGGGGGGGGGGGGGGGGGGGGGGGGGGGGGGGGGGGGGGGGGGGGGGGGGGGGGGGGGGGGGGGGGGGGGGGGGGGGGGGGGGGGGGGGGGGGGGGGGGGGGGGGGGGGGGGGGGGGGGGGGGGGGGGGGGGGGGGGGGGGGGGGGGGGGGGGGGGGGGGGGGGGGGGGGGGGGGGGGGGGGGGGGGGGGGGGGGGGGGGGGGGGGGGGGGGGGGGGGGGGGGGGGGGGGGGGGGGGGGGGGGGGGGGGGGGGGGGGGGGGGGGGGGGGGGGGGGGGGGGGGGGGGGGGGGGGGGGGGGGGGGGGGGGGGGGGGGGGGGGGGGGGGGGGGGGGGGGGGGGGGGGGGGGGGGGGGGGGGGGGGGGGGGGGGGGGGGGGGGGGGGGGGGGGGGGGGGGGGGGGGGGGGGGGGGGGGGGGGGGGGGGGGGGGGGGGGGGGGGGGGGGGGGGGGGGGGGGGGGGGGGGGGGGGGGGGGGGGGGGGGGGGGGGGGGGGGGGGGGGGGGGGGGGGGGGGGGGGGGGGGGGGGGGGGGGGGGGGGGGGGGGGGGGGGGGGGGGGGGGGGGGGGGGGGGGGGGGGGGGGGGGGGGGGGGGGGGGGGGGGGGGGGGGGGGGGGGGGGGGGGGGGGGGGGGGGGGGGGGGGGGGGGGGGGGGGGGGGGGGGGGGGGGGGGGGGGGGGGGGGGGGGGGGGGGGGGGGGGGGGGGGGGGGGGGGGGGGGGGGGGGGGGGGGGGGGGGGGGGGGGGGGGGGGGGGGGGGGGGGGGGGGGGGGGGGGGGGGGGGGGGGGGGGGGGGGGGGGGGGGGGGGGGGGGGGGGGGGGGGGGGGGGGGGGGGGGGGGGGGGGGGGGGGGGGGGGGGGGGGGGGGGGGGGGGGGGGGGGGGGGGGGGGGGGGGGGGGGGGGGGGGGGGGGGGGGGGGGGGGGGGGGGGGGGGGGGGGGGGGGGGGGGGGGGGGGGGGGGGGGGGGGGGGGGGGGGGGGGGGGGGGGGGGGGGGGGGGGGGGGGGGGGGGGGGGGGGGGGGGGGGGGGGGGGGGGGGGGGGGGGGGGGGGGGGGGGGGGGGGGGGGGGGGGGGGGGGGGGGGGGGGGGGGGGGGGGGGGGGGGGGGGGGGGGGGGGGGGGGGGGGGGGGGGGGGGGGGGGGGGGGGGGGGGGGGGGGGGGGGGGGGGGGGGGGGGGGGGGGGGGGGGGGGGGGGGGGGGGGGGGGGGGGGGGGGGGGGGGGGGGGGGGGGGGGGGGGGGGGGGGGGGGGGGGGGGGGGGGGGGGGGGGGGGGGGGGGGGGGGGGGGGGGGGGGGGGGGGGGGGGGGGGGGGGGGGGGGGGGGGGGGGGGGGGGGGGGGGGGGGGGGGGGGGGGGGGGGGGGGGGGGGGGGGGGGGGGGGGGGGGGGGGGGGGGGGGGGGGGGGGGGGGGGGGGGGGGGGGGGGGGGGGGGGGGGGGGGGGGGGGGGGGGGGGGGGGGGGGGGGGGGGGGGGGGGGGGGGGGGGGGGGGGGGGGGGGGGGGGGGGGGGGGGGGGGGGGGGGGGGGGGGGGGGGGGGGGGGGGGGGGGGGGGGGGGGGGGGGGGGGGGGGGGGGGGGGGGGGGGGGGGGGGGGGGGGGGGGGGGGGGGGGGGGGGGGGGGGGGGGGGGGGGGGGGGGGGGGGGGGGGGGGGGGGGGGGGGGGGGGGGGGGGGGGGGGGGGGGGGGGGGGGGGGGGGGGGGGGGGGGGGGGGGGGGGGGGGGGGGGGGGGGGGGGGGGGGGGGGGGGGGGGGGGGGGGGGGGGGGGGGGGGGGGGGGGGGGGGGGGGGGGGGGGGGGGGGGGGGGGGGGGGGGGGGGGGGGGGGGGGGGGGGGGGGGGGGGGGGGGGGGGGGGGGGGGGGGGGGGGGGGGGGGGGGGGGGGGGGGGGGGGGGGGGGGGGGGGGGGGGGGGGGGGGGGGGGGGGGGGGGGGGGGGGGGGGGGGGGGGGGGGGGGGGGGGGGGGGGGGGGGGGGGGGGGGGGGGGGGGGGGGGGGGGGGGGGGGGGGGGGGGGGGGGGGGGGGGGGGGGGGGGGGGGGGGGGGGGGGGGGGGGGGGGGGGGGGGGGGGGGGGGGGGGGGGGGGGGGGGGGGGGGGGGGGGGGGGGGGGGGGGGGGGGGGGGGGGGGGGGGGGGGGGGGGGGGGGGGGGGGGGGGGGGGGGGGGGGGGGGGGGGGGGGGGGGGGGGGGGGGGGGGGGGGGGGGGGGGGGGGGGGGGGGGGGGGGGGGGGGGGGGGGGGGGGGGGGGGGGGGGGGGGGGGGGGGGGGGGGGGGGGGGGGGGGGGGGGGGGGGGGGGGGGGGGGGGGGGGGGGGGGGGGGGGGGGGGGGGGGGGGGGGGGGGGGGGGGGGGGGGGGGGGGGGGGGGGGGGGGGGGGGGGGGGGGGGGGGGGGGGGGGGGGGGGGGGGGGGGGGGGGGGGGGGGGGGGGGGGGGGGTTTTCCTTCATAGATTTCTTTGCCTCTTGCATATCTTCAGGACTAAGATATAAAATACCCCTCTTCTTCAGAGTGGGTTTAAGCGGTGGTTCAGGAAGAGTCCAATCATCATAATTTCTCAATATGTTATTCAATAATTCTTCAACTTTTCCAATAGTTTGTTCCCTGAAAACACAACCAGCACAACTATCTAGGAAATCCCTAGAAGCATCAGTTAGTCCATTATAGAAGATATCAAGCATTTCATTTTTCTTAAGAGGACGATCAGGCAAAGCATTAAGAAATTGGATAAGCCTCCCCCAAGCTTGTGGGAGAGTCTCTTCTTCAATTTGTGCAAAGTTAAATATTCCCTGTAAGGCAGCTTGTTTCTTATGAGTAGGGAAATATTTTTCAGAGAAGTAATAAATCATATCCTGGGGACTACGCACACAACCAAGAGCAAGAGTATTGTACCAAGCTTTAGCATCACCCTTTAATGAGAACGGAAATAATTTGAGGATATAGTAATAGCAAATTTTCTCATCATGAGCAAAAAGGGTGGCGATGTCATTCAACTTAGTAAGATGTGCCACACCAGTTTTAGTTTCATAACCATGGAAAGGATCAGATTCAACCAAAGTAATCAACTCTGGGTTGACAGAAAATTCATAATCCTTATCATCAACAAAGATAGGTGAAGTAGCAAACTTAGGATCACACTTCATTCTAGCATTCAAATATTTTTCTTTATACTTGCATAATAATTTCTCTGGATCATCCTGATACCGGGTTTTGTCACAATTATCGTCATAGAAGTGTCATAAGTATGACAATTTTTTTCGTTCAGCCCAAAATATCACGGATGTGTCTTTTTTTGTACTGCATAGTCACCTGCTACGTGTTATGATCTGGCAACCCCGGAGTGACAATAGTCGAGACACTTCACAATGATGACCGTAGTTTGAGGAGTTCATGTATTCACCGTGTATTTATGCTTTGTTCCGGTTCTCTATTAAAAGAAAGCCTTAATATCCCTTAGTTTCCAATAGGACCCCACTGCCACGGGAGGGTAGGACAAAAGATACAATGCAAGTTCTTTCCATAAGCACAAATGACTATTTACGGAATACATGCCTACATTATATGTATGAACTGGAGCTAGTGCCGTATCACCCTAGGTTGTAACTGTCACATGATGAATATCATCCAATGAATTCACCGATCCAATGCCTAGGAATTTCTCTTATATTGTTCTTGCTAAGTTACTACTGTTGCTGTTACTATTGTCACTGCTACAAAACTATTAGTACCAATGTTACCGTTACTGTTGCTGCTACCAGTACTATCAAAGCTATCATATTATTGTGCTACTGATCACTTTGCTGCAGATAATTAATCTCTAGGTGTGATTGAATTGACAACTCAGATGCTAATACCTGCAAATATTCTTTGGCTCCCCTTGTGTCGAATCTATAAATTTGGGTTGAATACTCTACCCTCAAAAATTGTTGCGATCCCCTATAGTTGTGGGTTATCAAGACCTTTTTCTGGCGCTATTGCCTGGGAGCATAGCTATATTTGTTGAGTCACTTGGGATTATTATCAAATTATTACTATGAAGAATTTGAAGGACGCTAAGACTAAGATTTTCCCCTCTAAGACGAGGGGAGTAAGGAACTGCCATCTGATGACCCACAAGTACAGGGGATAAATTGTAGCTCTTTTTGATAAGTAAGAGTTTCGAACCCAACGAGGAGAAGAAGGAAATGACAAGTGGTTTTCAGCAAGGTAATGTCTGCAAGTGCTGAAATTGTAAGTAATAGAGTAGTTTGATAGCAGTATATTTTGTAATGAGCAAGTAATGACAATAGTAACAACTCGGGTTTAGTTAACAGCAAGGGAAAGATCGATCGCTCGGGTTCAGTAACGCATAGCCTGCAGTGCAATCGCTGGGGTTCAGTTAGAGCCCAACGCCTCGCTCGGGTTCAGTTAGAGCCCAACGCCTTGCACACACGCGCGTACGTACAAGAGAAACGCGCATCATGCTCGGCCCGCGACCACCCACCGTTACCGGGAACTCCCCGATATTTTCCTCGCCCTCGCTTCTACCACAGGTTTTTCTGTCATGGACGGCCCAAAGAATGTCATGCAGCTGCGTCTCCGGCCCGCCTAGGACGAAAAACCCATTTTCTGTCATGATTTTTTGTCATAGAAGTAGGACCCCACCACACCCCCCCCCCCCCCCCCCCCCCCCCCCCCCCCCCCCCCCCCCCCCCCCCCCCCCCCCCCCCCCCCCCCCCCCCCCCCCCCCCCCCCCCCCCCCCCCCCCCCCCCCCCCCCCCCCCCCCCCCCCCCCCCCCCCCCCCCCCCCCCCCCCCCCCCCCCCCCCCCCCCCCCCCCCCCCCCCCCCCCCCCCCCCCCCCCCCCCCCCCCCCCCCCCCCCCCCCCCCCCCCCCCCCCCCCCCCCCCCCCCCCCCCCCCCCCCCCCCCCCCCCCCCCCCCCCCCCCCCCCCCCCCCCCCCCCCCCCCCCCCCCCCCCCCCCCCCCCCCCCCCCCCCCCCCCCCCCCCCCCCCCCCCCCCCCCCCCCCCCCCCCCCCCCCCCCCCCCCCCCCCCCCCCCCCCCCCCCCCCCCCCCCCCCCCCCCCCCCCCCCCCCCCCCCCCCCCCCCCCCCCCCCCCCCCCCCCCCCCCCCCCCCCCCCCCCCCCCCCCCCCCCCCCCCCCCCCCCCCCCCCCCCCCCCCCCCCCCCCCCCCCCCCCCCCCCCCCCCCCCCCCCCCCCCCCCCCCCCCCCCCCCCCCCCCCCCCCCCCCCCCCCCCCCCCCCCCCCCCCCCCCCCCCCCCCCCCCCCCCCCCCCCCCCCCCCCCCCCCCCCCCCCCCCCCCCCCCCCCCCCCCCCCCCCCCCCCCCCCCCCCCCCCCCCCCCCCCCCCCCCCCCCCCCCCCCCCCCCCCCCCCCCCCCCCCCCCCCCCCCCCCCCCCCCCCCCCCCCCCCCCCCCCCCCCCCCCCCCCCCCCCCCCCCCCCCCCCCCCCCCCCCCCCCCCCCCCCCCCCCCCCCCCCCCCCCCCCCCCCCCCCCCCCCCCCCCCCCCCCCCCCCCCCCCCCCCCCCCCCCCCCCCCCCCCCCCCCCCCCCCCCCCCCCCCCCCCCCCCCCCCCCCCCCCCCCCCCCCCCCCCCCCCCCCCCCCCCCCCCCCCCCCCCCCCCCCCCCCCCCCCCCCCCCCCCCCCCCCCCCCCCCCCCCCCCCCCCCCCCCCCCCCCCCCCCCCCCCCCCCCCCCCCCCCCCCCCCCCCCCCCCCCCCCCCCCCCCCCCCCCCCCCCCCCCCCCCCCCCCCCCCCCCCCCCCCCCCCCCCCCCCCCCCCCCCCCCCCCCCCCCCCCCCCCCCCCCCCCCCCCCCCCCCCCCCCCCCCCCCCCCCCCCCCCCCCCCCCCCCCCCCCCCCCCCCCCCCCCCCCCCCCCCCCCCCCCCCCCCCCCCCCCCCCCCCCCCCCCCCCCCCCCCCCCCCCCCCCCCCCCCCCCCCCCCCCCCCCCCCCCCCCCCCCCCCCCCCCCCCCCCCCCCCCCCCCCCCCCCCCCCCCCCCCCCCCCCCCCCCCCCCCCCCCCCCCCCCCCCCCCCCCCCCCCCCCCCCCCCCCCCCCCCCCCCCCCCCCCCCCCCCCCCCCCCCCCCCCCCCCCCCCCCCCCCCCCCCCCCCCCCCCCCCCCCCCCCCCCCCCCCCCCCCCCCCCCCCCCCCCCCCCCCCCCCCCCCCCCCCCCCCCCCCCCCCCCCCCCCCCCCCCCCCCCCCCCCCCCCCCCCCCCCCCCCCCCCCCCCCCCCCCCCCCCCCCCCCCCCCCCCCCCCCCCCCCCCCCCCCCCCCCCCCCCCCCCCCCCCCCCCCCCCCCCCCCCCCCCCCCCCCCCCCCCCCCCCCCCCCCCCCCCCCCCCCCCCCCCCCCCCCCCCCCCCCCCCCCCCCCCCCCCCCCCCCCCCCCCCCCCCCCCCCCCCCCCCCCCCCCCCCCCCCCCCCCCCCCCCCCCCCCCCCCCCCCCCCCCCCCCCCCCCCCCCCCCCCCCCCCCCCCCCCCCCCCCCCCCCCCCCCCCCCCCCCCCCCCCCCCCCCCCCCCCCCCCCCCCCCCCCCCCCCCCCCCCCCCCCCCCCCCCCCCCCCCCCCCCCCCCCCCCCCCCCCCCCCCCCCCCCCCCCCCCCCCCCCCCCCCCCCCCCCCCCCCCCCCCCCCCCCCCCCCCCCCCCCCCCCCCCCCCCCCCCCCCCAGTCCAAAACAAGAGGAAAAGCGTTAGGAAAAGTAGATACGTTGGAGACGTATTAGTGTGCCACAATAGTTTCTGTTTCATAACCATGGAAAGGATCAGATTCAACAAAAGTAATTAACTCTGGGTCGACAGATAATTCACATTCCTTATCAGTAACAAAGATAAGTGAAGTAGCAAACTTAGGATCATATTTCATTCTAGCATTCAAAGATTTTTCTTTTAGTTTGCATAGTAATTTCTTAAGATCATCCCTATCATTGCAAGCAAGAAAGTCTCTAGCTATCTCCCCATCCATAACATAACCTTCAGGTATCTTGGGCAATTCATATCTAGGAGAGCTAGGTCTAATAGGTGTTTTAAGATTTTCAGTTTCAAGTACTTCATCAGTTTCAATAATTTCATCAGTTTTAGCATTCTCAATATCTTTAGCTCTAGCAAGTTGTTCATCAAGAAATTCACCTAAAGACACATCATCATCAAGCAAGGTACTAGCATCATCATGAGTATCATTCATAACAAAGTAGCATCATCAATAACTTGCAACATATCAGGATTAATCCCCCCCCCCCCCCCCCCCCCCCCCCCCCCCCCCCCCCCCCCCCCCCCCCCCCCCCCCCCCCCCCCCCCCCCCCCCCCCCCCCCCCCCCCCCCCCCCCCCCCCCCCCCCCCCCCCCCCCCCCCCCCCCCCCCCCCCCCCCCCCCCCCCCCCCCCCCCCCCCCCCCCCCCCCCCCCCCCCCCCCCCCCCCCCCCCCCCCCCCCCCCCCCCCCCCCCCCCCCCCCCCCCCCCCCCCCCCCCCCCCCCCCCCCCCCCCCCCCCCCCCCCCCCCCCCCCCCCCCCCCCCCCCCCCCCCCCCCCCCCCCCCCCCCCCCCCCCCCCCCCCCCCCCCCCCCCCCCCCCCCCCCCCCCCCCCCCCCCCCCCCCCCCCCCCCCCCCCCCCCCCCCCCCCCCCCCCCCCCCCCCCCCCCCCCCCCCCCCCCCCCCCCCCCCCCCCCCCCCCCCCCCCCCCCCCCCCCCCCCCCCCCCCCCCCCCCCCCCCCCCCCCCCCCCCCCCCCCCCCCCCCCCCCCCCCCCCCCCCCCCCCCCCCCCCCCCCCCCCCCCCCCCCCCCCCCCCCCCCCCCCCCCCCCCCCCCCCCCCCCCCCCCCCCCCCCCCCCCCCCCCCCCCCCCCCCCCCCCCCCCCCCCCCCCCCCCCCCCCCCCCCCCCCCCCCCCCCCCCCCCCCCCCCCCCCCCCCCCCCCCCCCCCCCCCCCCCCCCCCCCCCCCCCCCCCCCCCCCCCCCCCCCCCCCCCCCCCCCCCCCCCCCCCCCCCCCCCCCCCCCCCCCCCCCCCCCCCCCCCCCCCCCCCCCCCCCCCCCCCCCCCCCCCCCCCCCCCCCCCCCCCCCCCCCCCCCCCCCCCCCCCCCCCCCCCCCCCCCCCCCCCCCCCCCCCCCCCCCCCCCCCCCCCCCCCCCCCCCCCCCCCCCCCCCCCCCCCCCCCCCCCCCCCCCCCCCCCCCCCCCCCCCCCCCCCCCCCCCCCCCCCCCCCCCCCCCCCCCCCCCCCCCCCCCCCCCCCCCCCCCCCCCCCCCCCCCCCCCCCCCCCCCCCCCCCCCCCCCCCCCCCCCCCCCCCCCCCCCCCCCCCCCCCCCCCCCCCCCCCCCCCCCCCCCCCCCCCCCCCCCCCCCCCCCCCCCCCCCCCCCCCCCCCCCCCCCCCCCCCCCCCCCCCCCCCCCCCCCCCCCCCCCCCCCCCCCCCCCCCCCCCCCCCCCCCCCCCCCCCCCCCCCCCCCCCCCCCCCCCCCCCCCCCCCCCCCCCCCCCCCCCCCCCCCCCCCCCCCCCCCCCCCCCCCCCCCCCCCCCCCCCCCCCCCCCCCCCCCCCCCCCCCCCCCCCCCCCCCCCCCCCCCCCCCCCCCCCCCCCCCCCCCCCCCCCCCCCCCCCCCCCCCCCCCCCCCCCCCCCCCCCCCCCCCCCCCCCCCCCCCCCCCCCCCCCCCCCCCCCCCCCCCCCCCCCCCCCCCCCCCCCCCCCCCCCCCCCCCCCCCCCCCCCCCCCCCCCCCCCCCCCCCCCCCCCCCCCCCCCCCCCCCCCCCCCCCCCCCCCCCCCCCCCCCCCCCCCCCCCCCCCCCCCCCCCCCCCCCCCCCCCCCCCCCCCCCCCCCCCCCCCCCCCCCCCCCCCCCCCCCCCCCCCCCCCCCCCCCCCCCCCCCCCCCCCCCCCCCCCCCCCCCCCCCCCCCCCCCCCCCCCCCCTATCTTAGTCTTGGTATCCTTCAGATTCTTCATAGTGATAAATAGATAATAATCCCATGTGACTCAACAAATATAGCTATGCTCCCCGGCAACGGCGCCATAAAAAGGTCTTGATAACCCACAAGTATAGGGGAACGCAACAGTTTTTGAGGGTAGAGTATTCAACCCAAATTTATAGATCCGACACAAGGGGAGCCAAAGAATATTTGCAAGTATTAGCAGCTGAGTTGTCAATTCAACCACACCTGGAGATTAAATATCTGCAGCAAAGTGATTAGTAGCAAAGTAGTATGATAGTTTTGATAGTAGTGGTAATAGCAATAGTAACGGTAACAGTGATAGCAATGATTTTGTTGCAAGTGTAACAGTAACAGCAGCAGTAGTCACTTAGCAAGAACAATTGATGACCCACAAGTATAGGCGATCTACTGTAGTCCTTTTGGTAAGTAAGAGTGTCGAACCCAACGAGGAGCAGAAGGAAATGACAGACGGTTTTCAACAAGGTATTCTCTGCAAGCACTAAAATTATCGGTAACAGATAGTTTTGTGATAAGATAATTCGTAACGGGTAACTAGTAACAAGTGTAACAAAGGTGCAGCAAGGTGGCCCAATCCTTTTTGTAGCAAAGAGCAAGCCTGGACAAACTCTTATATAAAGCAAAGCACTCCCTAGGACACATGGGAATTATTGTCAAGCTAGTTTTCATCATGCTCATATGATTCGCGTTCGTTACTTTGATAATTTGATATGTGGGTGGACTGGTGCTTGGGTGCTATCCTTACTTGGACAAGCCTCCCACTTATGATTAACCCCTCTCACAAGCATCCGCAACTATGAAAGAAGAATTAAGATAAATCTAACCATAGCGTGAAACATATGGATCCAAATCAGCCCCTTAAGAAGCAACACATAAACTAGGGTTTAAGCTTCTGTCACTCTAGCAACCCATCATCTACTTATTACTTCCCAATGGCTTCCCCTATGCCCAAATCATGGTGAAGTTTCATGTAGTCGACGTTCACATAACACCACTAGAGGAAAGACAACATACATCTCCCCCCCCCCCCCCCCCCCCCCCCCCCCCCCCCCCCCCCCCCCCCCCCCCCCCCCCCCCCCCCCCCCCCCCCCCCCCCCCCCCCCCCCCCCCCCCCCCCCCCCCCCCCCCCCCCCCCCCCCCCCCCCCCCCCCCCCCCCCCCCCCCCCCCCCCCCCCCCCCCCCCCCCCCCCCCCCCCCCCCCCCCCCCCCCCCCCCCCCCCCCCCCCCCCCCCCCCCCCCCCCCCCCCCCCCCCCCCCCCCCCCCCCCCCCCCCCCCCCCCCCCCCCCCCCCCCCCCCCCCCCCCCCCCCCCCCCCCCCCCCCCCCCCCCCCCCCCCCCCCCCCCCCCCCCCCCCCCCCCCCCCCCCCCCCCCCCCCCCCCCCCCCCCCCCCCCCCCCCCCCCCCCCCCCCCCCCCCCCCCCCCCCCCCCCCCCCCCCCCCCCCCCCCCCCCCCCCCCCCCCCCCCCCCCCCCCCCCCCCCCCCCCCCCCCCCCCCCCCCCCCCCCCCCCCCCCCCCCCCCCCCCCCCCCCCCCCCCCCCCCCCCCCCCCCCCCCCCCCCCCCCCCCCCCCCCCCCCCCCCCCCCCCCCCCCCCCCCCCCCCCCCCCCCCCCCCCCCGTAGGGCACGCCCCCCAGGCTTGTGGCCACCTGGTGGGTCCCCTCCGGTATTTTCTTCGCCTAATATTTTTTATATATTCCAAAATAATTCTCCGTAAGTTTTCAGGACTTTTGGAGTTGTGCAGAATAGGTCTCTCAGATTTGCTCCTTTTCGGTCCAGAATTCCAGCTGTCGGCATTCTCCTTCTTTGTGTAAACCTTGTTAAATTAGAGAGAAAAGGCATAAGTATTGTACCATAATGTGTAATAACGGCCCATAATGCAATAAATATCAATATAAAAGCATGATGCAAAATGGACGTATCAATTCCCCCAAGCTTAGACCTCGCTTGTCCTCAAGCGAAAGCTGAAATCGATAATCATGTCCACATGTTTAGAGATAGAGGTGTCGATAAAATAAAATACAGACATGAAGGCATCATGATCATCTTTTAGAACAGCAACATATTTGGTCATATAATTTCTTATGCCAAAGTAACAATTAATTCACAAGGTAAAGTATGGAACAAGAACTTTATTGAAACCTAACAAACTATTATTATTTCAGTCATTGGAGCAATTGCAATTTATCATAACGTAGGAAAGAGTCAATATAAGAGCTTTTCAACAAGTTCACATAGTCAACTATCATTTAGTCTTTCATAATTGCTAACACTCACGCAATATCTATGAGATCAAAGTTTCAATCAGACACAGAGAAAGATAGGGGCTTATGGTTTCGCCTCCCAACCTTTTATCTCAAGGGTAATGCCAACAATAATAGTTTATGAATATCTACATCTGAGTGGATATATATATCTAGATCTCCCCCAACATATAGTGCTTGCCAAAAAGAAAAAGTGAAAAAAGAATAGGTGATGATCACCATGACTCTTGTATTAAGGTAGAGGGTAAAATAAAACATAGGCCCTTCGCAAAGGGAAGCAGAGGTTGTCATGCGCTTTTATAGTTGGATGCACAAAATCTTAATGTGAAAGAACGTCACTTTATATTGCCACTTGTGATAAAGAACTTTATTATGCAGTCTGTCACTTTTATTTCTTCCATATCACAAGTTCGTATAAAGCTTATTTTCCTCATACTAATAGATCATACATATTTAGAGAGCAATTTTTATTGCTTGCACCGATGACAACTTACTTGAAGGATCTAATTCATCCATAGGTAGGTATGGTGGACTCTCATGCCAAAACTGGGTTGAGGGATTTTGGAGGCACAAGTAGTATCTCTACTTGGTGCAAAAGAATTGGCTAGCATGGGATAAGAAGCAAGCTCAACATGTTAGAGGATCCATGATAATATAACTTCTATTCGGATATAAAGAAACATAACCTATTACATTGTCTTCCTTCTCCAACATCAACCTTTTAGCATATAATATTTTAATGAGTGCTCACAATCACATAAGATGTCCAAGATAGTATATTTATATGTGAGACCTCTCTTTCTTTATTACTTCCTATTAGTTGCAACAATGACCAAAACTATGTTTGTCAACTCCCAACAAATTTCATGCGACATACTTCTTATCCCCCCCCCCCCCCCCCCCCCCCCCCCCCCCCCCCCCCCCCCCCCCCCCCCCCCCCCCCCCCCCCCCCCCCCCCCCCCCCCCCCCCCCCCCCCCCCCCCCCCCCCCCCCCCCCCCCCCCCCCCCCCCCCCCCCCCCCCCCCCCCCCCCCCCCCCCCCCCCCCCCCCCCCCCCCCCCCCCCCCCCCCCCCCCCCCCCCCCCCCCCCCCCCCCCCCCCCCCCCCCCCCCCCCCTGAAGTCGTCACTTCCCATAAGATCATTATATAATCTTTTTATTTCTTTTATTCTTTATTTATTTTTCTCAAGATCATAGCAAGAAAGCAAAGCCCTCAACTCAAAACTAATCTTTATTATATAACTCTCGGACTCGATTACATAGAGGGAACACAAAGAAAAACTCAAAGCTAGATCATACTAAAACTTTATTCTACTAAACCGAGATATAACCAAAAGGATCGAACTAATAAAAATGATAAAGGTAAAGATATGATGATGATACGATATCGGGGCACCTCCCCCAAGCTTGGCAGTTGCCAAGGGGGGTGCCCATACCCATGTATTTAGGTCTCTTTCTTCGGAAGTGGTGATGATGGAGATGTTGATGATGAAAGAATCTTATCCTCCATGTTCCAAGGCATAGGTTCACCATCGTAAAAAGATGAACGAGTCTCTGAGATTCTCAAATCTGCAGCCAAACTCATCCTCTTACTGTATTCATACTCACAATTTTGGTTTTGCAGGTCATAGATCTGGGCTTGGAGATGCTCGATTTTCTCATGAAGCTTGAAGATGGCCTCTCCGATGTTCTTGGCATCCAGCTTGTGGTCACGGGTAAATTCCATGGTCATGGAGTGATTGGAGTTGAGTCCGCATTCCACCATCCCTTCACATTTGAAGACTTGCTGCTCCATTGCTTCGAGCCTTGTCTCCACGCTTCCGGTCCCCTTTGGTCCTTGAACATTGCAGATGTGCAGCACCCCCTCACGCATCTCAACAGTTTGAGGGTGTTTCAGCACCTCCGTGAGGTAAGGGTTGATGACCTTCTCGAAGAACTTGTCCTCCGGAGCGCTTGGGGATGTCATAGCGATCTAGATCTGTCAGAAAGACAGCTCGAAACAAGAACAGAGGATTTTGTCGTGGTACGGTGGTCAAAACCTTCAGGAGGTTATATAATGAATTTTACCGACCAAAAGGAGTGTTCCACAAGAAAACGGAGTCCGGAGGGCACACGAGGTGGCCACAAGCCTGGGAGGCGCACCCAGGGGTAGGGCATGCCCCCAAGGCTTGTCACCTCCTCGTGCACTTTTTGGACTACTTTTTATTTTCCTAATTTTTTAAATATTCCAAAACGGAGTAAAATTGCCATTAGAAACATTTTGGAGTCGGTTTACTTATCGTACCACATACCTATTCCTTTTCGAAGTCTAAAACGTTCTGGTAGGTCTCCCTTATGTACTCCTCCGGTGTTATGGTATTAATAATATTGGTTTCAACATTTATGGGAGTACCTGAGATATAATGTTTGATTCTTTGCCTATTTACCACCTTCGGGTTAGTGCCTTCGGCGTTGTTGATTTTGATGGCACCGGAACGATAAACTTCCTCGATAATGTAAGGGCCCTCCCATTTAGACAGAAGCTTTCCTGCAAAAAATCTTAAACGAGAATTATATAGCAAGACATGGCACCTACATTAAATTCACGCTTTTGTATCCTTTTATCATGCCATCTTTTAACTTTCTCTTTAAACAATTTGGCATTCGCATAGGCTTGGGTTCTCCATTCATCAAGAGAGCTAATGTCAAATAACCTCTTCTCACCGGCAAGTTTGAAATCATAGTTGAGCTCTTTGATTGCCCAATAAGCTTTATGTTCTAGTTCGAGAGGTAAGTGACATGCTTTTCCATAGACCATTTTATATGGAGACATACCCATAGGGTTTTTATAAGCAGTTCTATAAGCCCATAATGCATCATCAAGTTTCTTAGACCAATTCTTTCTGGATCTATTAACAGTATTTTGCAAAATCAACATCATTTCTCGGTTACTCAATTCTACTTGCCCACTAGACTGAGGATGATATGGAGATGCAATTCTATGGTTGACATCATACTTAGCAAGAAATTTACGGAAAACACCATGAATAAAGTGTGAACCACCATCAGTCATTAAATATCTAGGGACCCCAAACCTCGGGAAAATAACTTCTTTAAGCATTTTAATGGAGGTGTTATGATCATCACTACTAGTTGGAATAGCTTCTATCCACTTAGTAACATAATCAACAGCAACCAAAATATGTGTATACCCATTAGAGGAAGGAAAAAGTCCCATATAATCAAATCCCCAAACATCAAATGGTTCAATAACAAGTGAATAATTCATAGGCATTTCCTGATGTCTACTAATATTACCAATTCTTTGACATTCATCACAAGACAAGACAAACATAGGAGCATCCTTAAAAAGAGTAGGCCAATAAAAACCAGATTATAATACCTTGTGTGCAGTTCTATCTCCAGCATGGTGCCCTCTGTAGGCCTCGGAGTGACACTTGCGTAGGATCTGTTCCTGTTCATGCTCAGGTACACAACGTCTAATAACACCATCTACTCCTTCTTTATAAAGGTGTGGGTCATCCCAAAAGTAATGTCTTAAATCATAGAAAAACATTTTCTTTTTGTTGGTATGTGAAGCTAGGTGGTATAAATTTAGTAACAATATAATTCGCATAATCAGCATACCATGGAGTACTATGAGAAGCATTTATGACAGCTAATTGTTCATCAGGAAAGCTATCATCAATAGGTAGTGGGCCATCAAGAATATTTTCTAACCTAGACAAGTTGTCTGCTACGGGGTTCTCAGCTCCCTTTCTATCAATAATATGCAAATCAAATTCTTGCAGCAAGAGAACCCATCTAATAAGTCTAGGTTTAGCATCTTTCTTTTCCATAAGGTATTTAATAGCAGCATGATCGGTGTGAACAGTTACTTTGGAATCAATAATATAAGATCTGAACTTATCACAAGCAAATACAACTGCTAAAAATTATTTTTCAGTAGTAGCATAATTTCTTTGAGCACTGTCTAGAGTTTTACTAGCATAATGGATAACATTTAATTTTTTTATCAACTCTTTGTCCTAGAACAACACCAATAGCATAATCACTACCATCACACATAATTTCAAAGGGTAGGTTCCAATCAGGTGGTTGAACAATAGGTGCAGAAATCAAGGCTTTCTTAAGAATTTCAAATGCTTCTACACAATTATCATCAAAAACAAATGGAACATCTTTTTGCAAGAGATTAGTGAGAGGCCTAGAAATTTTAGAGAAGTCTTTAATAAACCTCCTATAGAAATCGGCATGACCAAGGAAACTTCTTATACCTTCGATACCTTTAGGACACGACATCTTTTCAATAGCATCAACTTTAACTTTATCAACTTCAATACCTCTTTCAGAAATTATATGCCCCAAGACAATACCTTCATTAACCATAAAGTGGCACTTCTCCCAATTCAAAACAAGATTAGTTTCTTCACATCACTGCAAAACTCGATCAAGGTTGCTTAAGCAATCATCAAAAGAAGTTCTGTAAACGGAGAAATCATCCATGAAAACCTCAAAAATATTTTCACAGAAGTTAGAGAATATAGCAGTCATACATCTTTGAAAAGTAGCAGGTGCATTGCATAAACCAAAAGGCATACGTCTATAAGCAAAGGTACTGAAAGGGCAAGTAAAAGTAGTTTTTTCTTGATCCTCTTGTGACACAGGTATTTGAGAGAAACTAGAATAACCATCTAGAAAGCAAAAGTGTGTATGTTTTGATAGTCTTTCTAGCATTTGATCAATAAAAGGTAGAGGATAATGATCTTTCCTAGTAGCTTTGTTCAACTTTCAAAAATCAATAACCATTCTATAGCCCGTGACAATTCTTTGCGGAATCAATTCATTTTTATCATTAGGAACAACGGTAATACCTCCCTTATTGGGACACAATGAACATGTCTCACCCATCTACTATCAGCAATAGGATAAATTATACCTGCTTCCAGAAGCTTTAGTATTTCATTTCTTACCACTTCTTTCATTTTAGGATTCAACCGTCGCTGGTGATCAACAACTGGTTTAGCATCACGTTCCATATTAATTTTGTGTTGGCATAGAGTGGGACTAATGCCCTTAAGACCATCCACAGTATATCCAATAGCCGCATGGTGCTTCTTCAGAGTTTTCAATAATTTCTATGCTTCATGCTCTGTTAGCACTAATAATAACAGGATATATCTTTTTTCTCATCGAGATAAGCATATTTCAAAGTATCAGGTAATTGTTTAAGATCGAACACAGGATCACTCTTGGGTGGTAGTGGATCTCCAAGAGTTTCAACATGCAAATTGTGTTTCAAAACAGGCATCTTGTAAGTGCATCTAGTGCCACCCTAGTTGGTTTTGGTGTATTGACAACAAACGTGGTTGATGGACTAATGTGTTTGTGAGAATTGCAGGATAACACAGGTAGAAGTCCCTCATTGATTCAGTTTACCTACCAGAGATGACCCCCAAAAATGTATGAAGACATTGAAGACAATGGTGGTTCATGAAGACATTCACGTTGAAGATAATGACGTGTGAAGACATTCACTTGAAGACTATGGAGTGCGAAGACATAGTTTCTTTCGTAGTTTCATTTTCTTCCTTCTTGAGTCATAGGAACCACCATACTATTAAGTG
This sequence comes from Thinopyrum obtusiflorum, assembly GCA_036873465.1. Taxonomy (NCBI): domain Eukaryota; kingdom Viridiplantae; phylum Streptophyta; class Magnoliopsida; order Poales; family Poaceae; genus Thinopyrum; species Thinopyrum obtusiflorum. Next base: position 149,938 of record JAAAWM010012130.1, on the reverse strand, counting down.
TGGTCAAAGTGAACAAAGTCAGAAGACTGACGTGATGCTCAACCAAAATCCTATGTCTTCGAGCAAAGACAATGAGGGCAAAATCTTATCCAGAGTTGGACGAGTCAGCTTTGCTTGTAGCCCAAGCCAAGCTGCCGCGTGTGTTTGAAATCCGACCGTTGGACACGTGTCGGTTCCTTAGTGACCCAGGGTCATTTTGGACATATCATGTCGGGTTGCCTCCTGGCTATAAATAGCCCACCCCCTACACCATAAATTGGTGGCTGCTCAGAGTTTGTGCACGTCTTTTGTCGTTTGAGAGCAACCCACCTCCGAAGCCTTTGAGAGAGAAATCCTTGCGAGGACAAAGCCCAAAACACCCAGAGCCAAAGAGTGTTAGGCATCACTGAAGTCTTTCTGTCTGCGTGACCTGAAGACTTGTTACACATGAGGACTGTGTATCCTCCAGCCGGTTAGGCGTCACGTTCTGAGGATCCAAGAGTCATTGTGCATCGCCGGTGAACGAAGTCTGTGAAGGTTTGGAAGTCTACCTTGAAGACTTACCAGAGTGATTGGGCGAGGACTGGGTGTCCTTAGCTCAAGGGGAATAAGGTGAAGACGTGGTCTTCTGAGTTCAATCTCAGCCTCCCTAGCCAGACGTACAGTTGTCATAGCAACTGGAACTGGTCTACCAAATCCTTGTCTTCACCAAGCTACTAGTTCTATCCCCTACCTCCTTTACATTTCAGTTTGTCTTCGTGAAGTCATTGCTTGTTTGCCTGATCTGTTTGACTTCACTGTGCGAAGACTATTACCTCTTTGGCTTCATACTGTCTTCCATTCCGATCTGTACTACCTAGCTGCTATTAGTCTTCGTGCTTTCATTATATTGGTCACTTGACTATGGTCTATCTAGAGTAGTTTATCTTTCGCTCCATATCATATAGGTTCCATTTGATTGTCTATCTTCAAAGACCTCGTGTTTTGAAGACTTTCATAAAAAATGCCTATTCACCACCCTCTAGTCGATAACTAGCACTTTCAATTGGTATCAGAGCAAGGTGCTCTCTTATTTTGTGTGATTCGGTTTAACCACATGGAGTTTTAGCTATGTCGACTGCAGGGATAATCAAGGTTTCCGCTGTGTGTCCCGTCTTCGATGGCACTGATTACACATACTGGAAGAATAAGATGCGCATGCATCTTGAATCCATTGACATCGACCTCTGGTATGTCGTCAAGACTGGCGTTCCCAAAGTCGGTGAAGGCGTCATAGCTGCTGATGTCAAGAGGTTCGCGCAACTGGACTCAACCGCCAAGAACATCATCTATGGTCATCTGACCAAAGGACAATATGGCCGTGTGAGTGCTCTAGAAACTGCAAAGCTAGTCTGGGACTGGCTGTCCAAGGTCAACAAAGGCGTCTCAACTCAGAGAGACTCAAGGATTGATGTACTTCGTAATCTCTTCAACCGCTTCAAGAGAAATGACAATGTGAATGTCCAGCTTAGGGCCGGGCATTCGATTGCACTGAACCAATCGGTTTGGTGCTTCGGGTAATTATGAAATTCGGTTTACTGAAACCACTCACCGATCGGCTTCCACCAAAGTCAACAACCAAGACTTCGGTCCACCAGAACATCGGTTCGGTCCTCGGTTAAACCCGAGTAGAACCGATCTGTGAGAAATCGACGATGGAATTCGATGTTGTGTGCTATCCGTGAAGTTGCTGCTTCCCCTCAGCCTTGACAATCACCATGATAGATCGAATCCTTGTTTGGAGAGACAGAGGAAATGGCACAAGAAAGGAGGCAGAGCATGCCCGTCCTCCATCGGTCCTGCAACCTCGCTGCACCCTGCTCTAGCATGCTCCTCGACGAGCTCCGCCCCGATGTCCTCCCCTACGACTCCCTCCAGCCATGGGCGGCAAGGCCACGGTGAGCCAGCAAGATTGGGCTCCGAGCCTGCGACTGCTAGTCAGCGAGATGGGGCGGCGAGGGTTATAGGAACAGATAAATCTCTTTTAGTAAAATAAAAGAATGGGAAGAGATAAGTGATGGACGGGATGACGGGAATGGCTATTGTGGACTTTTATTTTTATAAAGAGGTGATGTGGATCAGTCGGGGTCAAGAAAACAACATAGCGAATTGGGGTATGGGCTGTGTACTTTGAACTGCAGTTCGGCCTCTTTCTCCAGTATATTCTCAAAACAACATATTTACTTCGGTGTATTCGGGACTTTGGGTACTCGACACGTACGACCGAAATCACCGAAGGATGTTCGGTTCTCCAGGATTGGAAACTGAAGTTCTGATTGAAATATTCGGTTTCGATGGATTCGGGTTCGGTACCGGTTTATTCGGTACGGTTTTTGGTGCTCGGTTTTTTATGCCCACCCCTAGTCCAGCTCACGTTCGATCGCCTCACTTATATCACAAATGAGCTTCGCGCACTCGGCGCCTGAGATCTCCAAGCATGAAATTGTGAAGAAGCTACTGAGATCACTTGACAGCTCATTTGACACTTTGGCTCTAATGATCCAAGAATGCCCTGACTTGAGAGATCTCGATCCGTCTGACATACTTGAGAGGCTCAACACACATGAGTTCCAGCTATCTGAGAAGAGAGATATCTATGGCCCCAATTATGCCCGATCCCATGCTTTGAAGGAAAAAGTCGTTTCCTCATCTGAAGAAGAATCTAACTGCAGTTTTGGTGACCCTGAAGACATTGGCAAAGAGCTAGCAATGCTTGTGAGGAAGTTCCAAAAGTTCTTCAAGAAGAATCGCTTAGGAAAGTCTTCAAGATCCAGCTCAAGGAATGATGAGACTTCCTCTCGTGACTACAAGAAGAGAATATGCCACAAATGCAAGAAGCCAGGCCACTACATATCTAAATGACCTCAATGGGACAAGGAAGCCAAGAAAAAGAAGAAGAGCAAGGAATATGATTCTGACGACAAGAAGAAGAAGAAATCCTCAAAGTCTTCTTCGAAGTCTTCATCATACAAGAAGAGCTCATCTGGCAAGGCACATGCATTCATTGGCAAGGAGATGGATTCGGAGGAGGAGTCTGCTTCTGAGGAGGCGGAGGTGGAGTCTGAGGAGGAGTCTGACTCAGGCGTGGCAAGCCTGGCTCTAGCTTCGGCATTCGTCGCCAAGTCCATCTTCAACACTGAAGACAATGGTCACGCCGCTGATACATCTCCGTCGTATCTATAATTTTTGATTGTTTCATGCCAATATTATACAAGTTTCACATATTTTTGGCACATTTTTATATGATTTATTGGACTAACCTATTGATCCAGTGCCCAGTGCCAGTTCCTGTTTTTTTGCATGTTTTTTGTATCGCAGAATATCCATATCAAACGACGTCCAAATGCAATAAAATTTCACGGAGAATTATTTTGGAATATATGTGATTTTTGGGAGTTGGAATCACCGCAAATGGAGGCCCACACAGGGCACAAGACACCAGCGCACCACCCCTGAGCCAGGCGCGTGGTGGTGAGTTGTGCTCACCTCGTACGTCAGTTGGAGCTCTACTTTGGGCGCAAGGAAGCTTATATCCGAAAAAATCATGTTAAAATCTCAGCGCAATCGGAGTTACGGATCTCCGGGAATATAAGAAATGGTTTTTGGCCAGATCTAGGGAACGTGAAACAGAAGAGAACAGAGAGGGAGATCCAATCTCGGAGGGGCTCCCGCCCCTCCACCGCCATGGAGACCATGGACCAGAGGGGGAACTCTCCTCCCATCTAGGGGGAGGCCAAGGAAGAAGAAGAAGGAGGGGGGCTCTCTCCCCCTCACTTCCGGTGGCGCCGGAGTGCCGCCGGGGCAACGATCGGGACGGCGATCTACATCAACAATCTTGCAACCGTCAACACCAACTTTCTCCCCCTCTATGCAGTGGTGTAACACCCCTTCTTCCCGCTATAATCTCTACTTAAACATGGTGCTCAACTCCATATATTATTTCCCAATGATCTATGGTTATCCTATGATGTTTGAGTAGATCCGTTTTGTCCTATGGGTTAATCATGATCTTGGTTGGTATGATTGTATATTTTATTTATGGTGATGTCGTACGGTGCCCTCCATTCTCGCGCAAACGTGAGGGGCCCCCATTGTAGGGTGTTGCAATATGTTCATGGTTTGCTTATTGTCAGTGTTGCAGGGGTGACAGCAACCAAAACACGGATAAGTGGGTTATGACGTATGGGAGTGAAGAGGACTTGATACTTAATGCTATGGTTGGGTTTCACGACCATAATGATCTTTAGTAGTTGCGGATGCTTGCTAGGGGTCCAATCATAAGTGCATCCCCCCCCCCCCCCCCCCCCCCCCCCCCCCCCCCCCCCCCCCCCCCCCCCCCCCCCCCCCCCCCCCCCCCCCCCCCCCCCCCCCCCCCCCCCCCCCCCCCCCCCCCCCCCCCCCCCCCCCCCCCCCCCCCCCCCCCCCCCCCCCCCCCCCCCCCCCCCCCCCCCCCCCCCCCCCCCCCCCCCCCCCCCCCCCCCCCCCCCCCCCCCCCCCCCCCCCCCCCCCCCCCCCCCCCCCCCCCCCCCCCCCCCCCCCCCCCCCCCCCCCCCCCCCCCCCCCCCCCCCCCCCCCCCCCCCCCCCCCCCCCCCCCCCCCCCCCCCCCCCCCCCCCCCCCCCCCCCCCCCCCCCCCCCCCCCCCCCCCCCCCCCCCCCCCCCCCCCCCCCCCCCCCCCCCCCCCCCCCCCCCCCCCCCCCCCCCCCCCCCCCCCCCCCCCCCCCCCCCCCCCCCCCCCCCCCCCCCCCCCCCCCCCCCCCCCCCCCCCCCCCCCCCCCCCCCCCCCCCCCCCCCCCCCCCCCCCCCCCCCCCCCCCCCCCCCCCCCCCCCCCCCCCCCCCCCCCCCCCCCCCCCCCCCCCCCCCCCCCCCCCCCCCCCCCCCCCCCCCCCCCCCCCCCCCCCCCCCCCCCCCCCCCCCCCCCCCCCCCCCCCCCCCCCCCCCCCCCCCCCCCCCCCCCCCCCCCCCCCCCCAAAGTAAAAGATTGCAAAGTAATAGATCAGAAACTTATATGATGGAAAATAGAAACTTATATGATGGAAAATAGACCCAGGGGCCATAGGGTTCACTAGAGGCTTCTCTCAAGATGGAAAATAATACAGTGGGTGAACAAATTACTGCCGAGCAATTGATAGAACATTGCATAATTATGATGATATTTAAGGCAATTACTGTCACTGGAAAAGGACACAGCAAGATTGAACCCAAAGCTAAGCACTTCTCCCGTTGCAAGAAAAACCAATCTAGTTGGCCAAACCAAACCGATAGTTCGAAGAGAATTACAAATATATCAAATCATGCATATAAGAATTCAGAGAAGATTCAAATAATATTCATAGATAAGCTGATCATAAATCCACAATTCATCGGATCTCAGCAAACAAACCGCAAAAAAGTATTACATCGAATAGATCTCCAAGAACATCGAGGAGAACATGGTATTGAGAATCAAAGAGAGAGAAGAAGCCATCTAACTACTAGCTATGGACCCATAGGTCTGTGGTAAACTACTCACGCTTCATCAGAAGGGCAATGGAGTTGATGTAGAAGCCCTCCGTGATCGAATCCCCCTCCGGCCGGGTGCCGGAAAAGGTCCCTAGATGGGATCTCACGGGTACAGAAGGTTGCGGCGATGGAAAAGTGTTTTCATGGATGCTTCTGTTGGTTTGGGATATATGAGTATATATAGGTGGAAGAATTAGGTCAGGAGGTGCACGAGGGACCCACAAGGGTGGGGGGCGCGCCCTACCCCCCTGGGCGCGCCCTCCGTCCTTGTGGCCGCCTCGTGGCTTTCTTGACTTGCACTCCAACTCCTTTGGATGTCTTCTGGTCGAAGAAAAATCATCGTGAAAGTTTTATTCCGTTTGGACTCCGTTTGCTATTCCTTTTCTGCGAAACTCAAAAACAAGGAAAAAAGAAACTAGCACTGGGCTCTAGGTTAATAGGTTAGTCCCAAAAATAATATAAACCCCCCCCCCCCCCCCCCCCCCCCCCCCCCCCCCCCCCCCCCCCCCCCCCCCCCCCCCCCCCCCCCCCCCCCCCCCCCCCCCCCCCCCCCCCCCCCCCCCCCCCCCCCCCCCCCCCCCCCCCCCCCCCCCCCCCCCCCCCCCCCCCCCCCCCCCCCCCCCCCCCCCCCCCCCCCCCCCCCCCCCCCCCCCCCCCCCCCCCCCCCCCCCCCCCCCCCCCCCCCCCCCCCCCCCCCCCCCCCCCCCCCCCCCCCCCCCCCCCCCCCCCCCCCCCCCCCCCCCCCCCCCCCCCCCCCCCCCCCCCCCCCCCCCCCCCCCCCCCCCCCCCCCCCCCCCCCCCCCCCCCCCCCCCCCCCCCCCCCCCCCCCCCCCCCCCCCCCCCCCCCCCCCCCCCCCCCCCCCCCCCCCCCCCCCCCCCCCCCCCCCCCCCCCCCCCCCCCCCCCCCCCCCCCCCCCCCCCCCCCCCCCCCCCCCCCCCCCCCCCCCCCCCCCCCCCCCCCCCCCCCCCCCCCCCCCCCCCCCCCCCCCCCCCCCCCCCCCCCCCCCCCCCCCCCCCCCCCCCCCCCCCCCCCCCCCCCCCCCCCCCCCCCCCCCCCCCCCCCCCCCCCCCCCCCCCCCCCCCCCCCCCCCCCCCCCCCCCCCCCCCCCCCCCCCCCCCCCCCCCCCCCCCCCCCCCCCCCCCCCCCCCCCCCCCCCCCCCCCCCCCCCCCCCCCCCCCCCCCCCCCCCCCCCCCCCCCCCCCCCCCCCCCCCCCCCCCCCCCCCCCCCCCCCCCCCCCCCCCCCCCCCCCCCCCCCCCCCCCCCCCCCCCCCCCCCCCCCCCCCCCCCCCCCCCCCCCCCCCCCCCCCCCCCCCCCCCCCCCCCCCCCCCCCCCCCCCCCCCCCCCCCCCCCCCCCCCCCCCCCCCCCCCCCCCCCCCCCCCCCCCCCCCCCCCCCCCCCCCCCCCCCCCCCCCCCCCCCCCCCCCCCCCCCCCCCCCCCCCCCCCCCCCCCCCCCCCCCCCCCCCCCCCCCCCCCCCCCCCCCCCCCCCCCCCCCCCCCCCCCCCCCCCCCCCCCCCCCCCCCCCCCCCCCCCCCCCCCCCCCCCCCCCCCCCCCCCCCCCCCCCCCCCCCCCCCCCCCCCCCCCCCCCCCCCCCCCCCCCCCCCCCCCCCCCCCCCCCCCCCCCCCCCCCCCCCCCCCCCCCCCCCCCCCCCCCCCCCCCCCCCCCCCCCCCCCCCCCCCCCCCCCCCCCCCCCCCCCCCCCCCCCCCCCCCCCCCCCCCCCCCCCCCCCCCCCCCCCCCCCCCCCCCCCCCCCCCCCCCCCCCCCCCCCCCCCCCCCCCCCCCCCCCCCCCCCCCCCCCCCCCCCCCCCCCCCCCCCCCCCCCCCCCCCCCCCCCCCCCCCCCCCCCCCCCCCCCCCCCCCCCCCCCCCCCCCCCCCCCCCCCCCCCCCCCCCCCCCCCCCCCCCCCCCCCCCCCCCCCCCCCCCCCCCCCCCCCCCCCCCCCCCCCCCCCCCCCCCCCCCCCCCCCCCCCCCCCCCCCCCCCCCCCCCCCCAAATCTATTAGTTATCGAAACGAAGTACTACGTGCATGCTCCTAGGGGGATAGACTAGTAGGAAAAGACCATCGCTCGTCCCCGCCCGTCACTCATAAGGAAGACAATCAATAAATAAATCATGCTCCGACTTCATCACATAACGGTTCACCATACGTGCTTGCTACGGGAATCACAAACTTTAACACAAGTATTTCTCAGATTCACAATTACTCACTAGCATGAATCTAATATCACCATCTTCATATCTCAAAACAATCATAAGGAATCAAACTTCTCATAGTATTCAATGCACTTTATATGAAAGTTTTTATTTTATCCCTCTTGGATGTCTATCATATTAGGACTAAATTTATAACCAAAGCAAATTACCATGCTGTTCTAGAAGACTCTCAAAATAATATAAGTGAAGCATGAGAGTTCAATAATTTATATAAAATAAAACCACCGCTGTGCTCTAAAAAGATATAAGTGAAGCACTAGATTAAAATTGCCTAGCTCAAAAGATATAAGTGAAGCACATAGAGTATTCTAATAAATCATGATTCATGTGTGTCCCTATCAAAAGGTGTGTACAGCAAGGATGATTGTGGCAAACTAAAAAGCAAAGACTCGAATCATACAAGACGCTCCAAGCAAAACACATATCATGTGGTGAATAAAAATACCCCCCCCCCCCCCCCCCCCCCCCCCCCCCCCCCCCCCCCCCCCCCCCCCCCCCCCCCCCCCCCCCCCCCCCCCCCCCCCCCCCCCCCCCCCCCCCCCCCCCCCCCCCCCCCCCCCCCCCCCCCCCCCCCCCCCCCCCCCCCCCCCCCCCCCCCCCCCCCCCCCCCCCCCCCCCCCCCCCCCCCCCCCCCCCCCCCCCCCCCCCCCCCCCCCCCCCCCCCCCCCCCCCCCCCCCCCCCCCCCCCCCCCCCCCCCCCCCCCCCCCCCCCCCCCCCCCCCCCCCCCCCCCCCCCCCCCCCCCCCCCCCCCCCCCCCCCCCCCCCCCCCCCCCCCCCCCCCCCCCCCCCCCCCCCCCCCCCCCCCCCCCCCCCCCCCCCCCCCCCCCCCCCCCCCCCCCCCCCCCCCCCCCCCCCCCCCCCCCCCCCCCCCCCCCCCCCCCCCCCCCCCCCCCCCCCCCCCCCCCCCCCCCCCCCCCCCCCCCCCCCCCCCCCCCCCCCCCCCCCCCCCCCCCCCCCCCCCCCCCCCCCCCCCCCCCCCCCCCCCCCCCCCCCCCCCCCCCCCCCCCCCCCCCCCCCCCCCCCCCCCCCCCCCCCCCCCCCCCCCCCCCCCCCCCCCCCCCCCCCCCCCCCCCCCCCCCCCCCCCCCCCCCCCCCCCCCCCCCCCCCCCCCCCCCCCCCCCCCCCCCCCCCCCCCCCCCCCCCCCCCCCCCCCCCCCCCCCCCCCCCCCCCCCCCCCCCCCCCCCCCCCCCCCCCCCCCCCCCCCCCCCCCCCCCCCCCCCCCCCCCCCCCCCCCCCCCCCCCCCCCCCCCCCCCCCCCCCCCCCCCCCCCCCCCCCCCCCCCCCCCCCCCCCCCCCCCCCCCCCCCCCCCCCCCCCCCCCCCCCCCCCCCCCCCCCCCCCCCCCCCCCCCCCCCCCCCCCCCCCCCCCCCCCCCCCCCCCCCCCCCCCCCCCCCCCCCCCCCCCCCCCCCCCCCCCCCCCCCCCCCCCCCCCCCCCCCCCCCCCCCCCCCCCCCCCCCCCCCCCCCCCCCCCCCCCCCCCCCCCCCCCCCCCCCCCCCCCCCCCCCCCCCCCCCCCCCCCCCCCCCCCCCCCCCCCCCCCCCCCCCCCCCCCCCCCCCCCCCCCCCCCCCCCCCCCCCCCCCCCCCCCCCCCCCCCCCCCCCCCCCCCCCCCCCCCCCCCCCCCCCCCCCCCCCCCCCCCCCCCCCCCCCCCCCCCCCCCCCCCCCCCCCCCCCCCCCCCCCCCCCCCCCCCCCCCCCCCCCCCCCCCCCCCCCCCCCCCCCCCCCCCCCCCCCCCCCCCCCCCCCCCCCCCCCCCCCCCCCCCCCCCCCCCCCCCCCCCCCCCCCCCCCCCCCCCCCCCCCCCCCCCCCCCCCCCCCCCCCCCCCCCCCCCCCCCCCCCCCCCCCCCCCCCCCCCCCCCCCCCCCCCCCCCCCCCCCCCCCCCCCCCCCCCCCCCCCCCCCCCCCCCCCCCCCCCCCCCCCCCCCCCCCCCCCCCCCCCCCCCCCCCCCCCCCCCCCCCCCCCCCCCCCCCCCCCCCCCCCCCCCCCCCCCCCCCCCCCCCCCCCCCCCCCCCCCCCCCCCCCCCCCCCCCCCCCCCCCCCCCCCCCCCCCCCCCCCCCCCCCCCCCCCCCCCCCCCCCCCCCCCCCCCCCCCCCCCCCCCCCCCCCCCCCCCCCCCCCCCCCCCCCCCCCCCCCCCCCCCCCCCCCCCCCCCCCCCCCCCCCCCCCCCCCCCCCCCCCCCCCCCCCCCCCCCCCCCCCCCCCCCCCCCCCCCCCCCCCCCCCCCCCCCCCCCCCCCCCCCCCCCCCCCTCACTTTCATATACTAGTGGAAATTTTCATTATAGAACTTGGCTTGTATATTCCAACGATGGGCTTCCTCAAATGCCCTAGGTCTTCATGAGCAAGCAAGTTGGATGCACACCCACCTAGTTTCAGTTTGAGCTTTCATACACTTATAGCTCTAGTGCGTCTGTTGCATGGCAATCCCTACTCCTCGCATTGACATCAATTGATGGGCATCTCCATAGCCCATTGATTAGCCACGTCGATGTGAGACTTTCTCCTTTTTGTCTTCTCCACACAACCTCCACCATCATATTCTATTCCACCTATAGTGCTATGTCCATGGCTCACACTCATGTATTGCGTGAAAGTTGAAAAGGTTTGAGAACATCAAAAAGTATGAAACAATTGCTTGGCTTGTCATCGGGGTTGTGCATGATTTGAATATTTTGTGTGATGAAGATGGAGCATAGCCACACCATATGATTTTGTAGGGATAACTTTCTTTGGCCATGTTAATTTGAAAAGACATGATTGCTTTATTAGTATGCTTGAAGTATTATTGTCTTAATCCCCCCCCCCCCCCCCCCCCCCCCCCCCCCCCCCCCCCCCCCCCCCCCCCCCCCCCCCCCCCCCCCCCCCCCCCCCCCCCCCCCCCCCCCCCCCCCCCCCCCCCCCCCCCCCCCCCCCCCCCCCCCCCCCCCCCCCCCCCCCCCCCCCCCCCCCCCCCCCCCCCCCCCCCCCCCCCCCCCCCCCCCCCCCCCCCCCCCCCCCCCCCCCCCCCCCCCCCCCCCCCCCCCCCCCCCCCCCCCCCCCCCCCCCCCCCCCCCCCCCCCCCCCCCCCCCCCCCCCCCCCCCCCCCCCCCCCCCCCCCCCCCCCCCCCCCCCCCCCCCCCCCCCCCCCCCCCCCCCCCCCCCCCCCCCCCCCCCCCCCCCCCCCCCCCCCCCCCCCCCCCCCCCCCCCCCCCCCCCCCCCCCCCCCCCCCCCCCCCCCCCCCCCCCCCCCCCCCCCCCCCCCCCCCCCCCCCCCCCCCCCCCCCCCCCCCCCCCCCCCCCCCCCCCCCCCCCCCCCCCCCCCCCCCCCCCCCCCCCCCCCCCCCCCCCCCCCCCCCCCCCCCCCCCCCCCCCCCCCCCCCCCCCCCCCCCCCCCCCCCCCCCCCCCCCCCCCCCCCCCCCCCCCCCCCCCCCCCCCCCCCCCCCCCCCCCCCCCCCCCCCCCCCCCCCCCCCCCCCCCCCCCCCCCCCCCCCCCCCCCCCCCCCCCCCCCCCCCCCCCCCCCCCCCCCCCCCCCCCCCCCCCCCCCCCCCCCCCCCCCCCCCCCCCCCCCCCCCCCCCCCCCCCATAGCTAGTAGCTAGATGGCTTCTTCTCTCTCTTTGATTCTCAATACCATGTTCTCCTCGATGTTCTTGAAGATCTATTCGATGTAATCTTCTTTTGTGGTGTGTTTTTCCAGATCCGATGAATATTGGATTTATGATCAGCTTATCTATGAATATTATTTGAATCTTCTCTGAATTCTTATATGCATGATTTGATATATTTGTAATTCTCTTCGAACTATCAGTTTAGTTTGGCCAACTAGATTGATTTTTCTTGCACTGGGAGAAGTGTTTAGCTTTGGGTTCAATCTTGCAGTGTCCTTTCCCAGTGACAGTAGGGGCAGCAAGGCATGTATTGTATTGTTGCCATCGAGGATAAAAAGATGGGATTTACATCATATTGCTTGAGTTTATTCCTCTACATCATCTCATCTTACTTAGTGTGTTACTCTGTTCTTCATGAACTTAATACTCTAGATGCAGGCAGGAGTCGATCGATGTGTGGAGTAATAGTAGTAGGTGCAGGCAGGAGTTGCTCTATTTGACACGGACATGATACCTATATTTGATAATCATTGCCTTAGATATCGTCATAACTTTGCGCTTTTCTATCAATTGTTCGACAGTAAATTGTTCACCCACCGTATTATTTGCTATCTTGGGAGAAGCCACTAGTGAAACATATGCCCCCAGGTCAATTTTCCATCATATTAGTTTCCGATCTACTATTTTGCAATCTTCTACTTTTAGATCTACAAACCAAAAAAACCAAAAATATTTTATATTTTATTTATCTATATCTATCAGATCCCACTTTTGGAAGGGACCATAGAGAGCGGTTGCCCCGCACTTGTTGCGCATGTCATAATTGAGGTGATGACTTGGGAGTCCTAGAGAACACGTTGTTGCTCAAGCACCGCCTCTAATAACGTAGTCTATTTTAATTCAAGTTTTTAACTTCTTGTTCATAGAGTGTATCCAGTTTACCTACCAACTTATAGAATAGGCTATTTCCAAACTCCGGTTTGTGTATGCGTAACCGCTTAAGTGACAGGGTGGTTGCAGGGTTTGTGGTGCATTCCTATCACCTCATTGTGTATTCGACGCCTTATTTATCACGAAAGTGGTATAATAGCCCTGTGCACTTATAGGCCATCAACTACCCCAGAGAAGGAATACCAAACGGAGTCCAAACGAAATAAAACCTTCGTGATGATTTTTCTTGAACCAGAAGACACCCAAGAGACTTGGAGATCAAGTCGGAAGAGCCATGAGGCGGCCACAAGGGGGGAGGGCACGCCCAAGGGGGTAGGGCGCGCCCCCTGCCTTGTGGGCCCTCGTGACTCCCCTGGCCTAATTCATCGTCCTATATATTCACATATATCCCCAAACCACCAGAAGCATCCACGAAAACACTTTTCCACCGCCGCAACCATCTGTACCCACGAAATCCCATCTAGGGGACTTTTCCGGCATCCCGTCGGAGGGGGATTCGATCATGGAGGGCTTCTACATTAACTCTATTGCACTTCTGATGAAGCATAAGTAGTTTACCTCACACCTACGGGTCCCCCCCCCCCCCCCCCCCCCCCCCCCCCCCCCCCCCCCCCCCCCCCCCCCCCCCCCCCCCCCCCCCCCCCCCCCCCCCCCCCCCCCCCCCCCCCCCCCCCCCCCCCCCCCCCCCCCCCCCCCCCCCCCCCCCCCCCCCCCCCCCCCCCCCCCCCCCCCCCCCCCCCCCCCCCCCCCCCCCCCCCCCCCCCCCCCCCCCCCCCCCCCCCCCCCCCCCTTCGAATTATCAGTTTGGTTTGGCTTACTAGATTGATCTTTCTTGCAATGGGATAAGTGCTTAGCTTTGGGTTCCATCTTGCGGTGTCCTTTCCCAGTGATAGTAGGGGAAGCAAGGCACATATTGTATTGTTGCCATCAAGGATAACAAGATGGGTTTATGTCATATTGCATAAGTTTATCCCTCTACATCATGTCATCTTGCTTAAAGCATTACTCTGTTCTCTTGAACTTAATACTCTAGATGCATGCTGGATAGTGGTCAATGTGTGGAGTAATATTAGTAGATGCAGGCAGGAGTCGGTCTACTTGTCTTGGACGTGATTCCTATATACATGATCATACCTAGATATTCTCATAACTATGCTCAATTTTGTCAATTGCTCAACAGTAATTTGTTTACCCACCGTAATACTTATGCTCTCGAGAGAATCCTCTAGTGAAACCTATGGCCCCTAGGTCTATTTTCCATCATATTAATCTTCCATCAACAAGTTATTTCCTTTTCCATTTATTTTGCTTTCTTTACTTTGCATCTTTATCATAAAAATACCAAAAACATTATCTTATCATATCTATCATATCTCACTTTCGTAAGTGACCGTGAAGGGATTGACAACCCCTTTATTGTGTTGGTTGCGAGGATTTTATTTCTTTGTGTAGGTGCGAGGTACTCATGCGTGGTCTCCTATTGCATTGATACCTTGGTTCTCAAAAGCTGAGGGAAATACTTACGCTACTTTGCTGCATCACCCTTTCCTCTTCAAGGGAAAACCAACGCAGTGCTCAAGAGGTAGCAAGAAGGATTTCTGGCGCCGTTGCCGGGGATTCTACGAAAAAGTCAACATACCAAGTACCCATCACAAACCCTTATCTCCCGCGTTACATTATTTGCCATTTGCCTCTCGTTTTCCTCTCCCCCACTTCACCCTTGCCATTTTATTCACCCTCTGTCTCTCTCCCTCTATCCTCCCTCTCTTTCTCTATTTGCCTCTTTTTGCCCGTCTCTTGTTTGCTTGTGTGTTGGATTGCTTGCTTGTCACGATGGCCCCCCCCCCCCCCCCCCCCCCCCCCCCCCCCCCCCCCCCCCCCCCCCCCCCCCCCCCCCCCCCCCCCCCCCCCCCCCCCCCCCCCCCCCCCCCCCCCCCCCCCCCCCCCCCCCCCCCCCCCCCCCCCCCCCCCCCCCCCCCCCCCCCCCCCCCCCCCCCCCCCCCCCCCCCCCCCCCCCCCCCCCCCCCCCCCCCCCCCCCCCCCCCCCCCCCCCCCCCCCCCCCCCCCCCCCCCCCCCCCCCCCCCCCCCCCCCCCCCCCCCCCCCCCCCCCCCCCCCCCCCCCCCCCCCCCCCCCCCCCCCCCCCCCCATGAAAGTTTTTATTATACCCCCCTTGGATGTCTATCATATTAGGACCAAATTTATAACCAAAGCAAATTACCATGCTGTTTAGAGACTCTCAAAATAATATAAGTGAAGCATGAGAGTTCAACAATTTCTATAAAATAAAGCCACCGCCGTGCTCTAAAAAGATATAAGTGAAGCACTAGAGCAAAATTGTCTGGCTCAAAAGATATAAGTGAAGCACATAGAGTATTCTAATAAATCACGATTCATGGGTGTCCCTCTCAAAAGGTGTGTACATCAAGGATGATTGTGGCAAACTAAAAAGCAAAGACTCATATCATACAAGACGCTCCAAGCAAAACACATATCATGTGGTGAATAAAAATATAGCCTCAAGTAGAGTTACCGATAGACGAAGACGAAAGAGGGGATGCCTTCCGGGGCATCCCCAAGCTTAGGCTCTTGGTTGTACTCTAATATTACCTTGGGGTGCCTTGGGCATCCCCAAGCTTAGGCTCTTGCCACTCCTTATTCCATAGTCCATCAAATTCTTACCTAAAACTTGAAAACTTCACAACACAAAACTCAACAGAAAATCTCATAAGCTCCGTTAGTATAAGAACATAAATCACCACTCTTGGTACTGTTGTGAACTCATTATTTATTTATATTGGGTGTAATATCTACTGTATTACAATTTTTCCATGGTTCATACCCCCCGATACTACCCATAGATTCATCAAAATAAGCAAACAACAAATAGAAAACAGAATCTGTCAAAAACAGAACAGTCTGCGAAGATCTGAATTTTTCTAATATTTATGTAACTCCAAAAATTCTGAAACATTAGGAAAAGAGATAAAATTTGTATATCAATCCATTGTAAAAAAATCAGGTTTTTTCTACTCTCCAGTGAATTTAAACAATTCTGTGACTGGATGCAAAAGTTTCTGTTTTTCAGTAAGATCAAATCAACTATCACCGTAAGCCATCCCAAAGGTCTTACTTGGCACAAACACTAATTAAAACAAAAAACCACATCTAACCAGAGGATAGATGACTTATTTATTTCAAAACAGAACCAAAAAGCAAAGAACAAAAATAAAATTGGGTTGCCTCCCAACAAGCGCTATTGTTTAACGCCCTTAGCTAGGCATAAAAACACAAATAGATCAAGGTATTGTCATCTTTGGTATGCAATCCATAAGTACCTCTCATAATAGATTCATATGGCAATTTAATTTTCTTTCTAGGAAAGTTTTCCATGCCCTTCCTTAACAGAAATTGAAATCTAATGTTTCCTTCTTTCATATCAATAATTGCACCAATCGTTCTAAGGAAAGGTCTACCAAGAATAATAGGACATGTAGGATTGCAATCTATATCAAGAACAATGAAATCTACGGGCACATAATTCCTATTTGCAATAATAAGAACATCATTAATCCTTCCCATAGGTTTCTTAATAGTGGAATCCGCAGGATGCAAATTTAAAGAACAATCATCAAATTCACGGAACCTAACACATCACATAAAGTTTTTGGAATCGTGGAAACACTAGCACCCAAATCACACAAAGCATGGCACTCATAATATTTAATATTAATCTTAATAGTAGGTTCCCACTCATCATAAAGTTTTCTAGGGATAGAAACTTCCAATTCAAGCTTTTCTTCAAAAGATTGCATCATAGCATCAACGATATGTTTAGTAAAAGCTTTGTTTTGATTACAAGTATGAGGAGAATTCAACATGGATTGCAACAAGGAAATACAATCTATTAAAGAACAATTATCATAATTAAATTCCTTGAAATCCAAAAGAGTGGGTTCATTGCTACTTAAAGTTTTGACCTCTCCAATCCCACTTTTATCAATTTTTGCATCAAGATCTAAAAACTCCCACTCATTCGGACGCTTTTTAACTAAAGTTGACTCATCTCCAGTCCCATCTTTATCAAGATTTATATTGGAAAACAAAGATTCAATAGGAGTCACATCAATCACTTTAAGATCTTCATCATTATTTTCACGGAAACTAGAGGAATACGTTTTTACAAACCAATCTCGTTTAGCACGCATCTTAGCGGTTCTTTCTTTGCACTCATCAATGGAAATTCTCATAGCTTTGAGAGACTCATTAATATCATGCTTGGGTGGAATAGATCTTCAAAGAATCAACATCAAGAGAAATTCTATCCATGTTCCTAGCCAAATCATCAATCTTGAGCAATTTTTTTTCAACCAAAGCATTAAAATTCTTTTGCGAACTCATAAATTCTTTAACACTATTCTCAAAATCAGAGGGCATCTTATTATAATTTACATAAGAATTATTGTAGGAATTACCATAATTATTAGAGGAATTACTGGGAAACGGCCTAGGATTAAAATTACCTCTATGCGCGTTATTACCAAAATTGTTCCTACCAACAAAATTCACATCCATAGATTCACTATTATTTTCAATCAAAGTAGACAAAGGCATATCATTAGGATCAATAGAAGCACTCTTGCTAGCAAATAATTTCATAAGTTCATCCATCTTTCCACTCAAAACGTTAATCTCTTCAATCGCATGCACTTTTTTAATAGTGGAAGATCTTTCAGTATGCCATTGAGAAAAATTAACCATAATATTATCTAGGAGTTTAGTAGCTTCTCCTAAAGTAATTTCCCCCCCCCCCCCCCCCCCCCCCCCCCCCCCCCCCCCCCCCCCCCCCCCCCCCCCCCCCCCCCCCCCCCCCCCCCCCCCCCCCCCCCCCCCCCCCCCCCCCCCCCCCCCCCCCCCCCCCCCCCCCCCCCCCCCCCCCCCCCCCCCCCCCCCCCCCCCCCCCCCCCCCCCCCCCCCCCCCCCCCCCCCCCCCCCCCCCCCCCCCCCCCCCCCCCCCCCCCCCCCCCCCCCCCCCCCCCCCCCCCCCCCCCCCCCCCCCCCCCCCCCCCCCCCCCCCCCCCCCCCCCCCCCCCCCCCCCCCCCCCCCCCCCCCCCCCCCCCCCCCCCCCCCCCCCCCCCCCCCCCCCCCCCCCCCCCCCCCCCCCCCCCCCCCCCCCCCCCCCCCCCCCCCCCCCCCCCCCCCCCCCCCCCCCCCCCCCCCCCCCCCCCCCCCCCCCCCCCCCCCCCCCCCCCCCCCCCCCCCCCCCCCCCCCCCCCCCCCCCCCCCCCCCCCCCCCCCCCCCCCCCCCCCCCCCCCCCCCCCCCCCCCCCCCCCCCCCCCCCCCCCCCCCCCCCCCCCCCCCCCCCCCCCCCCCCCCCCCCCCCCCCCCCCCCCCCCCCCCCCCCCCCCCCCCCCCCCCCCCCCCCCCCCCCCCCCCCCCCCCCCCCCCCCCCCCCCCCCCCCCCCCCCCCCCCCCCCCCCCCCCCCCCCCCCCCCCCCCCCCCCCCCCCCCCCCCCCCCCCCCCCCCCCCCCCCCCCCCCCCCCCCCCCCCCCCCCCCCCCCCCCCCCCCCCCCCCCCCCCCCCCCCCCCCCCCCCCCCCCCCCCCCCCCCCCCCCCCCCCCCCCCCCCCCCCCCCCCCCCCCCCCCCCCCCCCCCCCCCCCCCCCCCCCCCCCCCCCCCCCCCCCCCCCCCCCCCCCCCCCCCCCCCCCCCCCCCCCCCCCCCCCCCCCCCCCCCCCCCCCCCCCCCCCCCCCCCCCCCCCCCCCCCCCCCCCCCCCCCCCCCCCCCCCCCCCCCCCCCCCCCCCCCCCCCCCCCCCCCCCCCCCCCCCCCCCCCCCCCCCCCCCCCCCCCCCCCCCCCCCCCCCCCCCCCCCCCCCCCCCCCCCCCCCCCCCCCCCCCCCCCCCCCCCCCCCCCCCCCCCCCCCCCCCCCCCCCCCCCCCCCCCCCCCCCCCCCCCCCCCCCCCCCCCCCCCCCCCCCCCCCCCCCCCCCCCCCCCCCCCCCCCCCCCCCCCCCCCCCCCCCCCCCCCCCCCCCCCCCCCCCCCCCCCCCCCCCCCCCCCCCCCCCCCCCCCCCCCCCCCCCCCCCCCCCCCCCCCCCCCCCCCCCCCCCCCCCCCCCCCCCCCCCCCCCCCCCCCCCCCCCCCCCCCCCCCCCCCCCCCCCCCCCCCCCCCCCCCCCCCCCCCCCCCCCCCCCCCCCCCCCCCCCCCCCCCCCCCCCCCCCCCCCCCCCCCCCCCCCCCCCCCCCCCCCCCCCCCCCCCCCCCCCCCCCCCCCCCCCCCCCCCCCCCCCCCCCCCCCCCCCCCCCCCCCCCCCCCCCCCCCCCCCCCCCCCCCCCCCCCCCCCCCCCCCCCCCCCCCCCCCCCCCCCCCCCCCCCCCCCCCCCCCCCCCCCCCCCCCCCCCCCCCCCCCCCCCCCCCCCCCCCCCCCCCCCCCCCCCCCCCCCCCCCCCCCCCCCCCCCCCCCCCCCCCCCCCCCCCCCCCCCCCCCCCCCCCCCCCCCCCCCCCCCCCCCCCCCCCCCCCCCCCCCCCCCCCCCCCCCCCCCCCCCCCCCCCCCCCCCCCCCCCCCCCCCCCCCCCCCCCCCCCCCCCCCCCCCCCCCCCCCCCCCCCCCCCCCCCCCCCCCCCCCCCCCCCCCCCCCCCCCCCCCCCCCCCCCCCCCCCCCCCCCCCCCCCCCCCCCCCCCCCCCCCCCCCCCCCCCCCCCCCCCCCCCCCCCCCCCCCCCCCCCCCCCCCCCCCCCCCCCCCCCCCCCCCCCCCCCCCCCCCCCCCCCCCCCCCCCCCCCCCCCCCCCCCCCCCCCCCCCCCCCCCCCCCCCCCCCCCCCCCCCCCCCCCCCCCCCCCCCCCCCCCCCCCCCCCCCCTTCATCAAAATAAGCAAACAACACATAGAAAACAGAATCTGTCAAAAATAGAACAGTCTGGGAAGATCTGAATTGTTATAATACTTATGTAACTCCAAAATTTCTTAAAAATTAGGAAACAGTAGGAAATTTGTATGTAAATCTTGTGTAAAAAATTCAGGGTTTTTCCATGCTCCATTTAATTTATACAATTCTGTGACTGGATGCAAAAGTTTCTGTTTTTCAGCAAGATCAAATCAACTATCACCGTAAGCCATCCCAAATGTCTTACTTGGCACAAACACTAATTAAAACACAAAACCACATATAACCAGAGGCTAGATGAGTTATTTATTGGAAAACAGAACCAAAAAGCAAAGAACAAAAATAAAATTGGGTTGCCACCCAACAAGCGCTATTGTTTAACGCCCTTAGCTAGGCAAAAAAAAACACAAATAGATCTAGGTATTGTCATCTTTGGTCTTTATCTTTTTAATGGAGTTATGCTCAAATCCAGGAGGTTCTTTGCGTTTCTCCTCATATTCAGAAATCTTTATATCTAGAGCATCCAACTGCTTATTGCAAAGAGTGATCAACATATTCATGCGGTGGAGGTTTCCACTAACACTTTTTAGGGGTTCAAGAGATTTTTGCAAAATTTTCGTTACTTCACATAGTTTCTCAAAAACTTGTGTTCCCTCTTGAGTGTGATGTATTCCGTTTTGTGGGGGTAATATTCCTACTATTCCTTCTATTATTTCATAAGCAATGTTGGGATCAATTTCAATAAAATTCCCTTTAGCAGCGAAATCCAAAAGTTGCCTATGAGACATGGTTAGCCCGACATAAAAATTGCGAAGTAAAATCTTCAAATCCCCCTCTATAGTGCAATTGCGATAGGATTCTATCATCCTATACCAAGCATCCTTTAAATTTTCTCCTTGTCTCTGTTTGAAGTGAAGAACCTCAAAGTCAGGAGACAAAGGAGGGGTGAAAGTGCTAGTCATGAGAGCAAGACAAGCGATCTAACGCACGAGCAAATAAAAGGCAAACGAAGAAGACGAACGGAAGAAGGGACGGAAGAGGGGCGAATAAAAAGGCAAATCTTTTCGAAAATCATTTTAGAAGTGGGGGAGAGGAAAACGAGAGGAAAATGGCGAATAATGTAATGCAAGATATGAGAGTTTTATGATGGGTACTTGGTATGTCTTGACTTGGCGTAGATCTCCCTGGCAACGGCGCCAGAAATTCTTCCTGCTACTTCTTGAGCTTGCGTTGGTTTTTCCCTTGAAGAGGAAAGGGTGATGCAGCAAAGTAGAGATAAGTATTTCCCTCAGTTAGAGAACCAAGGTATCAATCCAGTAGGAGACAACGCACAAATCACCAATAACTGCACAAACAATCAAATAACTTGCACCCAACACGATAAAGGGGTTGTCAATTCCTTCACGGTTACTTGCAAAAGTGAGATCTGATAGAGATAGATGAAACTAAACAAAAGATAAAGTAAATATTTTTGGTTTATAGATCTAAAAATAAAAGATTGCAAAATAGTAGATCGGAAAGTAATATGATGGAAAATAGACCCGGGGGCCATAGGTTTCACTAGAGGCTTCTCTCATGATAGCAAATAATATGGTGGGTGAACAAGTTACTGTCGAGCAATTGATAGAAAAGCACAAAGTTATGATGACATCTAAGGCAATGATTATGAAATATAGGCATCACGTCCGTGTCAAGTAGACCGAAATGATTCTGCATCTACTACCCCCCCCCCCCCCCCCCCCCCCCCCCCCCCCCCCCCCCCCCCCCCCCCCCCCCCCCCCCCCCCCCCCCCCCCCCCCCCCCCCCCCCCCCCCCCCCCCCCCCCCCCCCCCCCCCCCCCCCCCCCCCCCCCCCCCCCCCCCCCCCCCCCCCCCCCCCCCCCCCCCCCCCCCCCCCCCCCCCCCCCCCCCCCCCCCCCCCCCCCCCCCCCCCCCCCCCCCCCCCCCCCCCCCCCCCCCCCCCCCCCCCCCCCCCCCCCCCCCCCCCCCCCCCCCCCCCCCCCCCCCCCCCCCCCCCCCCCCCCCCCCCCCCCCCCCCCCCCCCCCCCCCCCCCCCCCCCCCCCCCCCCCCCCCCCCCCCCCCCCCCCCCCCCCCCCCCCCCCCCCCCCCCCCCCCCCCCCCCCCCCCCCCCCCCCCCCCCCCCCCCCCCCCCCCCCCCCCCCCCCCCCCCCCCCCCCCCCCCCCCCCCCCCCCCCCCCCCCCCCCCCCCCCCCCCCCCCCCCCCCCCCCCCCCCCCCCCCCCCCCCCCCCCCCCCCCCCCCCCCCCCCCCCCCCCTCATCATGATGACCATGCTTGTGTTCTGTTATGTTTACTTTTGAGTACTTATTTCGCCGCAAGTAGTTCTTCGCTAAGGAATTTCCTCACCCGCAAATTCCTCAGTGAAGAATTCATAAAAATCGCCTATTCACCCCCCTCTAGTCGATATAACGCACTTTCATTCCGTTTGTGATCCGTGAGTGATCACCGTGTGGTTACAAGGTAACCCGTTGAACCGAGTATGGTTCCATTTGTGATTCGTCATGATCACCGTTTGGTTGCGAGACAACCCGTTGGTAAGAGAGTCCGAGAGACTCAGTGCATAAGTTTGGTTGCATTGCATGAGTAATATGTTGTTATTTGCATTTAAAGAACCATGGAAGAACAGGAGATGGTTGCATAAAGTTAACATGCTATGTCTGCATTGGATATGATCGGTAGTTTATATTCAGCATAGTTTCATGATGCCATGCCATGCTTTGATTGATATGTTAAATTATGCCATGATTGAGATGATATGCTGTGTTATGCTATTGCCATGTTAGAAGCATGTTTTGATATGCCATGTTATTGCCATGTTAGTAGATGTTATGATGTTGTTCATGCTTAGTTGATCTATATCATGCCATGTTTAGTAATTGATATGAGATAGGTTGTTGTATGCGCTTGGTTCTTGCTTTGTCACCTGTTTGTTTGGATGCTATGTATTTGGTTGTCTTGCAAGTACATTCAATGTACTGACCTGGCGTGTCATGCTGGCTTGTAGGTCGTACCTGGATTGTTTGCTTGGTTGCGCTAGGCCGTAACCTTGCCAGTCCTGTGAGTTGTGGAGCCCAGCCAGAGTTGATGAGCCGCCAAACCAAGACTTCCGCCGCCTTTTAAATAGCCTTAGGGCTATGCCAGATAATTGTATTCATCAATGATGTAACCATATACACATGTATTTTATGAATATTATTGTACCTGGAATGCTGTATCATGGACCTGTCGTGCGTCAGGTGTTATCCTGGGCTGACGTGCGAAGGCCCCCTGCTCCATGCGGATCGGGGTGCCACACAAGAGTGCTTCTATTGATCATAATGACATGCATTTGTCTACTTTGATTGAAAATAATAATGAATCTATGGATGTGAATTTTGTTGGTAGGAACAATTTTGGTAATAACGCGTATAGAGGTAATTTTAATCCTATGCCGTTTCCTAGTAATTCCTCTAATAATTTTCGTAATTCCTACAACAATTCTTATGGAAATTATAATAAGATGCCCTTTGATTTTGAGAATAGTGTTAAAGATTTTATGAGTTCGCAAAAGAATTTTAATGCTTTGGTTGAAAAAATTTGCTTAAGATTGATGATTTGGCTAGGAACGTGGATAGAATTTCTCTTGATGTTGATTCTTTGAAAATTAGATCTATTCCATCCAAGCATGATATCAATGAATCTCTAAAGGCTATGAGAATCTCCATTGATGAGTGCAAAGAAAGAACCGCTAAGATGCGTGCTAAACAAGATTGGTTTGTAAAAGCGTGTTCTTCTAGTTTTTGTGAAAATAAAGACGAAGCTCTTAAATTGGTTGATGTGACTCCTATTGAATCTTTGTTTTCCAATATAAATCTTGATAAAGATGGGACTAGAGATGAGTCAACTTTAGTTAAAAGGCAGCCCAATGATTCGGAGTTTTTATATCTTGATGCAAAAATTGATAAAAGTGGGATTGCAGAGGTCAAAACTTTAAGTAGCAATGAACCCACTATTTTGGATTTCAAATAATTTAATTATGATAATGTTGACGCCAGATTTTGGCATGGTCGAAAACACAATTAAAGTGGCCTCAAATAAAAAGTGTTCAAAGTGATAAAGCTATGTATCTTCAAAAGGAGAAACTTTGATATTTGGGCCATAACCATCCGATCTCATCTGTAAGGCCGAAGTTGTGTTCAAAGTACTGAGATTTTGTATTCAGAACACTATTTGGCTAATTACGCCCCCAAGACGGCCTCATATGGAAAAATGATCTACACGAATTGTCTTCGTCTCGTCGAAACGATTGATTTTGATATAAAATTGTCCCAATCCGAGTTCGTATGCAAAAGTTAGAGTCAACACTTCGCGGGCCGGCCCTGAGTGAAAAAGTGACGCGAGGGACCAGACACCCACCTAGCTGGTGTCTGATGGGTCGCGTGAGTTGTTTGGCCTTTGCCGGCTGAATGAAAACCTTGCCGGGGTGGAAACCTTGCCAGGCTGGAAGCTTGCCGGGGTAGAAACCTTGCCGGGTGAAAACCTTGCGGGGGTAAAACCTTGCCGGTGTGAAAGCTTTCCAGGATAGAAAGCTTGCCAGGGTGGGAAGCTTGCCGGGGTCAACCCGACCGGAAGTTGGAGATGGGCTCGAAAGATTATTCAGATGACGTCGGATAGAAAAATGTTCTACATGGAAGTTGTGCGTATCGTCGAAACGGTCAACTTTGCTTTTGGAGTAATCATCATCTGAGGTAGTATACAGCCTGTAGAGTTGCTGAAAGACTCGGACAGCCAAGAAAACTGCATGACCAAATCCGACTGGAAGTTAAAGATGACCTCGTAAAGTGTTGAAGATGACCTTATTTGGAAAAATGATCAACAGGGAAGTTGTTCGTCTCGTTGAGGCGCATAAATGTGGTATGTGGTATTTTGATCTTCTCAATCGGAGGTCATATGCAAATTCCACGGCCTGTACAAGGAACAAGACAGAAGTTTGGGCCAGATTCGGGCTGAATCCGAGTTGGATTGGAATTAGAATAGGAGGACGTGAATTAATGTAATTTTCTTGTAAGGAAAGCCTAGATGAATCCTTTGCTTGTATGGGAAGTCCAGCCGCCTCTTATATATGTTGAGGGTGACGGCCGATTGAAACAACACACAATCGATCAAATCATCTATCACTTTTTATCTTTTATCTTTTCTCCTTAACCCTAGTTCTTCTTCTTCCTCGTTCTTCGTCTATTCTTATTGTTGCAGGACGGCGAACCTTGAGGCCCTAGGGGCGATCAGGTCGACCTAGGGAAGCCCATAGCTGCCGCGCGCCCTGACGGGGTCCCTCCCGGGTGTGTGGGGTTTCGGGTCCATAAAAGTGCCCGCCGGATTGCTTGCGTACCACGCTTTCGGACGGGTCTCCTTTGACGTGAGCTGCGGTGCATCACCCTCGGCGTTGGAGGTACACGGTGACGTGTTCGTGTGCGAACATATAATTGTTCTTTAATAGATTGTATTTCCTTGTTGAAATCCATGTTGAATTCTCCTCATGCTTCTAATCAAAACAAAGCTTTTACTAAACATATCGTTGATGCTATGATGCAATCTTTTGAAGAAATGCTTGAATTGGAATTTTCTATCCCTAGAAAACTTTACAATGAGTGGGAACCTACTATTAAGATTAAGATTAAAGATTATGAGTGCCATGCTTTGTCTGATTTGGGTGCTAGCGTTTCCACGATGCCAAAAACTTTATGTGATGTGCTAGGTTTTCGTGAATTTTATGATTGTTCTTTAAATTTGCATCTTGCGGATTGCACTATTAAGTAACCTACGGGAAGGATTAATGATGTCCTTATTGTTGCAAATATGAATTATGTGCCCGTAGATTTCATTGTTCCTGATATAGATTGCAATCCTACATGTCGTATTATTCTTGGTTGACCTTTCCTTAAAATGATTGGTGCCATTATTGATATGAAGGAAGGAAACATGAGATTTCAATTTCCGTTAAGGAAGGCATGGAACACTTTCCTAGAAAGAAAATTAAATTGCCTTATGAATCTATTATGAGAGCTACTTATGGATTGCATACCAAAGATGACCTACCTAGATCTATTTGTGCTTTTATGCCTAGCTAAGGGCGTTAAACAATAGCGCTTGTTGGGAGGCAACCCAATTTTATGTTAGTTCTTTGCTTTTCGGTTTTGTTTTTCAATAAATAATTCATCTATCCTCTGGTTAGATGTGTTTTTGTGTTTTAATTAGTGTTTGTGCCAAGTAAAACCTTTGGGATGGCTTACGGTGATAATTTATTTGATCTTGCTGAAAAACAGAAACTTTTGCGCTCAGGAAAACAATTCTCATTTTTAACGGAAGTGCGATAAAATACTGATTATTTTTGAAGAACATTAATACACAAATTTCCCACATTGTCCTAATTTTTCAGAAATTTTGGAGTTACAAAAGTATTCGAGAGTTACATATTACTATAGACTGTTCTATTTTCGACAGATTCTGTTTTCTTTGTGTTGTTTGCTTATTTTGATGAATCTATGGGTAGTATCGGGGGGTATGAACCATGGGAATTTTTTAATACAGTATATATTACACCAATATAAATAAAGAATGAGTTCATGACAGTACCAAAAGTGGTGATTTATTTTCTTATACTAACGGAGCTTACGAGATTTTCTGTTGAGTTTTGTGTTGTGAAGTTTTCAAGTTTTGGGTAAGGATTTGATGGACTATGGAATAAGGAGTGGCAAGAGCCTAAGCTTGGGGATGCCCAAGGCACCCCATGGTAATATTCAAGGACAACCAAGAGCCTAAGCTTGGGGATGCGCCGGAAGGCATCCCCTTCGACGTGAGCTACGGTGCATCACCCTCGGCGTTGGAGGTACATGTGACATGTTCGTGTGTCAACACACTTTTTGGCGACTCCGCTGGGGACTGAAGATCAATCGTCATCATCCACCATGTCCGATCTTCCCAAGACATCTGAGGTAGACGCCGATAACATGATCAAGCCTAGTCTTGATGAGATATCGGTCGATCATCGTCAAGTCTATGAGGAGTACAAGAAGCCGCGCGAGGAAAAGGACTTGCAGGAGTTCCTTGCAAAGTTCAAGAAGGATCGTCAAGGCAACATCACTCCAATTGAAGAAATCAAGTTCCCTCCTCTTCAAGCCAAGCAGGTTAAACCCTCTATGAGTACTACATTTTCTCCTGAGCAGTGGGCTGAGATTGAGAGTCGTATTGCTGATGGTAACAATCCAGTCTATCAAACTTTCACTGAAAATACTAATGCTCAAAAGAATATATCTCAATCGTCTAGTGGTAATGATGGTGTAGTTGCTAGTGTGCAAAACCCTAATCTGGCTTTACCTATTTCATCGGTGCCTCCCGTGCCGATGGCTTATTATCCTACCCAAACAAATCAGATTGTGCCTGCACCCATTAATCCTATTATGAGCATGACAGGTTCGGTGACAACGCCGAACCAAACCCTACCTACAGCTACATCCACTCGACCACTACCAAATTATGGGTCGACGTACATGCCACAATTCCTACCTACAGCTAGTAACCCTACTCCTTCTATGCCACTGCCACAAGCTGCATCGTCCACTATGGATGATGGTCTAGCTAATCTTAGAGAGGAGATGGCTAAGATGCCTCGAGAGAATTTTGGAGTTGAGCTACCTCGGAATCGGATTTACCAAAAGCCATACCCCGAGTACTTTGATGCCATCCAGTGCCCTTTAGGATATAAAATTCCAGATTTTGTTAAGTTTAATGGAGACGGCACAAAAACCACATGGGAGCATGTTAGTCAATATTTAGCACAATTAGGTGAAGCGGGCTCACTAAATGAGTTGAAAGTGCGTTTATTTCCTTTATCATTAACTGGTACCGTATTTTCATGGTTTTCGTCTTTACCACATGGTTCCATTCGAGTTTGGTCGCAGCTAGAGCAGAAATTTCATGATCACTTTTATAGCAGCGACAATGAACTCAAGTTGTCACATCTAACATCGGTTAAACAGAAGCATGATGAATTGGTCTCCGATTACGTCAAGAGATTCAGAGAAACAAAAAACCGGTGTTTTAGTTTGGTGATAACCGAGAGAGACTTGGCAGACCTAGTGCTGAGTGGTTTAAGAACTTCCATTAGAGAAAAGCTAGAAGGATATGAGTTCTTAAATATCAACCAAGTCTTACAAAGGGCTTTGGCTCAGGAAAGCCGAAGCAAAGATCTCAAAGAAGTGCATAGATACAAAGTCGATCGTCCAAAGATGAATATGGTTGAGTATGATAGTGATCACTCGGACGATGAGGGTGATGTTTTTGCTACTGAATTTGTTTGGCCATCTAAGGCCAAACCCTTTACTTGCAATGATCTGAAACCGATTCATAAGAATCGTGATGAAGAGATGAAGTTTACTTTTAACATTGCTAAGTGTGATAGAATATTTGATGCTTTGTTGTAGGCTAAGATTATTAGAATATCTCATACTTTACCACCGTTTGAAGAGATAAAACGGCGTGCTTATTGCAAGTATCATAATTCTTTTTCTCATGCCACTAACGATTGCAATGTTTTTCGACGACAGATACAATCGACCATTAATGATGGACGATTGAACTTTTCTGAGATGCAAGTTGATAAACATCCTTTTGCAATGAATACCATGGATTTGGAGGGGAAGAAGCTACTCATTCGGCCGGAGGTAGCCGAATGTGCTAATAAAGCTAATATCATTGTTGGTGAGCCCAGGAAAGACAAGGAAGGCAACAAGGTCTTGGGGAGACAAGTCGTGCTTGGCAAGCAACCCGGTGGCAAGGAGATAATCAAGGTCACCATCAAGAATCCGACACTCGGGGGCAACCACAAGTGAAAGAGAACACTCATGTCAAATTTGTTAAGCCCAAGAGTCCAGAGGTTGGTAAGTGGAAGACGAATGAAGCTAAAGTGCAGCGCAAGAGAATCAAGCCAACTTTTGATATGTTGTTGTCCAACTATGCCAATCATGCGGCCGGTTCTAGCTCTAACCGGTCATCAAATTTGAAGCATTCAAGGTCACCTCCTCGGGAAGAATTTCAGCATCATGCAAGGCCATATGGGTCGTGGGCGCCGGGACCATGGATGCCGCCACCCCCCTATGTGCCATACTACATGGGAGACTTCAATGGAGGATGGTGGCAGCCCCCAATGGCCCCTTATGCTTTTCATCCGGGTTGGGTAGAACCAAGGAGGCCCGTTCATGAGAGACTTTCTTATCCCACACGAGGCCATTTGAACAATGGTGTCAATCGGCCAGTGCAAGATAATCAAAAAAGGGTCGGCAAGCAAGAATGGCGTGTTAAGTCGCCAAGTGCTACAACGGTCGAGTCAAGCAAAGACAAGGAAAAAATCAATGCCGAATCACTCATCTTGGGCACCGAAACATTCACCATACAGCAGCCGATTATGCATAGCAATCCGACTGAGCCGATACTTGCTATCGCGCCAAAGCACTCGGCTAATGACCATGAAGCAAGCACCAGCCAAGTAAACATGAGAGATCCTAAATACACTCAGCCAAAGTGGTGTCCTCCAGGGCTAACAAAGACACAAAAGAGGAAACTACAGAGGTTAAGGAGTCAAGAGATGACAGAACAAGAGGCCGAGAAGCAAAGGGATAAGTTGTTCAACGACACTCGGCCCATGGTGCCTACAAAACAAGTGTGGAGGCCTAAACAAATACAAGATGCAGTGGCTTCTACACCTATCACAGCAGCACCTACATCACCAAAAGAGGACGATGTAATCATTGCATCATCTGCGTTACCTATTGCTTCCTCTTCGCTCGAACAAATTTCAGAATCGGTGGATACACTAGGGGAAGAGGAGGATATGTTAGATTACGAGTCTACACCGGTTCATGAAGGTATGGATATTAATATGGTGTATTACTTACCCTCTGAGTTTCGTGCTATAGATGAGGAAGGGGAGGTGGCTCAGCTGGATTTTGGCCCTAAAAACGCAATATTCGAGAAGCCAAAAGACCCAGTAACGCATCTGAAACCGTTATATCTCAGAGGTCATATCAATGGGTCACCGCTCACTCGGATGCTTGTTGATGGTGGTGCTGTGGTGAATCTTATGCCGTATTCGGTCTTCAAAAAATTGGGGCTGCATGATGAAGAGTTGATAAAGACCAACATGGTGCTCAATGGATTTGAAGGCAAAGAGAAAACTGAAGCCAAAGGTGTGATGTATGTGGAGCTCACGGTGGGAAGTAAAACTTTGGCTACCACATTCTTTGTCGCTAAGGTGCAAGGTAACTACAACGTCATACTAGGCCGTGATTGGGTTCATGCAAACCAGTGCGTGCCATCCACTATGCACCAGTTTTTGATCCAGTGGGTTGATGATGAAGTGGAAGTCATTCATGCGGATAACTCGGCATGTGTTGCTTTGGCTGAGGCATCGGTGGATTGGCAACACCCAAATGCTACTTGCTTGACGGGACGTGACTTGTCAGAGTTCAATTTTCTCAGCGCGACCAAGAATGGTTTTGTGCCCGTCTCTTTAAAGCCGATTGAATGCAATCGGCTCCAAGGTATGACATGTTTAAATGGATCCTAACTCAGAGTGGTTACAAAAGTGACTTGTAGAATATCGGTCCAATGAGAACGATATGTATGTGTCCATAGAAGAGTTAGATGATATGGATAAATTAGGACAAGGTTTTACATCGGCCAATCCATTAGAAGAGATAGATATAGGAGATGGTTCAATTTCTAGGCCGACGTTTGTAAACAAAAATTTGAAAGCCAATTGTAAAGCTAAGTTAATCGAGCTATTGAAAGAATATGTTTGTTGCTTTGCATGGGAATATCATGAGATGCCAGGTTTAAGTCGAGAGCTAGTGAAGCATCGGTTACTTATAAAGGCTGGTTTTAGACCATATAAACAATCGGCCAGAAAGTTTAATCCAAAAACATATGATCGGATCAAGGAAGAGATTGGTCGTTTGCTTAATGCTAATTTTATTAGACCTTGCAGGTATGCCGAGTGGATTTCTAACATTGTCTGAGTGGAGAAGAAATGATCCGGCAAGTTGAGGGTGTGCATTGACTTCAGAGATTTGAATAGGGCTACGCCCAAAGATGAGTATACCATGCCAATAGCCGATATGCTTATTAATGATGCTTCTGGACATAAGGTTATTAGCTTTCTAGATGGTAATGCCGGATACAATCAAATTTTTATGGCCGAAGAGGACATGTCCAAGACAGATTTTCATTGCCCTGGTTTTCTTGGTTTATTCGAGCGGACAGTGATGACATTCGGATTAAAAAATGCTCGCGCCACATATCAAAGGGCTATGAATTTGATTTTTCATGATTTACTCGGTGTCATACTTGAAGTTTATATTGATGATATTGTTGTCAAATCAGATGCTTTTGAGTCTCACTTGGCCGATTTGCGTTTAGCTTTTGAAAGAATGAAAAAGTATGGACTGAAGATGAATCCTTTGAAGTGTGCATTCGGCGTGTCAGCTGGTAAGTTTTTGGGTTTCATTATCCATGAAGATGGCATAGACATTGATCCCAAAAAGATAGAGGCCATACAGAAAGTGGAGGCTTCAACATGCAAAAGAGATATGCAAAAGTTCCTTGGCAAGGTCAATTACTTGAGGAGGTTCATAGCTAATCTGGCAGGGAAGGTTGATGCGTTTGCTCCCATCCTTCGGTTAAAGAATGATGCTGATTTCACTTGGGGGGCAAAACAGCAAGAAGCATTTGATATGATCAAGAATTATTTGTGCACTCCTCCGGTGATGAAAGCACCCAAGCATAGGGAACCCTTCAGGCTTTACATTGCAGCAGAGGAAGGAGTTATTGGTGCTATTCTAACTCAAGAAACCGAAGGAAAAGAGCATGCCATCACTTATTTGAGCCGCCGCTTATTGGACGCCGAGACAAGGTATACATTTATTGAAAAATTATGTCTATGTTTATATTTTGCTTGCACAAAATTGAGACATTATTTAGTGCTGAGTGATTGCGTAGTAGCATGTCAAACCGATGTCATTAAGTACATGCTGCATAGGCCAATTCTTAGTGGTAGAATTGGCAAGTGGGCTTATGCTTTGATTGAATATGATTTGGCTTATGAATCTCTAAAATCCATGAAAGGCCAAATCGTTGCTAATTTTATTGTTGAACATCGGATTGATGACAAGCATGATGTTGGTATAAACCTTGTCTCACTAGTACCGTGGAGATTATATTTTGATGGTTCAGTTTGTAGCAATGGACAAGGTGTTGGTATTGTTTACATATCTCCTCATGGTGCTGTTTTTGAAGCCTCATGCCGCTTAGAATATTTTTGTACAAACAATCAAGCCGAATATGAAGCATTATTATTCGGCCTAGAGATGTTACTTGCTATAGGTGTTACACATATTGAGGCTTATGGTGATTCATTATTAGTAGTGCAACAAATATCCAAAGTCTTTAAATGCTTTGATGAATCACTTAATGTTTATCTTGATAAATGTCTAGATATAATTTCTACTTTGGATTATTTTAGCATTGCTCATATATCTAGACATGACAATTGGAAAGCAAATGAGTAGGCACAACAAGCATCTGGATATCATGTTGATCATGGCATGTTTCATATCTCTCAAAGACCGATGTCTTGTCTTGCCAATATGGGAGAGGCTGAACCTGAACCCACTGTTTCGGCCATTAACAAAAAATCTAGTGCAGGTGACAATCCCGACTGGAGGGAGCCCATTGTTGATTACTTGTGCAATCCGAGTGGAAGGGTGGACAGGGCTGTTCGGCGTATGGCTTTCAAGTATACAATGAGAGATGATGGTCTTTATCGCCGAACAGTCGATGACGTTCTTTTAAAATGCTTGGATGAGGACCAGGCAAGAGTTGCTATGGGAGAGGTACATGAAGGCATTTGTGGCACTCACCAGTCGGCTCCCAAGATGAAATGGTTGTTGCGACGTGCTGGGTTTATTGGCCGACTATGATTAATGATTGCTTCAGATATTATAAAGGGTGCGAAGCTTGTCAAAAATTTGGTGATATTCAGTTCGCTCATGCTGCTATGTTACATCCTATTATCAAGCCGTGGCCTTTCAGAGGATGGGGTTTAGACTTTATTGGGCAAATTCATCCATCTTCCTCAAAAGGGCATTGGTTCGTATTGGTGGCAACTGATTATTTCACTAAATGGTCTGAAGCAGTACCTCTCAAGAACATGACACATACGGAGGTAATTCAATTCATAACCGAGCACATTATTCATAGATTCGGTATGCCTCAAACGTTAACTACAGATCAAGGTTCGTCTTTCATGTCACACCAAGTTAGAGAGTTTGCCGAATCTTATAACATAAAGTTGCTCAATTCCTCTCCATATGATGCCCAAGCTAATGGACAAGCTGAGTCTAGCAATAAAATTTTAATCAAACTCATCAAGAAGAATATTGAGGATAATCCAAGGAGATGGTATGAGTTGTTCTCTGAAGCTTTGTGGGCACATAGAATTTCAAGGCATGGTGCTACGAAGGTGACTCCATATGAGTTAGTATATGGTCAAGAGGTTTTTTTACCAGTAGAAGTAAATTTGAATGCTTTGAGAATAGCCAAACAAAATGATTTATTGGTAGTAGACTTTTATAACTTGATGATGGACAATATTGATGAGGTTGCCGATAAATGTTTGGCCGCTTTGAAGTCCATAGAGAGAGACAAGTTGAGGGTTGCAAGAGCTTACAATAAGAAAGTTAAGTTGAAAATTTTTCAAGTTGGTGATCTCGTCTGGAAAGTGATTCTGCCGATTGGTTCAAGAGATAAAAAATTCGGGAAGTGGTCTCCAAGTTGGGAAGGTCCTTTTAGGATTACAAGAGTAGTTCCCGGAAACTCATATTTGGTGGAATCCATACAAGGGGGATTGTTACCTCAAGCTCTCAATGGCAAGTACTTGAAGAAATACCACCCGAGTGTGTGGCAAGAAGCCTAAGTAGGCAATGGCCGATATATGATTATCGCCCTTAGCACAAACATGGCCGATACCTGATTATCGTCCTGAGAAAAACAAATGGCTGATGGAGTGTTGACATCGTCCTTAGAACAAGCTATGTGCAAGTTATTTTTCGGCACAAAAACTTTGCCGAAAAACAGGGGGGCATGTGTTGACGCCAGATTTTGGCATGGTTGAAAACACAATTAAAGTGGCCTCAAATAAAAAGTGTTCAAAGTGAGAAAGTTATGTATCTTCAAAAGGAGAAACTTTGATGTTTGGGCCATAACCATCCGATCTCATCTCTAAGGCCGAAGTTGTGTTCAAAGTACTGAGATTTTGTATTCAGAACACTATTCGGCTAATTACGCCCCAAGACGGCCTCATATGGAAAAATGATCTACACGAATATAAAAATTGTCCCAATCTGAGTTCGTATGCAAAAGTTAGAGGCAACACTTCGCGGGCCGGCCCTGAGTGAAAAAGTGACGCGAGGGACCAGACACCCACCTAGCTGGTGTCCGATGGGTCGCGTGAGTTGTTTGGCCTTTGCCGGCTGAATGAAAACCTTGCCGGGGTGGAAACCTTGCCGGGCTGGAAGCTTGCCGGGGTAGAAACCTTGCCTGGGTGAAAACCTTGTCGGGTGAAAACCTTGCCGGGGTAAAAGCTTGCCGGTGTGAAAGCTTCCCGGTGTGAAAGCTTGCCGGGATAGAAAGCTTGCCGGGGTCAACCCGACTGGAAGTTGGAGATGGGCTCGAAAGATTATTCAGATGACCTCGGATAGAAAAGTGTTCTACATGGAAGTTGTGCGTATCGTCGAAACGGTCAACTTTGCTTTTGAAGTCATCATCATCTGAGGTAGTATACAGCCTGTAGAGT
The DNA here is from genome assembly GCA_036873465.1 of Thinopyrum obtusiflorum. NCBI lineage: Eukaryota > Viridiplantae > Streptophyta > Magnoliopsida > Poales > Poaceae > Thinopyrum > Thinopyrum obtusiflorum. Next base: position 115,868 of record JAAAWM010012130.1, on the reverse strand, counting down.
TGCTGAAAGACTCGGACAGCCAAGAAAACTGCATGACCAAATCCGACTGGAAGTTAAAGATGACCTCGTAAAGTGTTGAAGATGACCTTATTTGGAAAAATGATCAACAGGGAAGTTGTTCGTCTCGTCGAGGCGCATAAATTTGGTATTTTGATCTTCTCAATCGGAGATCATATGCAAATTCCATGGCCTGTACAAGGAACAAGACAGAAGTTTGGGCCAGATTCAGGCTGAATCCGAGTTGGATTGGAATTAGAACAGTAGGACGTGAATTAATGTAATTTTCTTGTAAGGAAAGCCTAGATGAATCCTTTGCTTGTACGGGAAGTCCAGCTATTGGTGTCAAAACTGGCGGATCTCGGGTAGGGGGTCCCGAACTGTGCGTATAGGATCGATGGTAACAGGAGACGGGGGACACGATGTTTACCCAGGTTCGGGCCCTCTCTATGGAGGTAATACCCTACTTCCTGCTTGATTGATCTTGATGAATATGAGTGTTACAAGAGTTGATCTACCACGAGATCGTAATGGCTAAACCCTAGAAGTCTAGCCTATATGACTATGGTAATGTCTATCCCCCTATCCGGACTACGCTCTCCGGTTTATATAGACACCGGAGAGATCTAGGGTTACATGGAGTCGGTTACATAAAAAAGAATCTACATGGTTGATCGCCAAGCTTGCCTTCCACGCCAAGGAGAGTACAATCCGGACACGGGTACAGTTTTCGGCCTTCATGTCTTCACAGCCCATCAGTCCGGCCCATGGATAACAGGCCGGACGCCCGAGGACCCCTTAGTCCAGGACTCCCTCAGTAGCCCCTGAACCTGGCTTCAATGATGAGGAGTCCGACACGCAGATTGTCTTCGGCATTGCAAGGCGGGTTCTCCTTTCCGTACTCCAAGATAGTCTTCAGATATAATGATTGTATCCAGACCTGTATACACAACTGCAGAGGATATAATATTTCACGAGCTTAATCCGCTGACGATTGTTTGTGACATTACGTCACGCCCGCCCGGTTATTATTCCGAACCATTGGCTAGCCCGCCGTCCCACGTCTCGGGACGCGGTTTTACTGGCACGTTTTGTCAAAACAGAGATCGTGTCCCCTTATTCACGGGATTTTCATCAATGCGAGCATGGGCAACCCAACCGTCCCCTGGGTACAACTCCTTGGAGATAGGTAAGTCTCGAGACCCAGGAGGAGACGCTCAGTATTCGGGGTCTTTATATAGGGACCCAGACTCATCTTTTTCCTTTGCGCTTGCTTCTTCATCAACCCCCGTCACCTCGAGTTCTAACCCTCGGGTTCCAATCACCACCAGCCCCAATCATGTCCGGATCCAGCCGTCAAGGCCGGTGGGTGGCTTCTTCTATCACGGAGGAGGATATTGCGAAGCTCCGCGCAGCGAGGTATTTGACCCCAGAGATCCTCCATCGGCTTCTTGTAACAGGGCAGGTTGTACCTACCCCCAGATCTGGCGAGAGGGTAGTATTCGTGGCCCACTTCCTCCACGGGTTAGGGTTCGCGCTTAACCCCTTCGTTCGGGGGCTCATGTTTTACTATGGGCTAGATTTTCACGATCTGGCCCCAGACTCTATCCTTCTCATCTCGACATTTATCGTTACGTGTGAGGCCTTCCTCCGGACTCCTCCGCACTTTGGTTTGTGGCTCAAGACCTTTGACATGAGGCCGCAGGTGACAGAGGAGGAGCAGACAGAATGCGGCAGCGCCATAATAGGCAAGCTTGCCAGCGCGGTTTGGTTTGAAGGATATTTCACCGAGTCTTCCGACCTATGGCAGCAGGGGTGGTTTTATATCAACGAGCTGCGTGGCTCTAGGTGGGCGGCTATGCCTGCGTTCCGACCCGGCCCTCCAATCCAGCTTGCTTCATGGATCAATAAGGGATTGGACTGGGGATCCGTCAATGAAGTGCAGACTCTGCAGAGTCGCATCCGAAGCCTTACCGAGAAGGGCATCGATCTTGTGAATGTCCTTCAAGTAATGCTAGTCCGCCGGACCTTGCCATGTCAGCGGCGGCCTCTCCGTATGTGGGAGTTTAATCCAGAAGGGCGGCGGACTCTTCAGCACTTCTTCGGCACCACGCACGAAGGAATGTGGAAATTATATTTCGGGGAACGAGAGCAATGGCCGGACATCACCAAAGATGTTGGCCTTGACTACAATCATCCAGACACTTCGGTAAGTATTCACTCTCCGCACACCTTCCGTTCAAGCATCTCTTGGCAAGATACTGAACAATCCGTCCCTATATAGGACTGGATAAAGAAAGCGGTATTAATCTGGTGTCCGGCGCCCCTTCCCGAAGACTCTGTGACCGCTCTGCTGACGAGAATGCTGACTCCGACACCATACCAGGTGTCTGCAGAGGAGGGCGAGAACAGGGAGACCAGAGGTGATCTTGGCCCCGAGGACAAATTAGACGCTGTGTTCGGGGAAACCAAAACCCTTTTGCCCGAGGGCAAAGGTGTAGAGGAAGCCCTCCATGGCAAGAAGAGGGCCGCTTCCGAAGATCAGGAGGGGAAACCTTCCAAGAGAGGAAAAATGCCATCGTCGGGCGGCCTGGGCCGGGAAAGCGATGTTGCCGTAGAGCTTTATGATGAGGACAAACATCTGGCCAAACCGTAAGTGAAGCAGGGCACTCTAAACGTACCTCATTCTTTTCCTATTAGTGAAGTAATCATCCGATATATGTACATCCTCGCCGGTTAACGCCCGGTGTTTCTCAACCGTCCTCCTCCTCGGGAGACCTTCTTTCGGAGATGATGGAGAGTGGTACGCCTTCTTCGGCCTCCTCGCCCAACAGGGCGGATGATTCTGAGTTATCGTCCCGAAGGGCTCCTCCCGATCGACAAGTAGTGCAGGGAACAAAGAAGGCGTTACTCGAAGGCGGTGCCTCTATCACTTGGGGTTCAGAAGTCAAGAATGACGGCCTCGAACTATCCGGTTTATAGCCGGAGACAATTCTGGAGGCGAGTAAGTGGATTCCTTCAAAGGAATGCCATACTCCGGCGGCGGTTTCCGAAGACCCTGGAGCGCCAGAAATGCTGACGGACATGCTGTGACAAGTGTCCATTTCAGAGGAGCACCGTGCCTTGATGGTTACGGTGGTCGAAAAGGTTCTATCCGCGAAGAGCGGGTTGAACGAGGCCTTCACGAGCCTTCTAAGAGGTTTCGAGGTTTGTGATGTAATTTTGCCAATTGAATTTTATTGACAGAATGCACCTGTTGTATATGCAGTAGCCCCTGAGACTCAGATTGCCTTCCGAAGGAAGTGATCGGAGGATCAAAAAGATATGCTCAGGTACTAACCTCGATTTAATATTGAGTACAGGCTGCCTCCCCCTCGGCAGCTACCCGAAATACGGAAGTGGCCGAACTGCAGCGAAAGCTGGATATTGCAGGGGATGACATTGCATTGATCAACAGGCGTCTTGACGACTCGCAAGGTATATATTTCGAGCATTCCTTACACCAATGTGCTTGTAATTGAGGCCTGACGCAGAAAAGAGTTTTATGTGAAATGTGCATTAATGCAGATGGTGCTGCCGCCATTGAAGCTCTTCGGGCGGAGCTAGCCCGGGCCAAGGAGCAGGCCTGGTGTAGTAATGCGGTGGTCGAAAAGGCATCGGCTGATCTAAGAGCCGAACAAGTAGCTCAGCGCCAAAATGAGGAGAAAATATCCGCACTGGCGCTTGAATTGAAGAATGCTGCCAGCCACTGTGAATATCTTGAGAAGGAGAGTAAAGCCAAAACGGTTGAACTTGATAAGGCCTTACAAGAGGCGAGTGAAGCTCAGTCTGAATCCAGGGCAGCTCGTGAAGAGATTCGGCATGCTAAGGAGATAGCGGCCGGTAAGCCCTTTTTGCTTCAGACTAAGTTTGGCGATCCGGACTATTCTCAGCTGAACCAAGTCTGGAGTTCTCCGGCTGAATTTTTGGACTTGCCGAAGATTTCTTCCGATGCGGCGCAGTTTTACCAAGCGCAAGAGGGGTATGCAACGGAGAAGCTTTTCTGGTCACAATTTGGCGCATCAAAGCGCACTCTGTTGCTAAATGAACAGATGTCCCAATGGGCCAAACTTCATAGGATATCCGGCGACGCCATGAAGAACGTCATAATCCAGTTGTGGCCAAATGAGCCTATTCCAAAGAGTTACTTTGGCTTGGTGCAGCATCTTGTTGATGCGGTGCCGCGTATCAACGCTGTGAAGCGGTCGGCGTGCATTGAAGGTGCGCGGATGGCTTTTGCCCGAGTCAAGACATTCTGGGGGAAGATGAAGAACATCGATGTTGCGGCGAAGAGTCCGCCCAAGGGCAAGGACCGTAATGAGCCGGAGCATTATTTTGAAGACGTCCTGGAAGCCGCCCGCCTGATAGAGGGTCAATGCTCGAAGAACATACTGTTCAAGTGAGGTGTATTAGAATTGTAAAAGACAATTTTATAATTGATCTATTTTTATATTTTGCTCAAAAGCTTGTGCTCCTCCTGTGCGGCCGTTTTAATATAATCTGAAAGTTTTCCAGTCGTCGGCTTCAGCCCCCTCGTAGGAAGTACGGGGGTGTTCGGAAAAAGCATGTAATCACTCTTGATCCAATGTCTTGGTCCATAAAGGAGGTGACAATGCGGCGAACCAGGCAATCGGACTATAGGGCGTTAACACTTTCACTTAGCCATAGGAGTTTTATAGTTGGGGCTACGATATAGCCCCTGGTATGTATGCGGCGTATGGTGCCTTACATATGTGATCTGAAAGAGATCCCTCGTGTGACACGGAGAATCGCTAAAGATTCTAAGAAGTCGTCAAGTGGTTGACCAGCTCTCGCCGCATCATGACAGTCAGTTTTCGGCTTTCTCTACTGAGGTGCTCATCCGGTTTAGACCAGGGCACAATCGCAGTAGTTCTCCCTTTACTACCCTAGCCGATAGAGCGGAACGTAGGGTAGCAAGCACAGGAGCCGGGCGACCCAACTATTGACCCAAGACAATGATTCGGAGCTGGTGCATATAAGGCCAAACTTGCGACGCCGAAGTGCGCTGTAGAGCTGTTCGGACTTTGCTGGAAACTCATTTGTTCCCATACCGAGCCCCTGGCAAGTTATGCCGAGGTGCATCTGTAAAGCAGCCGTTAAGGCCGTACTCATTGTTAAAAGAGTATGGAAGGTTAGTTCGGATAAAGTTTTACTGGGAGCGGAGCAATATGCCAATGATAAATTCATATATAGAAGAAACCACAAGCCCGACTATTTGACATGCTCGGGGTTGGGAACGGAGGAAAAAAAGGCATAGTACAGGCTCAAAATAAAGAGTGCGGTCTACAAAAAGTTATTTTGGACCTCCTGTCGCACGTCTGCGCCGCCCGTCCTCGGGGAGGGGGATCCTTAACGGAAGTGGCCTCTTAGGTGAGTGTACGGATCCGAACTCCGGTAGAGTCCGTTATAGATGCTGTCCTTTTTGTCACCTGCTTTTTAAGAGATAATAAAGAAAGAAAAATAGAAAACAGATAAAAAACGTTACGGGAATGCTTGCAGGGTTGTCCGTATTGTGCTTCCGTCGACGCCCATAGTATCTTGAGTGCGTAGTTATGTATGCATGGTGTAAATCTTGCCGGTATAAGAGGTGGGTGGCGGAAGCCGAACTGCTATTTCCGTTCCGGGAGTGGTCGAACTTCAGAGGGAAACTGTTTCTGGCCCCTGGTATTTGGCTGGTGAGCCGCTCCGTCGTCTTTATCGCCTGGCGGCCTCCTCCCCTTATGTTCAGCATTGAGCTTCCCTGCCTGCTTGAAGACCCAATAGTTTCTGTTGGTATGATTAGCTGGCTTATCAGGGTGGCCGTGAATCTGGCAGGGTCGGTCCAATATCCTGTCAAGGGTGGATGGTCCGTCTTGGTTTGCCTTCAGTGGCTTCTTCCGTTGACCGGGTTTTGGATTGTTAAATCCGGCATTGACCGCTGTGTCGCGTGATCTTTCATTGTTATTGCGACTGTTTTGTTCGGTTCGTCGTGGCTTGCCGTTGCCGTCTCGGACTTCGGAAGTGCCCGGGTCGGTGGCGTTGTTACTTTTATGAGCGAGCCAGTTGTCTTCTCCCGCACAAAAGCGATTCATTAGAGCGGTGAGGGCCGTCATGGATTTGGGTCCTTCCTGGCCGAGGTGACGTGCTAGCCATTCATCCCGGACGCTATGTTTGAAGGCCGCGAGGGCTTCCGCGTCCATACAGTCAGCAATTTGGTTCTTTTTGACTAAGAACCGAGTCCAGAGCTCCCTGGCTGACTCGCCGGGCTGCTGGACGATATGACTTAAGTCATCGGCATCTGGTGGCCGGACATATGTTCCTTGGAAGTTGTCTCGAAAGGCGTCTTCCAAATCTTCCCAGCTGCCAATAGAATTTTCTGGCAAACTGTTTAGCCAGTACCGCGCTGGCCCTTTGAGCTTGAGAGGTAGGTATTTGATGGCGTGAAGGTCGTCTCCGCGAGCCATGTGAATATGGAGGAGGAAATCCTCAATCCATACCGCGGGATCTGTTGTTCCATCATATGATTCGATGTTAATGGGTTTGAACCCGTCTGGAAATTCATGCTCCATTACCTCGTCAGTGAAGCAGAGAGGGTGTGCGGCTCCTCTATGTTGGGCCACACTGTGGAGCACCTCCGGTGGATTCCGTTTGTGGTTTTCGGACCGGGCGTGGTCGGGTCTGTTGCGTCCAAATAGGTATCCATCATCGCCGGTCGGGGCATGTCCCCGCGATCTGTTCATCGATCTTGTGTGTCCTACTCTGCCCTCTAGGTCTTGTTGGATGTCGCGAGTGTGCCCCCGAGCTGTTTTGCTCTTGCCTTGACGGCCGAGTGGGGTGGTATGGTGTTCTACTTGGGCTGCTGCTTTATCCGGACCGAACTGTGGTCGGCCTACCGCGTTGTGCGATGGTGGTACGGGCTCCAGCGCCTCGCCATCGTATTGAGGGAGCCACCTACACTTGGGGTGGCTTTTGTCTGGGCCGCTAAGGCCGTATTCTTCGGCGGCCAGGACCTCGGTCCATCTATCATTGAGCAAATCTTGGCTCGCTTGAAGCTGCAGCTGCCTCTTTCTTAGGCTCCTTGCAGTGGCTATTAGCCGGCGTTTAAAGTGCTCCTGCTCGAGAGGCTCCTCAGGCACGATGAAATACTCGTTGCCGAGGCTCTCCTCTTCATCGGAGAGTGGAAGATAATTACTATCCTCCGAGTCTCCATATATGGCATGTTCATCAGGGCTATCTTGCCCGCTTTCCTGTTCCTCCTGTTCGGACCCTACCTCAACAGGGTCTTCAATGTCCGGAGTGTTATCTTCTCCGGTGCTAGTATTGTTTTCTCTTGAGCGACGTGACTTAGAGCGGCGCCGAGGGCGCCGGTGTTCAGACTGTGTACTAGGAGGTTTATCCTCAAGTGGATCCTCCTTGTCATCGTCGAGAGCGTCGTTGGGTGTGTCTACCATACACACGTCATACCAGGAAGTGGCCGTCCCGCGTCTAGTGGATAGTGAGTTCTGGCCTTGCCCCTCATCGTCGTCCATACCGTCGATGTATTCGGAGCTGGGGTCAAGCGTGTTGGTTGGGTCTTCGACAGTGGCTATGAAGTGGGTGGCGGGTGGGATGCGAAATTTTCCCTCATCCGCCACAAGTTCGAACCGGACATAGTTCGGCGGCGAGTCACCTGCCAGGGATAGGTTTTTAAGTGAGTTTAGTACGTCGCCCATGGGCGAGTGTTGGAAGACGTCTGCGGCGCTAAACTTGAAGATCGATAACCGATCGAGTTTGGTATCCGCGGACTCGTCGGGTTCAGAACTTGTCACCGGAAACGAGTCCGGGGTTCTGTTGATGCAGATATCATATGAAGTGGAATCTGTATGCGGCTCCAACGCCGCGGAATCGGTAGCCTCCGTGACGGGGTTGAGCTTCCCATCTTCGGATGACTCGATCTGCTCCAGATCTAAGGCCAGAGTTATGGCAGGAGCTATCTCTTGGATGCGGCCCGATGGCAGGTTGAAGCCATGCTCATCGGGGTGAAGGGGAGCGGTTGCCACGGTCTCAAATCCGTCGAAGATCAAGTCTCCACGGATGTCCGCGACATAGTTCAAGCTTCCAAATCTGACCTGATGGCCAGGGGAGTACCTATCGATCTGCTCCAGATGGCCAAGCAAGTTGGCCCGCAGTACAAAGCCACCGAATATGAGGATCTATCCGGGGAGGAAGGTTTCTCCCTGGACAACGTCATTATAGGCGATCGAAGGGGCCATCGGACCCTTTGCCGACGGCACAGTGGAACTCTCAACGAAAGCACCAATGTCGGTGTCAAAACCAGCGGATCTCGGGTAGGGGGTCCCGAACTGTGCGTCTAGGATCGATGGTAACAGGAGACGGGGGACACGATGTTTACGCAGGTTCGGGCCCTCTCTATGGAGGTAATACCCTACTTCCTGCTTGATTGATCTTGATGAATACGAGTGTTACAAGAGTTGATCTACCACGAGATCGTAATGGCTAAACCCTAGAAGTCTAGCCTATATGACTATGGTAATGTCTATCCCCCTATCCGGACTATGCTCTCCGGTTTATATAGACACCGGAGAGATCTAGGGTTACATGGAGTCGGTTACATAAAAAGGAATCTACATGGTTGATCGCCAAGCTTGCCTTCCACGCCAAGGAGAGTACAATCCGGACACGGGTACAGTCTTCGGCCTTCATGTCTTCACAGCCCATCAGTCCGGCCCATAGATAACAGGCCGGACGCCCGAGGACCCCTTAGTCCAGGACTCCCTCACCAGCCGCCTCTTATATATGTTGGGGGTGACGGGCGATTAAAACAACACACAATCGATCAAATCATCTATCACTTTTTGTCTTTTATCTTTTCTCCTTAACCCTAGTTCTTCTTCTTCCTCGTTCTTCGTCTATTCTTCTTGTTGCAGAACGGTGAACCTCGAGGCCCTAGGGGCGATCAGGTCGACCTAGGGCAGCCCAATGCCGCCGCGCGCCCTGACGGGGTCCCTCCCGGGTGTGTGGGGTTTCGGGTCCTTAAAAGCGCCCGCCGGATTGCTTGCGTACCGCGCTTCCGGAAGGGTCTCCTTCAACGTGAGCTGCGGTGCATCACCCTCGGCATTGGAGATACACGGTGACGTGTTCGTGTGCGAATAGATAATTGTTCTTTAATAGATTGTATTTCCTTGTTGCAATCCATGTTGAATTCTCCTCATGCTTCTAATCAAAACAAAGCTTTTACTAAACATATCGTTGATGCTATGATGCAATATTTTGAAGAAATGCTTGAATTGGAATTTTCTATCCCTAGAAAACTTTACGATGAGTGGGGACCTACAATTAAGATTAAGATTAAAGATTATGAGTGCCATGCTTTGTGTGATTTGGGTGCTAGCGTTTCCATGATGCAAAAAACTTTATGTGATGTGCTAGGTTTTCGTGAATTTTATGATTGTTCTTTAAATTTGCATCTTGCGAATTGCACTATTAAGTAACCTATGGGAAGGATTAATGATGTCCTTGTTGTTGCAAATAGGAATTATGTGCCCGTAGATTTCATTGTTCTTGATATAGATTGCAATCCTACATGTCGTATTATTCTTGGTAGACCTTTCCTTAAAACGATTGGTTCAATTATTAATATGAAGGAAGGAAACATTAGATTTCAATTTCCATTAAGGAAGGCATGGAACACTTTCCTAGAAAGAAAATTAAATTGCCTTATGAATCTATTATGAGAGCTACTTATGGATTGCATACCAAAGATGACCATACCTAGATCTATTTGTGTTTTTATGCCTAGCTAAGGGCGTTAAGCAATAGCGCTTGTTGGCAGGCAACCCAGTTTTATTTTTGTTCTTTGATTTTCGGTTATGTTTTTCAATAAATAATTCATCTATCCTCTGGTTAGATGTGTTTTTGTGTTTTAATTAGTGTTTGTGCCAAGTAAGACCTTTGGGATGGCTTACGATGATAATTTATTTGATCTTGCTGAAAAACAGAAACTTTTGTGCTCAGGAAAACAATTCTCATTTTTAACGGAAGTGCGATAAAATACTGATTCTTTTTTAAGAATATTAATACACAAATTTCCCACGTTTTCCTAATTTTTCAGAATTTTTGGAGTTACATAAGTATTCGAGAGTTACATATTACTATAGACTGTTCTGTTTTTGACAGATTCTGTTTTCTTTGTGTTGTTTGCTTATTTTGATGAATCTATGGGTAGTATCGGGGGGCATGAACCATGGGAATTTTTTAATACAGTATATATTACACCAATATAAATAAATAATGAGTTCATTACAGTACCAAAAGTGGTGATTTATTTTCTTATACTAACGGAGCTTACGAGATTTTCTGTTGAGTTTTGTGTTGTGAAGTTTTCAAGTTTTGGGTAAGGATTTGATGGACTATGGAATAAGGAGTGGCAAGAGCCTAATCTTGGGGATGCCCAAGGCATCCCATGGTAATATTCAAGGACAACCAAGAGCCTAAGCTTGGGGATGCGCCGGCAGGCATCCCCTTTTTCGTCTTCGTCTATCGGTAACTTTACTTGAGGCTATATTTTTATTCACCACATGATATGTGTTTTGCTTGGAGCGTCTTGTATGATATGAGTATTTACTTTTTATTTTGTCACAACCATCCTTGCTGTACACACCTTTTGAGAGGGACACGCATGAATCGTGATTTATTAGAATACTCTATGTGCTTCACTTATATCTTTTGAGCTAGGCAATTTTGCTCTAGCGCTTCACTTATATCTTTTTAGAGCATGGCGGTGGCTTTATTTTATAGAAATTATTGAACTCTCATGCTTCACTTATATTATTTTGAGAGTCTTTTTAAATAGCATGATATTTTGCTTTGGTTATGAATTTAGTCCTAATATGATAGACATCCAAGAGGGATATAATAAAAACTTTCATATAAAGTGCATTGAATACTATGAGAAGTTTGATTCCTTATGGTTATTTTGAGATATAAAGATGGTGATATTAGAGTCATGCTAGTGAGTAATTGTGGATTGTAGAAATACTTGTGTTAAAGTTTGTGATTCCCGTAGCATGTACGTATGGTGAAGCGTTATGTGATGAAGTCAGAGCATGATTTATTTATTGATTGTGTTCCTTATGAGTGGCGGTCGGGGACGAGCGATGGTCTTTTCCTACCAATCTATCCCCCTAGGAGCATGCATGTGGTACCTCATTTCGATAAGTAATAGATTTTTGCAATAAGTATGTGTGTTCTTTATGACTTATGTTGAGTCCATGGATTATACGCACTCTCACCCTTCCACCGTTGCTAGCCTCTCTAGTACCGCGCAACTTCCTCCGGTACCATATACCCACCATATACCTTCCTCAAAACAGCCACCATACCTACCTATCATGGCATTTCCATAGTCACTCCAAGATATATTGCCATGCAACTTCCCACCGTTTCGTTTATTATGACACGCTTCATCATTGTCATATTGCTTTGCATGATCATGTAGTTGACATAGTATTTGTGGCAAAGCCACCGGTCATAATTTTTATACATGTCACTCTTGATTCATTGCATATCCCGTCACACCGCCGGAGGCATTCATATAGATTCATATTTTGTTCTAAGTATCGAGTTGTAATTCTTGAGTTGTAAGTAAATAAAAGTGTGATGATCTTCATTATTAGAGCATTGTCCCATGTGAGGAAAGGATGATGGAGACTATGATTCCACCACAAGTCAGGAAGAAACTCCAGATGAAAAATTAAAAAAAAAACAAAAAAAAGAGGCAAAAAAAAGAGAGATCCCAAAATTAAAGAAGAATGAGAGAAAAGAGAGAAGGGGCAATATTACTATCCTTATACCACACTTGTGCTTCAAAGTAGCACCATGATCTTCATGATAGAGAGTCTCCTATGTTGTCACTTTCATATACTAGTGGGAATTTTTCATTATAGAACTTGGCTTGTATATTCCAATGATGGGCTTCCTGAAATTACCCTAGGTCTTCGTGAGCAAGCAAGTTGGATGCACACCCACTTAGTTTCTTTTTGAGCTTTCATAAACTTATAGCTCTAGTGCATCCGTTGCATGGCAATCCCTACTCACTCACATTGATATCTATTGATGTGCATCTCCATAGCCCATACGCCTGGTTGATGTGAGACTATCTCCTTCTTTTTGTCTTCTCCACAACCACCATATTCTATTCCATCTATAGTGCTATGTCCATGGCTCACGCTTATGTATTGCGTGAAAGTTGAAAAAGTTTGAGAACATCAAAAGTATGAAACAATTGCTTGGCTTGTCATCGGGGTTGTGTATGATTTGAATATTTTGTGTAATGAAGATGGAGCATAGCGAGACTATATGATTTTGTAGGGATAAGCTTTCTTTGGCCATGTTATTTTGAGAAGACATAATTGCCTTGTTAGTATGCTTGAAGTATTATTGTTTTTATGTCAATATTAAACTTTTGTTTTGAATCTTATGGATCTGAACATTCATGCCACAATAAAGAAAATTACATGGATAAATATGTTAGGTAGTATTCCACATCAAAAATTCTGTTTTTATCATTTACCTGCTCAAGGACGAGCAGGAATTAAGCTTGGGGATGCTTGATACGTCTCCAACGTATCTATAATTTTTGATTGTTCCATGCTATTATATTATCTATTTTGGATGTTTTATATGCATTAATATGCTATTTAATATTATTTTTGGGACTAACCAATTAACCTAGAGCCCAGTGCCAGTTTCTATTTTTTCCTTGTTTTTGAGTTTCGTAGAAAAGGAATACCAAACGGAGTCCAAACGGAATAAAACCTTTGCGATGATTTTTCTTGGACCAGAAGACACCCAGGAGACTTGGAGTGCAAGTCAGAAGAGCCACGAGGGGGTAGGGCATGCCCCCCTACCTTGTGGGCCCCTCGGTGACCCCCTGACCCAGATCTTCCTCCTATATATTCACATATATTCCCAAATCACCAGAGGCATCCACGAAAACACTTTTCCATCGCTGCAACCTTCTGTTCCCGTGAGATCCCATCTTGGGGCCTTTTTCGGCATCCTGCCAGAGGGGATTCGATCATGGAGGGCTTCTACATCAACTCTATTGTCCTTCCGATGAAGCGTGAGTAGTTTACCTCAGACCTACGGGTCCATAGCTAGTAGCTAGATGGCTTCTTCTCTCTCTTTGATTCTCAATACCATGTTCTCCACGATGTTCTTGGAGATCTATCCGATGTAATCTTCTTTTGCGGTGTTTTTGTCGAGATCCGATGAATTATGGATTTATGATCAGCTTATCTATGAATATTATTTGAATCTCCTCTGAATTCTTTTATGCATGATTTGATATCTTTGTAATTCTCTTCGAACTATCGGTTTGGTTTGGCCAACTAGATTGGTTTTTCTTGTAATGGGAGAAGTGCTTAGCTTTGGGTTCAATCTTGCGGTGTCCTTTCCCAGTGATAGTATGGGCAGCAAGGCATGTATGGTATTGTTGCCATCGAGGACAAAAAGATGAGGTTTACACTACTGCGGGATGCTGCTAACGCGACTCTACGATCAGAGACCCTTCGACGAAACTGTGTGCGATGCAATAATCGCAAACGGTGGTGTAAAAAAACATCAAAAAAGGTGCAAAACGTTTGTGATGGTGGATGCATCAAACACGGTTTAGATTTTAGTTGCGTATGCGATGCAGGGCATACGATTCAGTTCAATTAACTATTTGCGATGAGGAGGAACAAAAGAAACGGGCAGCCAGATGAAGGTGTGTGCGATATACAGCATACGGTTCACTCAAACGAACTGTTTGTGATTAGGCAACACAAAAGAAATGTTCAGCCAGATCAAGGTGTGTGCGATATACGGCATGCGGTTCACTCGGATGAACTGTTTGCTTTGAGCCAAGAGAACAGAAATGGTTCAATATAACAAGATGTGTGTGATACGCGTCAAACAGGTCTGTAATCAGAAATGTGTGCGAAGACTTATAATAACATAGACGACTGCTGCTAATAAGCCGTGTGTGTTGTGGGCAAACGCTTGGTGGTATACAATTGTCAGCGATTGATGAAACATCACCGACGGGTTCCCAGTATGGTCCGTGTGCGATGTCATTGCACACAGAACAACAACATATGTACTTACAACTTATAAGGACTTGATTCCATAAATAGATTGAACATCCAATTACATATGTGACTAGTACGCACATGACCTTTGCACACACCAAAGTACGTTCCAAAATGCCTAGGAAACTCAAATAATGTATAGAAAGGCAAAATGAACCGTGAATAATTTCATATTTTTAGGATGACGCTACTATAGTTGCATGTTGCCTTTGTAAAATTAATCAAGGCGGGAAGAGACAGCGTACGTTGTTTCGCACACATAGGTGACAAGGTCCCTCTCAGAACCATGAGCCTTTTTGAGAGAAGCTCCAGTTTGTAAGAAGTTTGTACCAAAACTTGCCCGAAATTGGACTAATTTTTTACCACAGCATGTTGGTGCTATGACATAACACCATGCCAAGTTTCATTATTTTGAGGCGAGTTTTGGATTTACAGTAATTTTAAAACCAGGTTTCTCAATGTTTACTGTCGAGTCGGCACCGCCCTGCATAGGCTTTTTCCTCGTGGGTCCCAAATGATAAATCCAAATTTGTCACTACCATGCAGCTTTTCTTATTAAGAATTACAGCCCATTTGGTGTGCAAGCTGAAAATAAGTTTGTGGGTGCTGGTGGGCGCTAAGAACTTGCGGTTCTGTAATGAACAAAGATCTCAAGGATCCCGCGAGAGTGATGTTCTTTCCCTATGTTGTGAATGCTTATAATATTTATGTCTTAATTAAAGAAATGGCAAGCCATTGGCCCAGTATGAAAGAAAATATGTAAGTCGATTTGAAAAGGGCAACAATATCTAACTCTAGCTAACAAACAGTACAAAAACACGAGGATTAATTGCTTATCAGGTTTAGAAAAAATCCAGATTGAGCAGGACAATGACATCTAACTCAACCAAATTTTTCGGCAGTCACAATCAAATGGTTCGGTCTTATCCATAAAATCAAGATCCCGGCCCAGAAATTCTACTGGTCCATGATGACAAGTTGTTGTAAATAGAAGCTGAGCACGATCAGAAGCCCTTAGGTCCACCTGAAACTTCTTTTTATGCTGCTCAACACTTGTAGCCATAAGAAATTTCTTGTCGAAAAACTTAATCCTCACGGACAATAGTGCCCTCGCATTCAACATGAAGAATGTGACAAAGCTAGTGTTTGCATTGTTGGATGCATATCCTTCCAGTGTTACCGTCTTCAAATGGATGTCATGAGATCTGAGAAAATCCTGGTGCTTCTTGAACCATCGATTGGTTATACCTTCTCGTCCATGTGTTAGTGCCTAAATAGAGATGAAGATTGAAAATAGTTAATGTCTAAAAAAGATTATGTTGAAAGAGTGATAGCTGAACGATTAATTATAGTACATTATATATGGGCTTTCAATGTGCGTGAAATCATCACCTTTATATACAAATTCTCCAGACATGGAAAGCATTGCAGCAAGCCAATAATCATGTTCAGATCAAAACACCAGATACTGATATGTAAGGTCTTGACAGAATCCACCACCACTGATATGATGGACAAGCTCTTCATTGAGCATAGAACATAATATTAGTACCAAAAGTGTACTCCAAGATGATACTTAACTTATGCGCACAAATGAAAAAAGCAGATTACTAAAGTTTACGTGAATAATATACATTACCTCAACACGTGTGGAGCCAAACACCATCTTGAACCATCTAAAAGGATCACGAATTACACCCAAGGTCTCCAGTTTAGGCGCAAAGACTATAGTTATTTGTGAAGGTACTATAATAGAATCAAGGAGCAACCTTTGAAGTGAAGGGGCATCTTCGATGATGAGATCATGTCCAAATAAACAAATTCCCATGCTTACAAGGTGGGGAGACTTTATTTTGAGACAACGAATACAAATTTCCATTCCAAAAACAAGCAGCAAGCGCTCTAGGGTAGGGCAGCTAAAGTGGATGATGTTGTGCAGTGCGGCCTCCAACAGATCAACCACCACAAGCGCAAGTTTTTTTAGCAGTGGGAGTCGAAGCATTTGTACCAGATTGTCTGCTAGATGGCACCGGGCGAAGGTGGCGGTGTGGAGGGAGGAGGAAAACCATGAGATGGACATCGGTGGTGAGGGCACAGATACATCGGTTTGTGGTATCTTATATACATAGTCATGGTAGAACTCAAGCTGCTGGAGTTTATCGAATTGACGGGATCTCATCCAGGCAGGCACCGTGCAGGTTATGTCCAGCAGGTAGCATGCCGGGATGCAGATGCGTTGCCCTCGTGGGAGGGGATGATGGCTCCGGGGAGTTCATAATCATCATCGACAGATAACTGACAACAGTCGAGATTAAGAGGCACGGTGCGCCACAGAGTGTGCCACCGAGATGCGAGGACTTGTGTGCGGTAGCCATCCTTGGTGTGGAGAAGGGAGATGATCTCCCCAAGGATGCCGTCTGGGAGATCGCTGATGCGGTCCGCCGGAGATTCTACTGGTTCCTCAGGTCTAGGGGGGCCACTTCTGACCGCACAGCCGGGTCCAAGATCTACATCCGGCGGTGGCGCTGGCCGGAGCCTGATCTGTGTACATACCAATCTGAAAGGAAAAAATGGCATAACAGTAGGACATTTAAAATCAATTCTCAAGATCAGGAAGAAAAAAGGCACAAACATAAATGTAGGACATTCAAAATCAATTCTCAAGATCTGGCCACGAATTATTAGCACGCAAGCTAACCCTAGTCGGATTATTAGAAAAAATCATTTTTACATAACAAACAATTAATCACTAACTCTATACTGATAGCATTCAAACAATCAATACACTACGTGCATCGAACGGATCTTAATTACTCTGATTTCATGGACTGAGAGAATATAAACATAGGATTTGTATTCCAGAAAAATTATAGAGTGGCGGCCCCCCCCCCCCGGGGGGGGGGGATTAACCAGGGAAAACACATGATATGTTTGCTGCACAAATGGGTATATAGATGACTAACCGGTTTTCCGTCAAAGTCGCAGTCGTTGCGGGAGTTGCTGTTGACCTCTGACTCCGGCTGGGGGGCACGACGGCGCCGACGAAGTCAAGGTCGTGCAGCTGCCAGCGCGAGACCTCGTCGGCGGCGACGACAACCCCTGTGCCTATCCTCATGCCTTGTTTATTTTAGTTCTTCACAATGTGATGCTCTATATGTGCAACTATTTGCCGTGCAGTTCAATATCATCAATAGCAGTTTCAACAATACCACTATGAATTACGATATTTGGTTGCTGTTAAGGATATTGCAGTTAACATGCCTTTTCATTTTTTTAACAATAACTAGTGTACTTTAGACCTGCACAATACCAGTTTGAATGACTATTTGCTTGTTTTTAAATTTAATGCCTGATGCAGTTAACACACCTTTCCACTT
The DNA here is from genome assembly GCA_036873465.1 of Thinopyrum obtusiflorum. Lineage (NCBI taxonomy): Eukaryota > Viridiplantae > Streptophyta > Magnoliopsida > Poales > Poaceae > Thinopyrum > Thinopyrum obtusiflorum. The sequence goes on along the minus strand of JAAAWM010012130.1, from coordinate 98,323 downwards.
CTTGTTTTGCTTAACTAGCGTGCTTAAGCCTGCACACTGAAGCTATCATTTGTAGATTATGTTGTCTACCATGGATATATTTGGTTGATGTTTAGCTTGTTGTGCTTAACATGCCTTTATATGTACTCATACAGGACAATATTGAGAAAATGTTGTTTTCCATTGAGGTTAGTTTCATCGCATTGCTTATATGTACTCACTGTTCAGGATCTCGGTAGGTGGTACCATATAGCCTGGGGGCTGATAAGGGATTAATCGTTGAATCGGACATTTCACTGAATATATCTGTAACCCATTTATCAGTAGGTTACCTAGGGCCATATTTAATATATCTGAGGCTACGTAGCAACATGCATTGTACTGAATGACTAAATATGCAATCCCAGGCTACATAGCAACAAGGAAGAGTGTTACCTTAATGTTCTGATGATGTCTAGATATACATGTAATAAAATCTTATATAATGGGATGGAGGGAGTGTTGTACTACATCATTTTGCAATTGTTGTTTAGCTTCTAATATTAACTTGGTGCTTTTAGGTACATATGTCATTGCCAAAGATCCACACTTCGACCCTTTCTACGTATGGGGCAATGAGATATTCATGAACCAGCATCAAGTGAGGAAACTGATAAAGATTGTTATTAAAATGGGTCAAAAGATGTCAATCGAACTATTTGTTTACACTTTATGCAAGACAACAGTGAACTGCAGGATGGTAAGTAAGAACCCTGTAGCCTTCTTTTTACTGCCCGTAATGAGTTGTGTTAGATGACAATGTATGAATCTTTTTTCCTTTGTAGTGGATCCTGAAGAAGTTTACTCAAGATTACCTCTCAAACTACATGATTGGCGGCCGACCATCACAAGAGGTTAGACTAGAGTCGTGCGTGCCTTCTGCATCCAGGAGAGCACAATAGGGCCATTCCGCTTCACCTTGTTCAGCAACCAGAATGTCTGTCGCCTCTTTCTTTGCCATCTGTAACAGTACAAGTATAGAACCCTGGTTCATCATTCTTTATTTGGTGCTTATGTAATTCTTAAACATATGTACCTGTGAATCAAATAATGCATTGGTTGGTTGAACCTGATGGATATGAATATAGCTATAGCCTACTTTCAAGTTTAAATTAGGTACAATTTTAAATAGCATCAATTAAATTGGGGCGAAATTATGGTGTGCAGGTCATTACGGTGCACATTGTTAATAAAGCACAGCGTGTGCGATATACAACATAATCCAACATGGTTCACGAAGAGGAAACGTCTGTAACAATGCACATAGTTGCCGTTTGCAAAGCGTGTGTGATGTCAGACACTATCACATACGGTGCGGGAAAACTAAATGTGTGTGATTGTCTACCTATCGTACATGGTTTATAATCATGAACTGTTTGTGATGTGCCAAGCATCATAAATGTAGAGCCAGTTTGGTACGTGCCTGGAAAACTCCCGTGCCTGGAATCTGACTGGTTTTTAGGTAAAACCACAAAACTCCGTCTGCGATGGCAATGCGAGCACAAACGAGTAGCAAGGATGAAGCATTTGGGATATTCGAGATATTGGAAACGTTTATATAGGGACAACTGTATGCGCCAAGGCCCCCTATCCCCAATGGTTTTTGGGTCGTGTGGGAAGGACCCCCCTATCGCCCACACTCACTTGGCGATGGTTCCAAATGCCGTCGCGGAAAGGGGTTAAAAACCGTTTGTATAGCACCGACGCGCACCTGTGTTACATCATATCGCTTGAGTTTATTCCTCTACATCATGTCATCTTACTTAAAGCGTTACTCTGTTCTTCATGAACTTAATACTCTAGAAGCAGGCAGGAGTCGGTCCATGTGTGGAGTAATAGTAGTAGATGCAGGCAGGAGTCGGTCTACTTGACACGGATGTGATGCCTATATTTCATAATCATTGCCTTAGATATCGTCATAACTTTGCGCTTTTCTATCAATTGCTCGACAGTAATTTGTTCACCCACCCTATTATTTGTTTTCTTGAGAGAAGCCTCTAGTGAAACCTATGGCCCCCGGGTCTATTTTCCATCATATAAGTTTCCGATCTACTATTTGCAATCTTTTACTTTCCGATCTATAAACCAGAAACCCCAAAAATATTTACTTTATCTTTTGTTTAGTTTCATCTATCTCTATCAGATCTCACTTTTGCAAGTAACCGTGAAGGGATTGACAACCCCCTTATCACGTTGGGTGCAAGTTGTTTGATTATTTGTGCAGGTATTGGTGATTTGTGCGTTTTCTCCTACTGGATTGATACCTTGGTTCTCTAACTGAGGGAAATAATTATCTCTACTTTGTTGCATCACCCTTTCCTCTTCAAGGAAAAAACCAAGCACGATCAAGAAGTAGCAGCCACCGAGTTCATTTGACGTAGCCACTGCCAGAAACCCTAACTTCTTGGTCACACTGATACGGATCTCGGTCTCACCGAGATGGCCTTGCAAAATCTCTGTTGCCTGTTGTAATTATTTTGGTCTCACCAAAATGTGCAATTGGTCCCACCAAGTTTTCTTGACCAACTCTCTATTTGCTCTTTGCTGAAATGGGTCTCACCGAGTTCAAGCAATCGGCTTCACCGAGATGAGGTTTTGCCCTAACCCTAGCACATTGGTCCCACCGAGTTGTTCCAGTCGGTCCCACCGAGATTCCTAACATTCACATTTTGAACTAAATCGGTCTCACCGAGTTCTTCTATTCGGTCTGACCGAGTTGGGTCAAATGTGTGTAACGGTTGGATTTTGTGTGGAGGCTATATTTACCCCTCCACCCCCTTCTCCATTTGAGAGAGAGCCATCAGAACATGCGTACACTTCCATCCTACATTTTCTGAGAGAGAACCACCTACTCATGTGTTGAGATCAAGATATTCCAATCCAACCACAAGAATCTTGATTTCTAGCCTTCCCCAAGTTGCTTTCCACTCAAATCATCTTTCCACCATATCCAAATCTGTGAGAAAGAGTTGAGTGTTGGGGAGACTATCATTTGAAGCACAAGAGCAAGTACTTCATTATCAACACAACATCTACTACCTTTTGGAGAGTGGTGTCTCCTAGATTGGTTTGGTGTCGCTTGAGAGCCTCCGACAAGATTGTGGAGTTGAACCAATGTCACATCCCCAGCTTTACCTTGCACTTGGACTAGCTTGGTTGTTGGATCATGTTTAAATTGAAGAAACTTGAATTGAGGGAATCTGAAAGCCTCAAAATCTTTTAAAAGAAGGGCAAGAACCCTATAAATTGCATTCAGTGAATCCAAAATGCCCTATAAATAGTTTTGAGAATTTTGGCAAGAGTTGTATATCAAACCAAAAATAAGGAATTTTTTTAAGGGATTAGTTGGGCTCTGAATTTAAATCAGTATTGTATTTGAATTTGGATTTATATCCATAATATATGGAATATATTTCCAAATGTCTCTGTTATATTTTGTGTGCATTTGGAAATGTCGAATGAGCAGCATAAATTATACTCAGAGGTGTTTGGCACTTATTTGAATTTTGTTCAAATTCAAAACAATGGCTAAAAGAATAAATAAAAACATAAACAAAAGAAACAAAAATACAGAGGAGAGAGAGAAACATCACCTGGACGGCCCAGCACTGTGCGGCCGACTAGCCTAGTGCCAGTCATCCTCCTCCTCATGCCAGAAGGACAAGCACGCGCGCGCGCCCGAGAGCGCCACGCCACAAGGGCGTCTGCCTGCGTCCCCAGGCCAGGTCAACACCGCGGCCGACCTCCTCGGTGCCATCCCGATCGGTCTCACTCTCTAACTCTCCTCCTTGCTCTCTCCCTCGCCTCTCCCCGCCACATCCGATTCGCCCGCGAGCTCGCCGCCGCCGCCTGCGTAGCTACTGCCTCCCCCTCGCCTCCTAGAAGTGTCTGTGAGCTCTGCCTGGAGACGCCCAAGACCCCCTCGTCCACTCCTCCCTCTCTCTGGTCTCGCCCCTCTCCTCTAACCCGCGCCCCCAGATGCACCCGAGGCCGCCGCTCACTGCCACCGCGTCCATCGGCCACCCCATGCCTCGCCGACGCGCCAAGAAGAACCGCCATGTCATCCTCATCACCTGCACAGAGCGGCGCAAGGTCGGACACCCTGCATCACCGTCTACATCGGCATCTTCCACATCGGCCATCGGAGATAGCCGGCAATGCTCTGTCGCCGTCCGCCCTTACCCGAGCCGGCTGAGCATCTCAACGCAAACACCGTGAGCCACTGTCTCTTTCCCCCTCACTCCCGTGCTCGATTTATCGCCATAGCCACCGATTCACCGGAGACCGAAATGCGCCGCCGCCCGAGCTCGTCGCTGATGTAGCTCCGGTGATCGATAGGTCCCGTGCATGTGTCCGTTGAGTTCGTGTGCTCCCGTAGATGTTGTAGGTGCCATGCACACATCACCACAGCCACCGTAGCTCTGACCCCGAGCTCACTCGAGCTCCGGCAGCCGCCGCGAGCTTAGTTCCGGCGAGCTCCGGCCGCTTCTCGCCCGGCCGCCCGCTCCTTTGGATCCACACGTGCGCGGCTACCTCCAGGTGGTCTCTACGCGCCCAACCACCGCCAGAAGCGCAAGTCCAATGAGCAACCGCCGCGTTTTTGGTCGCCGTCGGCCAGACTCCGGCGACTGCCGACATGGCCGCCATTAATGCTAACCCCCGCCAGCTGAACACACCCTAATAGCCACTGATAGCGAGCCCCACCCCAGGGTCAAACCCAGTCAACCCTGGTTCTGACCGGGATTAGCCACTGTGCCACTAACGTGTGGACCCCACACGTCAGGTTTGACCTGGACCCGGTCTGTTGACTTGATGATGTCACGCAGATGTCATGCTGACGCGGTAAATGTTTTCTGGGATTTTAAATAAATTAGAAATGGTTTATTGATTTCAGAAAATATCCCCCCCCCCCCCCCCCCCCCCCCCCCCCCCCCCCCCCCCCCCCCCCCCCCCCCCCCCCCCCCCCCCCCCCCCCCCCCCCCCCCCCCCCCCCCCCCCCCCCCCCCCCCCCCACAACCTAAGGTTGTTGTATATGATAATTTGAATAAATGGCATTTGAAATGCCTTACATGGAGTTTGAATTTGAACCTTGGGTTCAAACCAACTTCATTTAAATTGTTGCTAGCTACATTAGCTCAAACCACAGCATGTTGCCATGTGACGCCCGGATAATTAAGCTACAGTAATTCCCTGCTAATGATGCCACGTCATCTTGATTACTATTATTAAACTCGCGATGTTTCAAACCCACCCTTTATTCAAAATTCAAAATCAAGTCAAACTCAAAAGTTTTCAAATGTCTAAAATAAAATGTTCATCATGTGGCAAATTTTCATTTGTTAATATTTGTGGTGAACCAACATTCTTGCAAAGTGGTTTGATGCCCTAATCTAAATAAAACAGAAATAAAAAAAGTTAAATACAAAATAAAATGAAAAGAACCCCCCCTTGGACCAACCGGCCCAGCTAGCCAACTGGTGGCCCAGTCGGCCAGCCCCCCCAAGCTAGCCCACCCGGCTGGATAACCTCCCCTCACCCCACAAACCCTAACCCCCATGACCCACTTCCCCCGATCCCCTCTCTCTCGCGCGGGTCCCTCCCCTCCCGATCTGGATCGAGGGGGCGCACGCCGCTCGCCCCCGACGCCCGCTATCGCCGGAGCCCGGCGAACCGCCCCATCGCTCCCTCCCCCGACCATCGCTGAACCGCCCTACCTCGCGTCAGTGCCCCGCCACCTCGACGCTATCGCCTGAGCTGGCGACCTCGCCAACCTCCTCCGCACCCCGTGCCGGACGCCTTTGCCGGAGACCGGCCGTCTCCTCGCAGCACGCCATTGCCTCGTGCACCCTGGCCTTCCTCTTGCCCGCGCGCCTGGCTGCGTCGGGGCCAGGCTTGCCGCCTTGGCGCTCGTCGGTCATGGCTCATCCCGTCCGCCTCATCACCGCCGGACCTCGTCGGGGCTCCGCCGGACCCCTACCCTGCCGGATCGGCCGCGTCTACCTCCTTTGCCCCGCCGGTCGTCACCGTCGACCCGCCACCACCACTGCTTCTCTATCTCCGTGGGACGCACTTCCGAGCTCACTGTGAGCTCCTGGTCCTCTGTGGCCTCTCCCCTTTCTCCCCCTCGCCCTGTAGCTCGGATGCAGCCGAGGCCGCGTCGTCACCACCGTCTGACGTCGTCATCGTGGCCACCTTCGGTCGTCTCCGCAAGAACGACTCGCACCCCTGCGCGCGCCGTGCCGCGCTGGTTCTGTGTGTGGTCGCAGAAGCCCATTTGGTCGCTGGGGTCAGGATCCGGCGTCCTGCTGCCGCCCCTGTAGATCACCACTGGCGCCTGCTCTGTTTAGGCCGGCCATGTCTAAATGACTGGTGGGCCCGACCGTTAGTGTTAAAACCAGAACAGTAGGCACTGACGTGTGGGCCCCCTCCCAGTTAATAATCTACTAAACATGCCCCTAATGCTAACTGTGACTATGACCTGTGGGGCCACCTCGTTAATTAATTAGTTTGGTTAAATAAAACTTTGTTAAGGAAATTGACTCACTGGCAGTCTGGCCCCAAACTAATTAAATGTTAAAACTCTGTTAAATTAGACTCTATCACTGACAACAGGGCCCCACTGGTCAGTTGACCAGTCAAACCTGCTAACTGGGCAGTCCCAGTCAGTGACAAGTGGGACCCGGCGTCCCCTTGACCAGTCAACATTGACCCACATGTCAGCCCCTTAGTGCATCTTAGTGTGCACTATGCTGGGTGCACTTAGCTTTTTATCCATATATTTTTGAATTAAATAAAATCCAGAAAATTTCAAAAAATGTTTTAGAACTTTGAAAATTAATATAAAATAAACCGTAAGTCAGATGAAAAAGTTTTATAAATGAAAGTTGCTCAGAACGACGAGACGAATCCGATTCCGTGGTCCGTTCGTCCGCCACACGTCCCTAGCATAGTGGACCTGCAACCGTCCCCCTCCGGTTCGTTTGTCCGAAAATGCCAAACATTGGGAAAACTTTCCCGGATGTTATCCCCCCTCGTCGGTATCGTGTAACACCGCGTTAGAACATCCCTAACGCTGCTTATTGTCTTGTCATGCATAGTTGTGCACTTGTTTGCTCTGTATTTATTGTTTCTTCCCCCTCTTCTCTCCGGTAGACCCCGAGACCGCTGTTGATGTCCCTGTGATCGACTACGTCAATGACGACCCTTCTTCCCTTTCAGCGGAGCTTCCAGGCAAGCCCCCCCTTTGATCATCCCGATATTGCCCATTCCATTCTCTCATGCTTGCATTAGATTTTGCTACTGTAATTGATTGCTTCTATTCTGATGCATAGCCTGCTTTTGTAACCTGCTTATTGTTACCTACCTGCTTATCCTAAACTGCTTAGTATAGGTTGGATAGTGATCCATCAGTGACACCCACCTTGTCCTTGTTGCCCCTGCTTCATCATCGACGACTCGATCAACGTGATCGACGACCAGAGCCCGACACCTCACATCACATCATGCCCCTTTTGTTGCTCGACTCTGCAAAGTTACCATCGAGTGCCGAGGGTGGTACCTCATACATCACTCCTGATGAGATCTCTGTAGTGTAGCTATTCGATCGTGGTCATCGAGGGTGATTCCTCCTTAACCACTTCCATACGACTCTGTCGTGCAACCCCTCAAGTGTGAACCTCGAGGGTGGTTCCTCTTACGTTCACCTTGATGATTACATCGAGTGGAATCCACCGAGAGTGATTCCTCGGATTTTCCCCTTGATGTTTGGACACACGGTTACCTTGACTTTACTTGAGACCTTGGGAAAGTCGGGCGGGCCCGGAGAGCACCCGCAAGATGGTTATGAGTCACGGCTGGGCAGGCAGGCCGCCCCCGAGTGGGCTGGGCTAGCCCTTGCCGTATTTCCTCGAGACAGGGTGATGGGATCACATTATCGTGAGTCTCTACTTGTCTCCGCAAGCTAATAATACACTATGGTTTGGGTATTTGTTCTGAGTTGGCCTTTGGCCTTTACGCACTAACCACCACGCGAGAATAGTTATGGGCCTCGACATCGCAGTATCAGTCGAAGCTTTGTCAGACGTCCAATTCAGCATTGTGGGCCTGTCGGGCCAGTGCCATCCAGTATGGGGTGGTGCTTGTCCCGGCTCATCGCACAACGACCCGGAGTGCAACAGGCGATGGGCCCAGACCCCGGAGTGCTTAGGATGTAAACCGGGGGGACCTCTCTGCTGAGCCTAGGTAGGGCTACGATGTGTTGATCTTCCGAGGCCGGGCATTGACCCAGAAAAGTGTGTCCGGCCAGAGAAATTAAGCATGTTGGAAAACATGGTGCACCCCTGCAGGGAAGATTATCTATTAATAGCCGTGTCCACGGTAATGGACGTTCAGACTTATATCCTGATATTTTACAACTAGAAATGGATACTTGGGATATGTGGCTCTGGGATTGCTTTCTCGCAGGGAGTCGAGGAAGGATCTCTGGGCTTTAATGCTACAACATGTTTGTCATATATAAACTGCTATTCTTTACTCTTCTACATGCTGCAAGATGCTTGGAGCTGCTTGAAGATGCTAGTGTTCGATAGGCTAGGCCTTCCCCTCTATTCTGGCATTCTGTAGTTCAGTCCACAGATACAACCCTTCCATTTGATACCAATGCATACTTAGTTTAGATCTGATGCTTGCGAGTACTTTGGATGAGCACTCACGGTTGCTTTGCTCCCCCTTTTCCCCCCTTCTTTCTTCTTTCCGGTTGTTGCAACCAGTTGGTGGAGCCCGGGAGCAAGATGCCACCGCCGACGGATACTACTACCCCGGAGGGTGCCTACTACTACGTGGAGACCGCCGACGACCAAGAGTATTTAGGAGGTCCCAGGAAGGAGGCCTTGCCTCTTCGATCGTTGTTGCTTTTGTGTTTGCCTTCTTAAGGCATCCTTGTCTAACTTTATGTCTGTACTCAGATATTGTTGCTTCCGCTGACGCTTGTGTATCGAGCTATGTATTCGAGCCCTCGAGGCCCCTGGCTTGTAATATAAAGCTTGCATTATCTCAATTTGTGTCTAGAGTTGTGTTGTGATATCTTCCCGTGAGTCCCTGATCTTGATCGTACACATTTGCATGTATGATTAGTGTACGGTTGAATCGGGGGTGTCACATGCCATGTCATGATCATGCATCATATTGTTGCATTGCTTTGATTGTGTTCCCTCTTGTTTGCCGGTGTTTGTTCCCTCTCAGTGGACAGTGTTGATTACATCTTGTAGTTGATTACTATATGGTTTATTTGGTGGAAGATTATATGTTTAGATCCATTATGCTATTTAATACCCCTCTGATCTTGAGCATGATTATCATTTGAGTAGTTACTTTTGTTCTTGAGGTCAGGGAAGAAATGTTGTTGTAAGTAATCATGAGAACTTGATATGTGTTTGATATTTTGATGGTATGCATGTTGTGATTCCCTTAGTGGTGTCATGTGAACGTTGACTACATGGCACTTCACCATATTTGGGCCTAAGGGAATGCATTGTGGAGTAGTTATTAGATGATGTATTTCGAGAGTGACAGAAGCTTAAAACCCTAGTTTATGCGCTACTTAGTAAGGGACTGATTTGGATCCAAAAGTTTATTGCTACGGTTAGATTTTATGTTAATACTTTTCTCCTAGTTGCGGATGCTTGCGAGGGGGTTAATCATAAGTAGGAGGTTTGTTCAAGTAAGAACAGCACCTAAGCACCAGTCCACCCACATATCAAATTATCAAAGTAGTGAACACAAATCAAACCAACATGATGAAAGTGACTAGATGAAATTCCCGTGTACCCTCAAGAACGCTTTGCTTATCATAAGAGACCGTTTTGGCCTGTCCTTTGCCACAAAGGATTGGGCTACCTTGCTGCACTTTTGTTACCGTTACCATTACTTGCTCGTTACAAATTATCTTGCTATCAAACTACTCATTACTTATAATTTCAGTGCTTGCAGAGAATACCTTGCTAAGAACCACTTGTCATTTCCTTCTGCCCCTCGTTGGGTTCAACACTCTTACTCATTGAAAGGACTACGATTGATCCCATATACTTGTGGGTCATCAGGACTCTTTTCTGGTGCCGTTGCCAGGGAGTGAAGCGCTCTTGGTAAGTGGAAATCGGTAAGGAAAAATTATTACTACATGCTGAAATTTATTGTCACTTGTTACTATGGAGAACAATCCTTTGAGGGTTTGTTCGGGGTATCTACACCTCGACCGGAACCACAATTAGTTACCCCTCAACCTACTGCACTTACTAAAAATATTTGTTATGAAATTCCTTTGGGTATGATAGAACAACTGCTAGCTAATCCTTATGCAGGAGATGGAACTAAACATCCTGATATGCACGTGATATATGTGGATGAAATTTGTGGATTATTTAAGCTTGCAGGTTTACCCGAAGATGAAGCTAAGAAGAAGGTTTTCCCTTTATATTTGAAGGGAAAAACATTGGCATGGTATAGGCTATGCGATGATATTGGATCTTGGAATTGGAATCGATTGAAATTGGAATTTCACCAAAAAAAATTATCCTATGCATCTAGTCCATCGTGATCGGAATTACATATATAATTTTTGGCCTGGTGAAGGAGAAATTATCGGTCTAGCTTGGGGGAGGCTTAAGTCAATGTTATATTCATGCCCCAATCATGAGCTCTCAAGAGAAATTATCATTCAGAATTTTTATGCTCGGCTTTCTTGTGATGATCAATCCATGCTCAATACTTCTTGTACCGGTTCCTTCATGAAGAAGACTATTGAATTCAGGTGGGATCTTTTAGAAAGAATTAAATGCAACTCCGAAGATTAGGAACTCAACCACGGTAAAGAGTCAGGTATTAAGCTTAAGTCTGATTGTGTTAATTCTTTTATGAATACCGATGCTTTTCAAAAGTTTAGCACTAAATATGGACTTGACTTTGAGATAGTAGCCTCCTTTTGTGAATCATTTGCTACTCATGTTGACCTCCTTAAGGAGAAGTGGTTTAAATATCACCCACCTATTAAAGAATAAATTAAAGAACCAGTAATAGCTAAAGATGAAACTATTATTTATAATGTTGATCCAGTTGTTCCTACTGCTTATATAGAAAAACCACCTTTCCCTGATAAGATAACAGAACATGCTAAGGTTTCAACTGTGGTCAATAAAAGTTATATTAGAGCACCTAAACCTGCTGAGCAAATTAACATAGAACCTAGTGCTGATATGGTTAAAGATCTCTTGGTAGAAAATATAGATGGGCATGTTATTTACTTCTGTGATGAAGCTGCTAGAATTGCCAAACCAGATGAGAAAGATACACATAGACCTGTTGTTGGCATCCCTGTTATCTCAGTCAAAATAGGAGATCAGTGTTATCATGGTTTATGTGATTTAGGTGCTAGCATGAGTGCTATCCCTTTTACCTTATATCAAGAAATTATGAATGATATAGCACCCGCTGAAATAGAAGACATAGATGTTACTATTAAACTTCCTAATAGAGCCACCATCACACCACTTGGGATTGTTAGAGATGTTGAAGTCTTGTGTGGGAAAATAAAATATCCTGCTGATTTTCTTGTTCTTGGTTCCCCACAAGACGACTTTTGTCCCATTATCTTTGGTAGACCTTTCTTGAACACCGTTAATGCTAAAATAGGTTGTGAGAAACAAACTGTCGGTGTTAGTTTTGGTGATGAGTCTCATGAGTTTAATTTTTGTAAGTTTAGTAGAAAACATCATAAGAAAGAATTGCCTATTAAGGATGAAATAATTGGACTTGCTTCTATGCCGTATGCATGAAAGAAATGAGATAGATAAAAAAATTCTTTGAAAAACGTCCTCTACTTAAACACAAATTGCCAATTGAAACTCTAGGAGGACCTCCTCCACCTAAAGGTGATCCTATGTTTGAATTAAAACAATTGCCTGACACTCTGAAATATGCTTATCTTGATGAGAAAAAGATACTGTTAATATTAGTGCTAACCTTTCAGAACATGAAGAAGAAAGATTATCGAAAATTCTGAAGAAGCATCGAGCAGCTATTGGATATACTCTTGATGATCTTAAGGGCATTAGTCCCACTCTCTGTCAACACAAGATTAGTATGGAACATGATGCTAAACCCATTGTTGATCACCAACGACATTTAAATCCTAAGATGAAAGAAGTGGTAAGAACTGAAATACTGAAGCTTCTGGAAGCAGGTATAATCTATCCTATAGCTGATAGTAGATGGGTAAGTCCCATTCATTGTGTCCCTAAGAAGGGAGGTATTAGTGTTGTTCCTAATGATAAAAATGAACTCATCCCACAAAGAATTTTTACCCCTTGCCTTTTATTGATCAAATGCTAGAAAGATAGTCAAAGCACACACACTTTTGTTTCCTTGATGGATATTCTGGTTTTTCTCAAATACCTGTCTCACAACTTGATCAAGAGAAAACCACTTTACTTGTCCTTTTGGAACTTATGCTTATAGACCTATGCCTTTTGGTTTATGCAATGCACCTGCTACTTTTCAAAGATGTATGACTGCTATATTCTTTGATTTTTGTGAAAAGATTGTTGAGATTTTCATGGATGATTTTTCCGTTTACGGAACTTCTTTTCATGATTGCTTAAGCAATCTTGATCGAGTTTTGGAGAGATGTGAGCAAACTAATCTTGTCTTGAATTGGGAGAAGTGCCACTTTATGGTGAATGAAGGTATTTTCTTAGGACATAAAATTTCTGAACAAGGTATTGAGGTGGATAAAGCTAAAGTTGATGCAATTGAGAAAATGCCATGTCCTAAAATATTAAAGGTATTCGTAGTTTCCTCGGTCATGCTGGTTTCTATAGGAGATTTATTAAAGACTTCTCTAAAATTTCTAGGTCTCTTAGAAATCTTTTACAAAAGGATGTTCCATTTGTTTTTGATGATGATTGTGTAGAAGCCTTTGAAACACTTAAGAGAGCCTTGATTTCTGCACCTATTGTTCAACCACCTGATTCGAACTTCCCTTTTGAAATTATGTGTGATGCTAGTGATTATGTTGTTGGTGCTGTCCTGGGACAAAGAGTTGATAAGAAATTAAATGTTATTCATTATGCTAGTAAAACTTTAGATAGTGCCCAAAGAAATTATGCTACTACTGAAAAAGAATTCTTAGCAGTTGTGTTTGCCTGTGATAAATTCAGATCTTACATTGTTGATTCTAAAGTGATTGTTCACACCGATCATGGCTGCTATAAAATATCTTATGGAAAAGAAAGATGATAAACCTAGTCTCATTAGGTGGGTTCTCTTGCTACAAGAATTTGACTTACATATCATTGATAGAAAAGGAGCTGAGAACCCCGTAGCTGATAACTTATCTAGGTTAGAGAATATTCTTGATGACCCACAACCTATTAATGATAATTTTCCTGATGAGAAATTAGCTGCAATAAATGTTTCTCATAACACTCCTTGGTGTGCTGACTATGCTAATTACATGGTTGCTAAATATTTACCACCTAGCTTCACATACCAACAAAAGAAAAAAATTCTTCTATGATTTAAGAAATTACTTTTGGGATGACCCACATCTTTATAAAGAAGGAGTAGATTGTATTATTAGATGTTGTGTACCTGAGCATGAACAGGGACAAATCCTATGGAAATGTCACTCCAAAGATTATGGAGGGCATCATGCGGGAGACAGAACTGCTCACAAGGTATTGCAATCTGGTTTTTTATTGGCCTACTCTCTTCAAGGATGCCCATAAATTTATTTTATCTTGTGATGAATGCCAAAGAATTGGTAATATTGGTAAGCATCAGGAAATGCCTATGAATTAATCTCTTGCTGTTGAACCATTTGATGTTTGGGGTTTTGATTACATGGGACCTTTTCCTTCCTCTAATGGGTATACACATATTTTGGTTGCTGTTGATTATGTTACTAAGTGGGTAGAAGCTATTCCAACTAGTAGTGCTGATCATAACACCTCTATTAAAATGCTTAAGGAAGTTATTTTCCCAAGGTTTGGAGTCCCTAGATATTTAATGACTGATGGTGGTTCACACATTATTCACGGTGCTTTTCGTAAAATGCTTGCTAAGTATGATGTAAACCATAGAATTGCATCACCCTATCATCCTCAGTCTAGTGGCCAAGTTGAACTATCAATCGAGAAATAAAATTAATTTTACAAAAAACTGTCAATAGGTCCCGAAAGAATTGGTCTAAGAAATTAGATGATGCACTTTGGGCTTACAAAACAGCATATAAAAATCTTATGGGGATGTCTCCTTATAAAATGGTTTATGGAAAAGCTTGTCATTTGCCTCTTGAGTTAGAACATAAAGAATATTGGGCAATTAAATAAGTCAACTATGAACTAGATGAATGGGGAACCCAAGCTGATGAAAATTCCAAATTATTTAAAGAAAGAGTTAAAAGATGGCATGATAAAAGAATCCAAAATCGTGAGTTCAAAGTTGGAGAATATGTTCTTTTGTACAACTCTCGTTTCAGATTCTTTGGAGGAAAACTTCTCTCCAAATGGGAAGCATCTTATGTTATCGAGGAGGTTTATCGATCTGGAGCTATCAAAATAAATAATGTCAAGGATACCAACCCGAAGGTTGTGAATGGGCAAAGAATAAAACATTATATCTTAGGTACGCCCATTAATGTTGAAAACAATGTTATCCAAACTATGACACCGGAAGAACACATAAAGGGAACCTACTGGAACACTCCAGAATCATGAACAAAGAGGAGGTAAGGTATACGGTAAGTAAACGGACTCCAAAAAATCCGCAAAAATATTTTTTATCAGTTTTGGAATTTATTAAAAATTATGAAAATAAGAAACAACCAGGAAGGCACCCCTGGTGGGCAGAAGACACCAGGGCGTGCATGGCTTGCCAGGCGCGCCCAGGTGGGTTGTGCCCACCTTGGGTACCTTCCAGACTTCGATTTTCTTCCGTTTGCTTGTTTCCCAAGATAAAGAATCTTTATATACCCCCCGAACCTATTGACCACCGTATCGTGGAGAAATCTTCTGTTCCTTTTCTTGTTGTTTTCTGACAGATCTGAAAACATGTCATCCCTAGACTCGGAGTGTGAGAGCTATGTTGCCGACTATATCGAAAACCCCAAGGCTTATGTGGATGTGGAGTACTATAGATGGAGTTCAGAGGAGGAAGAAGACTATGATCCTAAAGGGGAGGAGGAGAGAAGCTCAGACGAGGATGAAATTCCATTACCTCAACCGAGGGACATGCACGTGGAATTCAAGAAGTCAAGTCTTTCCAACAAAGCAAAGAAACCTAAGATCAAGTTTATCCCTTTTCGTCTTTTGCAGGAAAACAAGAAAGAATTATGCAAAAATATATTAGAGCTCGAGTAGGAGATCGGTGATTTAAAGGAAGAGAATTCCGTTCTCAAGCGAAAGCTGAGGAAGAAGGATAAACCCACTACTTCATCACCAGCACCTCCTTCTTCATCACCAAAGGAGACTTGAGTATCGGGTATGGGCACTCCCCTTGGCTTGTGCCAAGCTTGGGGGAGGTGCCCCAGTATCGTATCACCTCCACTATCTTTTGCCTTTACTTATCTTAGTTCGATCCTTAGTTATCTTTTGATTTAGTTGAATAAAAGTTTAGTTTGATCCTCTCTTTTCGAGTGTTTGCTTAGTGATCTATCCTTGTAATCGTGTGCGAGATATATAATAAAGTTTAGTTTGAGTTTTGCTTTCTTTACTCTCTTGTTCAATAAAAAGAAAGGAAATAAATGAAAAAGATCATATGCTAATCTTATGGTAAGTAATGACATCACATAAGGAAGAGTATAAGTAGAAAATTTTATTGAAGATTTACAAACATAGCATTGGTCAATGATGCAATTCATGAAAGAATTAATAATGGAAAAGAAGATTCACATGCAAATACACTATCCTGGACATATTTTATGATTGTGAGCCCCCATCAAAATATTATATGCCAAAATTGTTGACATTGGACAGGGAAGACAACGTAATGATTTATGTTTGTTCATATTCACATAGAAGTTATATTTTCATAGATCTTTAACATGTGGTGCTTGCCCCCCATCTTTTCTAACCAAAAATTCCGCACTAAGTAGAGATACTACTTGTGCATCGAAAAACCCTTAAACCCAAATCTTGTTTTGAGAGTCCACCATACCTACCTATGGATTGAGTAAGATCCTTCAAGTAAGTTGTCATCGGTGCAATAAGGCAATAAAAATTGCTTCTAAATGTGTTAGATCATTTAGTGTAAGAGAAAATTGAGCTTTGTAAGAACTTGTGATGGCAAAGAATAAAAGCGATAGACTGCATAATAAAGGTTGCTATCATAAGGGGCAATATAACGTGACATTCTTTTGCACTAAGAGATTGAGCATACAACCAAAAAGCACATGGCAACCTCTGCTTCACTCTGCGAAGGGACTATCTTTTACTTTTATGTAGTTACTTTTATGCAAGAGTCAAAGTATTTCTCTATATTCCTTTTAATTTTCTCTTTTGGCAAGCACCAAGTGGTGAGGAAAGATCTAGGCACATATATCCAGTTGGATATGAGTGGACATGAGTTATTATTGTTGACATCACCCTTGAGGTGAATATGTTGGGAGGCGAAACTATTAGACCCTATCTTTCTATGTGTTCGGTTGAAACTTTTTGCTCATGTGTATGCGGTGAGTGTTAGCAATCATAGAAGACTATATGATGGTTGAGTATGTGGACTTGCCATAAGGCTCCGATACGTGACCCTTCCTGGAAAGATGATGAATTGTAGTTGCAAAGTTGACTGAGAACATAGTTTGTTGGTTTTCAATAGAGTTTATGCTTTATAATTCGATGTTGTGATGAATTGTTACTTATTCATAAGAAGCTATATGATAGAAGTTATATGATAAAAGTTCTATGATAATGTTTGTTGCTGTTATAATAATATACATGATGCTTCTATGTCCGTATTTTGTTTTTATTGACACCTCTCTCTCTAAGCATGTGGACATGTTTTCCGATTTTGGTTTTCGCTTGAGGACAAGCGAGATCTAAGCTTGGGGGAGTTGATACGTCCATTTTGCATCATGTTTACCTACTGTTATTTATAATGTTTTTATGCATAATAATGCTTTTTGGAGTAATTCTAATGCCTTTCCTCTCATAATATGCAAGGTTCACACAAAGAGGGAGAATACCGGCAGTTGGAATTCTGGACCTGAAAAAGCTATGTCAGGCCACCTATTCTGCACAACTCCAAATGAGCTGAAACTTCACGAGGATTTTTTATGGAATATATAAGAATATTGGAGCAAATACCTACCATAGGGAGCCAACCAGGTGGGCACAACCCACCTGGGCATGCCAGGGAGCCCAGGCACGCCCTGGTGGGTTGAGCCCTCCTCGGCCCACCTCCGGTGCCCCTCTTCTATTATATAAGTAATTTTGACCTATGTTGGGGATATAACCCCTAGGTGTGACCCCCCACGCAGGGGCCGGGTTACACCATTGTTGGTTCAATACAAAGAAGATTCCAGGAGGCCCAAGAAGTATGAAGACGGTGACTCACAGAGGCAGGCCTAGTGAGGGCCCAAGACCCGAATGTGTGAACCGCCATACAGTGGCTTGCCTGCTAAGGCAAAGCGAATTGGAAACCGGGCCCGTCCCATTGTGTGATCCAGCTCGGATTCTTGTAAACCGCCGGGCTTCGACTGTGTATATCAAGGCGAGACCTGGCGGCGGCTTAGATCAAGAAACAATCAATCAAGAACTAGGTCAAGCGTATTCGCTCCTTTGTAATCGAAACTTAAGCAATACAGCTAGAAGCAGGACGTAGGCTTTTACCTCGTTGTGAGGGGCCGAACCTGGGTAAATCCTTTGTGTCCTTTGTCCCGTTCAACCCCTTTGAGCTAACCTACATTGTGATGGCTCCACACCTAAGTCCTTCCACAAGGGCATCTGCCGTGTTAAATCAACGACAGTTGGCACCCACCGTGGGGCCAGAGCACGGTGCTTTCGAGTTCTTGAAGGGCAGCTTCTTAGGGATCAAGGGATACGCCATGGGCAGGATGACCAAGAGTCACCGTGGCAAGATCTACATCGATGATGCTGGCTGGGGCCCCGAGGCCGACTCAATTGAGTACGGGTACCGGGTCCCCTTCAGTAGAATTCACGTCTTCATCGGCAAGATTGGCGAGTCAAAGCCTGAGCCGGTTTCATGCACTGAACTCATTGAGATGGCTCAACGCGCGTGACCCGCCAGGGTTCATCCCGGTCGGAAGCACGCTTTCGTTGGCTTTGTTCATTGAACGGATCTTGAGGAAGGATCTATGTCCGGTGAAGAGATAACCATCTATTCAGGTGATGAGTCCTCAACCGATGAAAAGAGTCAATCTATCAACTTCAAGATGGTAGGCTTGGGGGCTATTCCGATGGCGACAGTATTCTGGAGCCCTATGAGCCGCCAAGCAGGGCTGCAATTTTTATGGCTGGCACACAACCGGTGCTACAATCTTCAACTGCTGCGGGCATGATGTCCGGCTCAACTACTGCTGCAACGGCTTTGCGCGTCCGCCGGCTCAAGTCCTATCCGAACTCCTGGATGGTTTGGCGACTCTATTAACTACGGAGGTGACTCTGGCGAATCAGGAACAACATAAAGAAGATGTTGCAAAGCTACGGGATGAGGTGACCAAGGCCCGAGAGGATCTTGAGGCAGAAAATGTTAGGATGGCCATGGAGCGAGCCGCCTTGGAGGCTAAGACGCGGCGGATACGGGCAAAGGCCTTTCATTTAAGTCTGGACTAGAACACGTCAAACGCTCTCCTACGGACGAGGCACCAGAGCCATTTACCTCCGCAATTTGAGGGGAGGAATCTTTTTAATGCACTCGGAGCAGGACCAAGTAACCTGTCCGGTGTGACCCGGGCCGCTGAGGCGCCTGTGACTGGGGCGGTGGCTCAGCCTTGTGTAATAGAACCGACTCATATGGAGTTGACCCCGCCTCAGCGAGTACCAACACCTCCGAGTCATTACTCAAACCCACTGGATAATATGATTGCCGCGGCTTCCCGGCTGGCGGCTCTTCCAGTGGAAGGCGAGTCTCCCGCTGTGATAGAGACCCGGAATGCCGCGGAACTTCTTCAGATGGCGGTGGCTCAGCAGGCGGCTTACTCATATAGCCACGAGCGAATTCATTCAACTCCACGCCATAGTCGAAGTTACAACAGGCGCATTGAGTCACCGACGGTTTCTAGCAGTGAGCGGCGTCGTTACCCGCCTCGCAATGATGACACGCCTCAGGATGATAACAATGCTCAGGCCCTTATGGATCAGGCTAGAGCATGTCAAGAGGCGGAATTGGCAGCTCAATTAGCGGCTCATCAGCAGCTTCAGCAAAAGACTTCGGCGTCTGTGGAGGCTGGGATGACTTCCAGGACGGTGGGTGTGCCATGTCTAGCGCCGGCTCTACGTAATGAGCGCCTGCCCAAAGATTTTAAGGGACCTCATAAGGTGCCTAATTACACCGCAGATCTCCCACCTGAGGCTTGGATTGAGAGCTAAAAATTGGCCATTGAGATGTTGGATGTAAGCAATGTAGCGTGCGCCAAGTACTTCACCATGATGCTGGATGGGCCAGCTCAAACCTGGTTGAATGGGTTGCCTGCCAACTCCATCAATTCATGAGTGAGTTGAAAGCGCGTTTTAGTCAGAATTTTAAAGATACATGCAAGCAGCCCTTGTCTCTTATTGATCTGGACGCTTGTGTCCAGCGAGAGAACGAGTCGGCCCACCATTGGGTTCGCCGGGTTTCAGCTATTATCCATTCATCGGATAGCATAAATGTCGGCTCTGCTGTGCTGATTCTATAGAAGAATTGCCGCCTTTTACCTCTCAAGCAGAAGTTAGGACGGCTTAAACGTAATTGCAATGATATGGGGGAGCTCATGGCGGCTCTTATCAAGTATGCTGGCTCTGATCCTACTAAGGAGCCGGGGTCCGATGATGAAAAATCTAACAAAGCAAAGAAGAATGGTAACGGTAAAGGTCAGCAGCAAAATATAGCAGGACATAATCAGGGCAATAACGGTAAGTGCAAGCAAGCCGACGGCGGGTCAGACTTTGTGGCTAACACCAATACACAACGTAATAATCAGCGCCGTAAGGGTAAGCCGTAGTTTGGAGGACCGAAATTCAACCTGGAGACGATGTTGAATGAACCTTGCCCAAAACTTAGTTTCCTGGATAGACCATCAACTCACTTGTGGAAGGATTGCTTTATTATGAAGGAATACAAGAATTCTGGCTATCACCAGAATCATAATGACAATAATGGCCCGCACGGCGGGTTAGGATCCGGCTCACACGGGCCCGGCTTTGGGGGCGGCGGCTCAAGTTCTGGATATCAAGGACAGGGTAATCAGGGTAGTTATAATCAGCAGCCCAATCAGGGTAACCAACAACAACAATCAGGATATCAGAGTAATCCCAAGCGGCTTAATAGTGTCCAATACTATGTTTTCACCACAAGCCTCTGTAAGGGAGATCAGAAGGTTCATAAACGTGCGGACAATGCGGTTGAGCTGGTGGTGCCTCGATTTTTGCGGTGGTCCGAGCAGCCAATTGTATGGAGTCGTGAGGATCACCTGCCTCGAGTTGACAATCCAGGTCAGCTGGCATTGGTGGTAGATCCTCAAGTTGGGGCTTATAAATTCACTAAGGTGCTGATGGATGGAGGCAGTAGAATCAATATCCTTTATTATGATACTTTTCGCCGCATGAATTTGACTGACAAAAATCTTAAGCCGTCCTCTATTGCAACAGTAAGCGGGTGACAACCGTGATCTCATGGGCTTGGAAGTAGTGGCGCAGTTTCCTTGAGGCCATGATGAGGCCAAAAATCAACTTTTGCACACCAGAGTACCTCGATCTAGCCCCCTGTAACAGGGAACTAACGAAGTACACTAGGCGCTGCACCACTTTCTTCTTTGTCACGTCCTTGGGGTTGCCCCTGCGGCCATGCTCTTCTCTGTCCTGGTCGTCACCCGGTCCTGCCGGGCTTTGCTCACCCTTTGTTTCCTCTACTTCCCGCTGTGCCACTAGGGCTGCGCTAACCACTTGATTAGTTGCCGCTAAGTACAGCATCAACGGCTCTTGTGGTTTAGGGGCAACCAAAGTGGGCACAGAGGACAAGTAGGCCTTCAAATCTTGTAAAGTTGTGTCTGCTTCTGGAGTCCACTTCATGGGCCCTGCCTTCTTCAAAATTTTGAAGAAAGCCAGGGTGCGCTCGGCAGACTTGGAGATGAATCTGCTAAGTGCGGCAACACACCCTGTCAGATGCCTCGCATCCTTGGCTGTCCTGGGTGCCTGGATCTGCTCGATAGCCTTGATCTTGTCGGGGTTAGCTTTGATCCCATGATAGGACACAAAGAACCCGAGTAGCTTGCTCGAGGGAACACCAAACACACACTTCTCTAGATTTAGCTTCAAGTTGATCTTGCGCAGATTAGCGAATGTCTCCTCCAAATCCTGGATGAGGGTTGATTTGTCCTTGGTCTTGACCACAATATCATCCATATAAGCCTCAATGTTTCTGTGGAACTGTGGTTCAAACCCAATCTGGACTGCCCTTGCAAAAGTGGACCGGGCACTCTTTAACCCGAAAGGCATGCGCACAAAGCAGTACGTACCACATGGGGTGATGAACGAGGATTTCTCTTCGTCTTCCTTGGACATGCAGATCTGATGATACCCAGAATATGCATCCAGAAAGTAGAGCTAATCACAACCTAAAGTGGAGTCCACAATCTGGTCGATGCGCGGCAAGGGAAATGGGTCCTTCGGGCAAGCCTTGTTGAGATCTGTGAAATCAATGCAAAGCCTCCATTTCCCATTAGCCTTGCGCATGACCACTGGGTTTGCTAACCATGTCAGATGCAGCACTCCTCTGACCAGACCAGCTGCCTCAAGCTTCTTAATCTCTTCGGCAATGAACTGCTGCCTCTCCAAGGCCTGCTTTTGAAGCTTCTGCTTGACGGGTCGGGCATTTGGGCAGACAACAAGGTGGTGCTCGATTACCTCCTAGGGAACACCGGGGATATCAGATGGTTGCCAGGCAAACACGTCGACATTCGCCCGCAAGAAGGCAACGTGCGCGCTTTCCTATTCATCATCAAGGATGGCGCTGATAGTGAAGGTACCATCAACGACAGCCAGCCCTGCCGGGACCTTCTTCACATGTGGGGCAGTGTCCTTGGATCTATTTCTATTGGAACCCTTCGGCAAGTCATCAACAGGCGCAGCGCACTCCGAAGAGGTACGCTTCCCAGATTCCTTGCTGGTGTCCCTGCTATCCTTCTTCTTTCCTCTATTCTCAGCGGAGACTGCTGCTATTGTGGCCTCTACCGCGAATGCGTCCCGGTACATCTTGTCCACGCAAATGATTGCGTCTCTCTCGTCTGACAGACTGGAAATGACTCCTACCGGCCCTGGCATCTTCAAAGTGTTGTAGGCATAGTGGGATGCCGCCATGAATTTTGCTAGAGTTGGGCATCCAAGGATCCCATTGTATGGCAGGGGGAGGTCGACCACATCAAACACAACCTTCTTAGTCCGATAGTTCAATTCTCCCCCAAAATGTCACTGGCAACATGATCTTTCCCTTAGGATGACTCCAGCCGGGACTGATTCCTTGAAACATGCCCATGACCTTTAGCTCTTCCTCTGATATCTGAAGCTTGCTGGTAACCTTTGGGGAGATCAGATTCAACCCGGCCCCGTCATCAACCAACATCTTTGTGACTTTGAGGTTGCAAATCATTGGAGATACCAACAACGGCAAACATCCTACCGCAGTGGTGCAGTCAGGATGGTCCTCTTCGTCAAAGATGATGGGCGTGCGTGACCATTTAAGCGGCTTCCAAGACTCTGTCGGTGGCTCCACGGAATTTACCTCACGCGCCCACCGTTTAAGTTGGTGGTGAGAGGAGTGCAAAGATGCACCCCCATCAATGCACAGGGCGTCAGTGGCCTTCTAGAATTCCTGCTCGTTGGTTTCCTCTTCATGCCCTTCATCACTCTCATCATTGCAAACTCCCTTCTCTCAACCCCTGGCGGGTTTTCCTTGGTTCCGAAAAGGCTTGCCAGGACGATTTGCTTCACTGCCCCGACCATTCCCGCCAGTACCATTCCGAGCTTTTTCCTTATCACACTTCTGATATTCAGCCCTGTACCTCTTAACAAGCTGCTCAACCTGATGACACTCTTGCAGATCGTGGCCTTTGGTCCGATGGATTTTACAATACGACCGATCGTCTTTCCTAGCCCTCTCGGCAGCCACAGCCTCCGGGCAGTCAGCGCACGCGGCAGCTTCCTTGTCGGGGGCTTCGGCCTTAGCCTTCTTGTCGGTACTAATCGTGCCCGATCCTTCGACGGTCATCACTGCCTTATCTTTGCGCCTCTTGTTGCGCTTCTTGCTCTTTTTCTTCTGACTGGTGGATTCATCATCATCCTCTGAATCGATGTCGATGCAATCTTCCTCTCTAGGGAGTTTCCTTCCCTCCTCCATTCGAGCACACTTATCCACCAAGGTGTAAAGCTCCTTCACAGTCTTGGGAAACCGCACATTCATCTTGGAACGTATCCTGCTTTTGCGCACATTGGACTGGAAGGCAGCTATCATAGCTGCCGGGTGGATATTTGGGATATTTTTGTGGAATCTGCTGAATCCCTACAAATACTTGTGGAGGGTCTCTCCTTCTTTCTGCTAGAGACGCTGCAAGTTGCTGGGCCGTCCTGGTTCTTGGTGGCCGCCCGTGAAGGCGCCAATGAACTCATGGCACAGGTCAGCCCATGATGAAATGGAGTTCTCCGGCAGGTGCATCAGCCAGGACCTCACGTTGGACTTGAGCGCCAAAGGGAAGTGGTTGGCAAACACCTTCTCATCTCTTCCTTCGTCAGCTTGAATGGCAATGGTGTAGATGCTCAAGAACTCTGCCGGGTTCATCCTTCCATCATACTTCTCTGGAATCTCTGGCTTGAACATGCGAGTGGATGGCCAATGGACTTGCTGCAACTCACGAGTAAAGGCAGGGCACCGGCTGTCCTCGAGCGCAGGCTCGTCGACGTTGGGACCATCGCACCCATTGGTCCGACGGTGGTCGTCGCGGCGTTGCTCTGTGATGACGCGTGCACCACCCCTCCGCCTGTCCTCCGGGGCTCGCCGTTGGCCTGGACATGCTCAAGGGTCGGAAGAGGCCATTGAGACATTGTCGGGTTCTTGATTCTGCAGCGCCTGTGCTGGTTGCCGTGGTGGGGACTGCACAGAGGCCATCGTGATGGGTTATGTTTCAAATGGTGCATACTGCTTTATTGTCGTTTGTAATACTCTGGGATGTTTGGCATTGTATGTCATACTGCTTTTGGTTAGATCATGTTTACTTATTAATGAATCAAGTGTCCACGCGTTACTGGAAAATCATCTACTGGAATGTCAGAAGTCTGAATTCTGACGCACGACAGCGCTCTGTCAGAGAGAAAGTGCTTGAGAGTCAATGTGCTGTTGTTTGTTTGCAAGAAACCAAGCTTTCTCTATGCAACCTTGCTCTTATTAAAAGTATTTATCCAACTGGTTTTGTTCAGTTCATTGAGTCTCCCTCAAGAGGAGCTTCTGGTGGTATTTTAACTGTGTGGCGTTCAGACTTTTTCATGGTAACTTGGTGGAAGTGAAACCGTTTGGAATTGTGATCAGTTTCACCTTAGTGCATAATAAGGAGCAATGGTTTATGGGAAATGTTTATGGGCCTTGCCAGGGTGAAATGAGGGATGAGTTTGTTAGATGGTTGTATAATTTGGAGGTTGAACCACAACAAAAGTGGATTTTGATGGGTGATTTTAACTTTATTCGATCTCTTGATAATCGAAATCTTCCTGGAGGAGATGTGAATAACATCTTCATTTTTAATGAGATCATAGGGCACATGGGTCTTTTGGATCTTCCATTAAAGGGGAGAATATTCACTTGGTCTAACATGCAGGATATACCACTTACGGAACAACTTGACAGGGTTATTAATTCTGCTAGTTGGATCAATCTATATCCTATGACACAAGTTACCCCTCTTGCAAAAACTGCTTCAGATCATGTACACTGCCTAATATCTATTAGCACTACTATACCAAAAGCTCACCTGTTCAGGTTTGAAAATTATTGGGTTCACCAGCCAGGTTTCATGGAATGTGTGCAAGAGGTTTGGGCTAGGAGCTCTCACAAATCCCATATTTCTGCAATTATTGCGGATAAACTAAGAGCTCTCAGGTTTGCTTTGAAGAAATGGCAGAAGGGGTTGTCCCACATCAAGAGGTTGATTGAGAAATGCAATTGGGTGATTATTTGGTTTGATAATTTAGAGGATTTGAGACCTATATCTAGGCCAGATGCTAATTTCAGAAAGATAGCCAAAGTACACCATGAACATCTTTTGCATTTGCAGTACCTCTATTGGAAAAAGAGGTGTACCATTAGGTATATCAATGTCGGAGAGGAAAACTCCAAGTTTTTTCAGGCAATGGCCACTGAAAGATATAGGAAGAATGCTATTGCAAGTTTGCAGTTATCTGATGGCACTGCTACTTCAGATCATGAGGTAATGGCCAAGGAATTCTTACATTCCTTCAAAAACAGAATGGGCACTGTTAAGGCAACAAAATTAGAGAGGGACATCCTTTCTTTAATACCAACGGTGCAGGGGCTAGAGGTCCTCACCAAGCCTTTTGATGTCAAGGAAATTGAAAAGGTGATCAAGGAGTTGCCCATTGATAAGGCACCTGGGCCAGATGGTTTTAATGGCCTTTTCTTAAAGAAATGTTGGAACATCATCTCTGGAGATTTTATCAGATTGGTACATGACTTTCATGGTGGAACGGCTCATTTGGAAAATTTCAATGATGCCTTTATTACCCTTATTCCAAGAAAGCAGACCCCTGAGTCTGTGGGTGATTTTAGGCCAATCTCTCTCACCAGTGTTGGTCTGAAGTTCCTCACTAAACTAGCTGCTAATAGGTTTCAGGAGGAAATCACCAAATGTGTGCATAAGAACCAATATGGTTTCATCAAGTCAAGAACAATTTAGGACTGTCTTGCTTGGACTTTTGAGTGTATCCATCAGTGCAATCAATCAAAGAAACCCATTCTTTTGCTTAAGCTTGATTTTGAAAAGGCTTTTGATTCAATTCAGGATGAGGCAATTATAAAAATTCTAATAGCAAAGGGTTTGACAATAAATGGATCACATGGATTCAGCAACTTCTGTCCTCTGGAACTTCTTTCGTTCTGTTAAATGGAGTGCCTGGAAACCACTTTAAATGCAAGTGTGGTGTAAAACAAGGAGACCATATCTCTCCTTTGCTTTTTGTTATTGCTGCAGATCTTTTGCAAACTATGATTAATAATCTGCTGCACCAGGGTTTGATTAGTCTACCTTTGCTAACTCATGATCCTAATTACCCTGTGGTTCAATATGCTAATGACACTTTATTATTATTGAATGCTGAAAGCTCTCAATTGGAGGCTCTTAGAACAGTGCTAAATTCTTTCTCAATGGCAACTGGTCTTCAGATAAATTATCACAAGTCCTCCATGTATCCTATCAATGTAAATGCTATTGTTGCTACTAGCTTAGCTGCCCAATTTGGCTGTCAGTTGGGTTCAATGCCCTTTACATATTTGGGTCTGCCAGTGGGCACTACCAGACCTAGAATCCATGATCTTTTGCCTCTGGTGGACTGCATGGAGAGGAGACTCACTGCTAGCTCTTGGTTTTTGCCCCAAGGAAGCAGGCTGCAACTGGTTAATTTAGTCATATCTTCTCTGCCTATTTATTTTCTTTGTAGCCTGTCAATCCCCCAGGGTATCCTGAAGCAGTTGGAAAGAATTTAGAGACAGTGTTTATGGAGAAAATATGGTCAGGAGAAAGGTCATTCCTTGGCTGCTTAACCTTTGGTTTGCAGGCCCAAACACAAGGGTGGTCTTGGAATTCTCAACCTTGGTCTACAAAATGAAGCTCTGCTCCTAAAACATCTCAAAAAAATTTATAACAGAGTGGATGTGCCATGGGTTCACTTGTTTTGGGACTCATATTATTTTCAGCGAGTTCCTCATGACACAACCATTTTGTGGATCTTTCTGGTGGAGAGATATTTGCAAGCTCATGGATAAATTTAGGGCAGTCACATCTGTTACTGTTAGCAAAGGTGACACTGTGCTCTTTTGGTCTGATCATTGGCAGATTGGCAACAATTGCACTCCTCTCCAGGACAGATTTCCAAGGTTATTTTCTTTTTGCCATCACAAAAACCTCTCTGTCCTGGAAGTTTTTCAGAGTGAGAAATTTCAGCAGATGTTCTCTTTGCCTATCTCTGAATTAGCTTTCCAAGAGTTCAATCAGTTGACTTCCTTGATGGCAAATGTCAATCTAGATAGTGGGAATTCGGATACTTGGGTCTGGAGGCATAGTAAGAGGTCAGAGTACTCTGCCAAGAAATTTTATGACTTTGTGCACCAACCAGTTTTGGCAAATCCCATTCCGAGCTGGGTCTGGAAGAGTTGTTGCACCATGTCGATCAAAATGTTTGCCTGGCTAGTCATAATGGATAGGGTTAATACTAAAGACATGATACAACACAGGCACTGGAGAATTAATGATGGGCCTGAATGTGTCCTTTACCTGACTGGAGCTCTTGAGGACAGGAACCCTCTTTTCTTCCAATGTAACTTTAGTGTGCATGTATGGAATTATCTTCAGGTTGTTTGGATGGATAGCAATGGGATGGTTCAAATTGCTTTGCATGCCAGGAAGGATTTCAATAAGCCATTCTGCACTAAAGTGGTTTTTCTTGCATGGTGGAATATTTGGAAAGTCAGGAATGATAGGGCTTTTAGACATATCAGACCAACTTTCAGGCAATGGAGGAATGGTTTCATCCATGACATTACCCTCCTCTCCCACAGGATCAAAAGGAGATACGGAGATGCACTTCTTAAATGGATTGACTTCCTGCCTCCTTGATGAGGCTCTTGGTTGTAATCTTTAGGTATAGCTCTTTGTTTCTTTTAGTTTTGTATAGTGTTTCTTTTCTTTTGTTCCTCATCTTGAGGAACCTTTTGTACTTTGTTCTCTCAAGTTTAATAAAATGTTGTGGGGTGTAAGCCCTGTAGTCTTCAAGGTCAAAGAAAACATCATAATGATTATGAGCTTGCGTGCATGAAAAGATTAAAGAAGAACAATGCCATGCCTGTCAAACATGGCATTAAGGGACTGAGATCCAGTCTAGATGCAATGCCATGCACACACTCTCCACCTACAGATTCTTGTTCTGAGCTAGAGGGAGACCTAAGTCAATGTAGTTCCCTAGTGGAGGAGTCAGAGGCAGATGCCCTATCTTATTCACCCATCAAGGTGCTTACTCTAACTTTGCAAGGTTGTATTGGTCGCACATATCTTTCAAATGATGCTTTGCATTGCTTCTACTTTGTTGCACTTCCATTTGCTTAGTTTACACATGTGTATGTGAATATGCCCTGCTTATGCATTTTCAGTACACATTCCATCTGTCATCATACCATATTTCTCCATTCAAATGTTGTTCTTGTGTATCAGACGTTCAAAAGGAAGAGGGTGATTGCTGATCACAAAGGAGCACAAACAAAGTATTTGGAAAAGGTAGCGACACCTGATAAATCAAATAGCCCATTAGGTGTAGTGGCCATATCACCAGACCCAATAAACACAACCCCGACACTAGCAGGCTCTAGCCCTACAACACTAGCCATCTCTGATGCCCCAACTCAGTAGATCGCAACTGCAGAAAACAGTATGATGATGCCAGTTGATATAACAATAGCTCTATGAGGCAAAAACCCAATTCTAGCAAAGAGTACACGAAATCCAGTTGCCAAATCCCTTTTTGAACGAGAGAGAGCCCTAATTGCAGCAAATAGAACCCCAATTGCAGCTTATATTGTTGTTAGGAACTTTGTGCGCATCTTTCCTTCATGGAAATATTATACCACACACAAAGAGCAATTTCCAATCTTCCTCCACAACTTACGTGTAAGTAATGTATAAATGTTATTCATGGTAATTAGTGCCTATGTTTCTGCTGACGGAAGACAAAATATTTCATTCTTTTAAATAGGCGAGGACCAAACTAGATAGTCAAGGTGAGCAAGGCTTGGTTGCGCTTTTCAAGAACGCGTTGATGAAGTATCGTTGCTACCTGAGGCAAACACACTTTGATGGCAAGCCTCTAAACGAAATTTCTATAAAGTCTTCGGTGCTACATTTAGTAGACAGTGATTGGAATAATCTTGTTACACATTGGTCTCGTCTGCTGCGTAAGGTACTGTCTATGATATCACATCACAATTTGAACTACATTTCTGCATGTGCCTTACCGTCTCACCTATACAAAAACTGTTTGCAGAAGAATATTCATTCTCAAGGGACCACATAATCTTGCAACTATACTGCACACTGCATTTCTCTTGTCAGTACCTTTGCCCTGTATCACCATACTTACTTTCATAGCTGGTTGATTATGTAGCATCACTACACATGTTAGCCTCCTTATCCTCCATTAGGTGGACATTATAAGATCCGTATCGACTCTTACATAAATTTAGAATCAACCCGATGCTTTTGAAGTGGTTTAGCTCTGCAGTCCTCTTGTAAGGACCGAACGTCTTGTATCACTGTACTTAAATTAATAGCTACTCCCTCCGTCTCATAATATAAGAGCGTTTTGTACAGTACACCAGTGTACAAAACACTCTTATGCTATGGGAAAGAGGGATTGGTTCATGGTGTAGCATTACTTTGCATCTTATCTCCCTCACCCACCATTTACTAAAAAATATCAGATCTATATTTAATCTTACCAAAAAATTGAATGCACAGACAATGCCAGTGTAGAAGTGTAGTCCATTGCTCTTGTTAGTACATTTTTTCCTGTAATGCTTGTACTTACATGGATAGGTATTTGATTACGTAGCATCAATCTGCATCTTATCTTCAATATACTCCATCCCTTTTAGTATTATCATATCTATAATCTCTATCTACGAAATAAATAATACATGCAATGCTTATGAAGAAGATTATTGCTGAAATTCTCGAGTTATCCTTCCCTTGACATGGAGAAGGGCATTATAGAGCCGGTGTTAACTATTAATTTAAGTCAGTCCTTCTAAAGCTTTTATCCTCAACTGCTGTTTAATCTGCTCATACTCCCTATCGTCAACTGCTATTTAGTTTGTAAGTTCATTTTAGTTGTAAAAAAATTCCTTATTCATACCATGCACATTACTCAATACATATCCAATGATTTTCTTTTAGCCTATATGTATGCTTGTTTTTGTTGACCTATAATCCAGTGTTTTGTGAAGCAGCCCACACTTGCACCTTGTCATTTCTTGCTTTATCTTACTGATCTGGCTGATGATATGAACAACATGCCATGCACATTAACCAAAATAGATACAATGATTGTCTTTTACCCTACATCTATGCTTGTTTTATTGATATTGTACTCCAGTAGTGTGGAAAAGCTCCACGCATTACGAACAATGCCAAATTATGTTATTCGCATTTTGAACTGTCTCTTTATTTTCTTATTTAAAAATGGATGGAATTGACACCACAGTTACCATCTTTGTTTATATACGTGCAAAACCTGTCATCTCTGTGCTTGTTTGAGGGTGTTATGCCTGATGACATGCACAAGTCTGCTGAAGGCTGTGAGACAAACCCAACATATATTACATCAAAGAAGGCAAAACATATTGAAGATAGCGAGACAACCACAAAGTCATGTCTTGATGTAGTGTTCGAGTTACTCGACACTAGCAGTCACACAAGCTCACAGAATTCACTGCCTAAATCAGTTCGACTTCTTGAGTCTCAACTTCAAGCAGAAAGGCATTTTGCAACTCAACTTTGACTTGAAGTCCAATCTCTATGGAAGATTGTGGAGAACTCCAATGTGAACCTCGTTGCTAAATAGCTACAACTAGAAGATATGACCGACATGCTAGGCCAGTATCAGCCTTGCTCAGCTGCTTGCACAGCAGCTCCCGCGCAAGGCTAACCTTTCTTGAACTGTCTTAGAAGTAGTCATGGTTCAGTATTATTTTGCTACGCTGCAATGGCAGGAACTTTGATGCCCAGTTTTTGTAATCTACTTCTTGGTTGAGTTTTATGATTAGTGGTGGCGAACTTTGATGCCCAGTGGATGTAATATACCCTAAATCCTTTATTGTATAGTGTATATATTTTTTCTAAGTTGCTGTGTCCTAATTTCTTTATTGTATAGGGTAGGTTTGTTCTTAATTCCTAGTTACCTTATATGCCATCATTCGCTATCTGGAAAAAATGGCAAAAATCTGATGTAGGCGACCGGGCCGAAACATTCGCCCCTAACGGGCCTGCATTTCAGTGGGCCACAATTGAGTCAGCCCGCAACTTACTTGGGCCTGCATTGACTGGCCATTTGGACCCTTCATGGACACCGTGTGCCAGGCCCATAACTTACATGGGCCTTCATTGGACCAAACGTTTAGTTGGCCTTAGTGGACCCAACGTTTAGTTGGGCCCATGTAGTTTCGAGCCATTAACAGGCTGCATTTTCTGCTGGCCTGTTACGGCCCAGAAGACACCATGGGCCTTTAGCAGGCCGAAATGCATGTTGGACATCAATTTTCCATAGTCGTCCATGGACCTTTAGCAGGCTGAAATGTACA
This sequence comes from Thinopyrum obtusiflorum, assembly GCA_036873465.1. NCBI lineage: Eukaryota > Viridiplantae > Streptophyta > Magnoliopsida > Poales > Poaceae > Thinopyrum > Thinopyrum obtusiflorum. The sequence continues at coordinate 66,478 of JAAAWM010012130.1, read as the reverse complement.
CCGGGCCATTATTGGCCCAGTTATATAACGGGCTATTACCAGGCCGAAACATATTGCTACTTCTTGAGCTTGCATTGATTTTTTCTTGAAGAGGAAAGGGTGATGCAGCAAAGTGGAGGTAAGTATTTCCCTCAGTTAAGAACTAAGGTATCAATCTAGTAGGAGGCACAAGCAAGTGTATATCTACTACGCAACCTTCTTCTTGTAGACTCGTGTTGGGCCTCCAAGCGACGAGTTTTGTAGGACAGTAGCAAATTTCCCTCAAGTGGATGACCTAAGGTTTATCAATCCGTGGGAGGCGTAGGATGAAGATGGTCTCTCCCAAACAACCCTGCAACCAAATAACAAAGAGTCTCTTGTGTCCCCAACACACCCAATACAATGTTAAATTGTATAGGTGCACTAGTTCGGCGAAGAGATAGTGATACAAGCGTAATATGGATAGTAGATATAGGTTTTTGTAATCTGAAAATATAAAAACAGCAAGGTAACTAATAACAAAAGTGAGCAAGAACGGTATTGCAATGCTTAGAAACAAGGACCAGGGTTCATACTTTCACTAGTGGAAGTTATCTCAACAATGATAGCATAATTAGATCATATAACAATCCCTCAATGTGTAACAAAGAGTCACTCCAAAGTCACTTATAGCGGAGAACAAACGAAGAGATTATTGTAGGGTACGAAACCACCTCAAAGTTATTCTTTCTGATCGATCTATTGGGCTATCCCTATAAGTGTCACAAATAGCCCTAGAGTTTGTACTATAATAACACCTCAAGATACACATCAACCAAAACCCTAATGTCACCTAGATACTCCAATGTCACCACAAGTATCCGCGGGTTTGATTATACGATATGCATCACACAATCTCAGATTCATCTATTCAAACTAACACAAAGAACTTCAAAGAGTGCCCCAAAGTTTCTATCGGAGAGTCAAGACAAAAACGTGTGCCAACCCCTATGCATAAGTTCACAAGGTCACAAAACCCGCAAGTTGATCACCAAAACATACATCAAGGGGATCACGTGAATATCCCATTGTCACCACAGATAAGCACATGCAAGACATACATCAAGTGTTCTCAAATCCTTAAAGACTCAATCCGATAAGATAACTTCAAAGGGAAAACTCAATCCATTACAAGAAGGTAGAGAGGGAGAAACATCATAAGATCCAACTATAATAGCAAAGCTCGCGGTACATCAAGATCGTGCCAAATCAAGAACACAAGAGAGAGAGAGATCAAACACATAGCTACAGGTACATACCCTCAACCCCGAGGGTGAACTACTCACTCCTCATCATGGAGAGCGCCGGGATGATGAAGATGGCCACCGATGATGATTTCCGCCTCCAACAGGGTGCCGGAACAGGGACCCGATTGGTTTTTGGTGGCTACAGAGGCTTGCGGTGGCGGAACTCCCGATCCAGGTTTATTTCTAGGGGTTTCTGTATTTATAGGAATTTTTGCCATCGAGAACAAGTCAGGGGGGTCTACGAGTCAATAACAAGGATGGAGGACGCGCCCGGGGGGGGGGGGCCCCCCCCCCCCGGTAGGGCGCGCCCTCCAACCTTGTGGTTGGCTCGGGACTCTTCTGGCCCAACTCTTTTGCTTCAGGGGCTTCTTCTAGTCCATAAAAAATCTCCGTAAATTTTCAGCTCAATTGGACTCCGTTTGATACTCCTTTTCTGCGAAACTCAAAAACAAGGAAAAAACATAAACTGGCACTGGGCTCTAGGTTAATAGGTTAGTCCCAAAAATCATATATAATAGCATATAAATGCATATAAACATCCAAGATAGATAATATAATAGCATGGAACAATCAAGAATTATAGATATGTCGGAGACGTATCAACCATCCCCAAGCTTAATTCCTGCTCGTCCTCGAGTAGGTAAATGATAAAAAAAGAATTTTTGATGTGGAATGCTACCTAACATATTCATCCATGTAATTTTTTTCTTTATAGTGGCATGAATGTTCAGATCCATAAGATTCAAAACAAAAGTTTAATATTGACATAAAAACAATAATACTTCAAGCATAATAACAAGATAATTATGTCTTCTCAAAATAACATGGCCAAAGAAAGCTATCCCTAAAAAATTATATAGTCTGGCTGTGCTCCATCTTCATCACACAAAATATTCAAATCATGCACAACCCCGATGACAAGCCAAGCAATTGTTTCATACTTTTTATGTTCTCAAACTTTTTCAACTTTCATGCAATACATGAGCGTGAGCCATGGACATAGCACTATAGGTGGAATAGACGGTGGTTGTGGAGAAGACAAAAAGGAGGAGATAGTCTCACATCAACTAGGCGTATCAACGGGCTATGGAGATGCCCATCAATAGATTTCAATGTGAGTGAGTAGGGATTGCCATGCAACGGATGCACTAGAGCAATAAGTTTATGAAAGCTCAAAAAGAAACCTAAGTGGGTGTGCATCCAACTTGCTTGCTCACGAAGACATAGGGCAATTTGAGGAAGCCCATCGTTGGAATATACAAGCCAAGTTCTATAATGAAAATACCCACTAGTATATGAAAGTGACAACATAGGAGACTCTCTATCATGAAAATCATGGTGCTACTTTGAAGCACAAGTATGGAAAAGGATAGTAACATTGCCCCTTCTCTCTTTTTCTCTCATTTTCATTTTCCCCTTTTTTCTTTCTTTTTTTCTTTCTATTTTTTCTTTCTTTCTTTTTGTTTTCTCTTATTTTCTCACATGGGACAATGCTCTAATAATGAAAATCATCATACTTCTATTTACTTACAACTCAATAAATTACAACTCAATACTTAGAACAAAATATGACTCTATATGAATGCCTCCGGCGGTCTACCGGGATGTGCAATGAATCAAGAGTGACATGTATGAAAGAATTATGAACGGTGGCTTTGCCACAAATACGATGTCAACTACATGATCATGCAAAGCAATATGACAATGATGATGCGTATGATGGCTATTTTGAGGAAGGTATATAGTGGGTTTCTGGCACCGGCGAAAGTTGCACGGTACTAGAGAGGCTAGCAATAGTGGAAGAGTGAAAGTGTGTATAATCCATGGACTCAACATTAGTCATAAAGAACTCACATACGTATTGCAAAAATCTATTAGTCATCGAAACAAAGTACTACGCACATGCTCCTAGGGGGGTAGATTGGTAGGAAAAGACCATCACTCATCCCCGACCGCCACTCATAAGGAAGAGAATCAAAAAATATCTCATGCTCCAACTTCGTTACATAACGGTTCACCATACGTGCATGCTACGGGACTCACAAACCTTAACACAAGTATTTCTAAAATTCACAACCACTCACTAGAATGACTCTAATATCACCATCTTCATATCTCAAAACAATCATAAGGAATCAAACTTCTCATAGTATTCAATGCTCTTTATATGAAAGTTTTTATTATATCCCTCTTGGATGCCTATCATATTAGGACTAAATTTATAACCAAAGAAAATTACCATGCTGTTTAGAGACTCTCAAAATGATATAAGTGAAGCATGAGAGTTCAACAATTTCTTCAAAATAAAACCACCGTCATGCTCTAAAAAGATATAAGTGAAGCACTAGAGCAAACGACAAACTACTCCAAAAGATATAAGTGAAGATGAATGAGTAGTCGAATAATTATGTAACTATGTGAAGACTCCTTCTAATAAATAAAATTTCAGATCTTAAGTACTTTATTGAAACAGCAAGAAAAACAAAATAAAATGACATTGCAAGGATAGCACATATCATGTGAAGAAGCAAAAACTTAGGTTCAACCAAAACTGACCGATCATTGTTGAAGAAGAAAGGTGGGATGCCAACCGGGGCATCCCCAAGCTTAGATGCTTGAGACTTCTTGAAATACTAATTAGGGATGCCTTGGGCATCCCCAGTCTTGAGCTTTTGTGTCTCCTTAATTCCTTTCATATCACGGTTTCCCTAAATCTTAAAAACTTCATCCACACAAAACTCAACAAGAACTCGTGAGATAAGTTAGTATAAATCAACGCATCAACCTTATCATTCTCTACTGTAGCAAATCACTCAAATTATTATTTGACATTGCATACGAAATGCCTCTGCATATTTAATAGTCCTATCCTCAAATAGAGTCATTAAACAAGCAAACATATGCAAACAATGCAAACATAACAACAATCTGTCTAAACAGAACAACCTGTAAAGAATGCAAGAAAATTCATACTACTCTAACTCCAAAAATTCTGAAAAATTACCACACTGTAGATAATTTGTTGTTACTCATTGTGTAAAAATTTAAATATTTTATCACGTTCTGACATTTCTAAACAATTCATAAAATGATACAAAACTTTCTGTTTTCAAAACAGCAACATATGGACTTGCAAAATAAGCGTGGTAAAGGCTATAATTGACCTTTTTATTGAACTAAAATATGCAAAACATTATTATAAATAGCAGCAAGCAAATCAAACTAAAATAAAATGACGCTCCAAGCAAAACTCATATCATGTGACGAATAAAAATATTGCTCCAAGTGAGGTTACCGATAATGTTGAAGACGAAAGAGGGGATGCCTTCCGGGGCATCCCCAAGCTTAGTTGCTTGGGTATTCCTTGAATATTACCTTGGGGTTCCTTGGGACTCCCCAATCTTAGGGTCTTTCCACTCGTTATTCTCCTCATATCGATATCTCACCCAAAACTTGAAAACTTCAGTCACACAAAACTTAACGGAACTTCATGAGATGGGTTAGTATGATAAAGACAAATCATTCACTTTGGTACTGTCAAGATAAGATTCATAATTGTTCTCACACAATTAATACTGTACCTTATCATTTCCACAATTTATATCACTTAATATAAGCTATGGAAACACTAAAACAAGCAAACTATGCATTGAAAACAGAATCTGTCAAAAATAGAACAGTCTGTAGTAATTTGTAACTCTCGAATACTTCTGTGACTCCAAAAATTCTGAAAAATTAGGACAACCTAACAAATTTGTTCATTTATCTTTGGAAAAAAGAATCAGTATTTTATCACGCTTCTGTTAAGAATAAGAATTGTTTTGCTGAGCGCAAAAGTTTCTGTTTTTCAGCAAGATCAAATCAACTATCACCGTAAGCCATCCCAAAGGCTTTACTTGCCACTTTATTGAAACAAAAGCTATAAAACATGATTACTACAGTAGCATAATCATGTGAACACATCAAAACAGTAGGTATAAATGTTGTGTTGTCTCCCAACAAGCGCTTTTCTTTAATGCCTTTCTAGCTAGGCATGATGATTTCAATGATGCTCACATGAAAGATAGGAATTGAAACACAATGAGAGCATCATGAAGCATATTACAAGCACATTTAAGCCTAACCCACTTCCTATGCCTAGGGATTTTATGAGCAAACAATTTATGCGAACAAGAATCAACTAGCATAGGAAGGCAAAACAAGCATAACTTCAAGATTTTCAACACATAGAGAGGAAACTTGATATTATTGCAATTTGTAAAAGCATATGTTCCTCTCTCATAATAATTTTCAGTAGCATCATGAATCAATTCAACAATATAACTATCACACAAAGCATTCTTTTCATGGTCCACAAGCATAGAAATTTTATTACTCTCCACGTAAGCACATTTATTCTCATGAATAGTTGTGGGAGCAAACTCAACAAAATAACTATCATGTGAGGCATAATCCAATTGAAATTTAAAATCATGATGACAAGTTTCATGGTTATCATTATTCTTTATAGCATACATGTCATCACAATAATCATCATAGATAGCAACTTTGTTCTCATAATCAATTGGAACCTCTTCCAAAATAGTGGATCCATCACTAAATAAAGTCATGACCTCTTCAAATCCACTTTCATAATTATCACAATAAGATTCAACACCCTCCAAAATTGTGGGATCATTATTTCCTAAAGTCGACACTCTTCCAAACCCACTTTCATCAATATAATCATCATAAATAGGAGGAATACTTTCATCATAATAAATATTCTGATCAAAACTTGGGGGACAAAAAATATCATTTTCATCAAACATAGCATCCCCAAGCTTGTAGCTTTGCATATCATTAGCATTATGGATATTCAAAGAATTCATACTAACAACATTACAATCATGCTCATCATTCAAATATTTAGAGCCAAACATTTTATTAACTTTTCCCTCTAATACTTTGGCACAATTTTCCTTTCCATCATTCTCATGAAAGACATTATAAAGATGAAGCATATGAGGCAACCTCAATTCCATTTTTTTGTAGTTTTCTTTTATAAACTAAACTGGTGATAAAATAAGAAACTAAAAGATTCGATTGCAAGATCTAAAGATATACCTTCAAGCACTAACCTCCCCGGCAACGGCGCCAGAAAAGAGCTTTGTTGACGGGGTGTGAGTGCCGCTTACCTAGCCTCCCCGGCAACGGCGCCAGAAAAGAGCTTGATGTCTACTATGCAACCTTCTTCTTGTAGACTCGTGTTGGGCCTCCAAGCATAGTGTTTTGTAGGATGGTAGCAAATTTCCCTCAAGTGGATGACCTAAGGTTTGTCTATCCGTGGGAGGCGTAGGATGAAGATGGTCTCTCTCAAACAACCCTACAACCAAATAACAAAGAGTCTCTTGTGTCCCCAACACACCCAATACAATGGTAAATTGTATAGGTGCACTAGTTCAGCGAAGAGATGGTGATACAAGCATAATATGGATAGTAGATATGGGCTTTTGTAATCTAAAAATATAAAAACAGCAAGGTAACTAATAACAAAAGTGAGCAAGAACGGTATTGCAATGCTTAGAAACAAAGCCTAGGGTTCATACTTTCACTAGTGCAAGTTCGCTCAACAATGATAACATAATTAGATCATATAACAATCCCTCAACGTGCAACAAAGAGTCACTCCAAAGTCACTAATAGTGGAGAACAAACGAAAAGATTATTGTAGGGTATGAAACCACCTCAAAGTTATTCTTTCTGATCGATCTATTGGGCTATCCCTATAAGTGTCACAAACAGCCCTAGAGTTCGTACTAAAATAACACCTTAAGATACACATCAACCAAAACCCTAATGTCACCTAGAGACTCCAATGTCACCAGAAGTATCTGTGGGTTTGATTATACGATATGCATCACACAATCTCAGATTCATATATTCAAACCAACACAAAGAACTTCAAAGAGTGCCCCAAAGTTTCTACCGAAGAGTCAAGACGAAAACGTTTGCCAACCCCTATGCATAAGTTGACAAGGTCACGTAACCCGCAAGTTGGTCACCAAAACATACATCAAGTGGATCACATGAATATCCCATTGTCACCACAGATAAGCACATGCAAGACATACATCAAGTGTTCTCAAATCCTTAAAGACTCAATCCGATAAGATAACTTCAAAGGGAAAACTCAATCCATTACAAGAAGGTAGAGGGGGAGAAACATCATTAGACCCAACTATAATAGCAAAGCTCGCGGTACTCAAGATCATGCCAACTCAAGAACACGAGAAAGAAAGATCAAACACATAGCTACTGGTAGATACCCTCAGCCCCGAGGGTGAACTACTCCCTCCTCGTCATGGAGGGCGCCGGGATGATGAAGATGGCCACCGGTGATGATTTCCCCCACCGGTGATGATTTCCCCCTCGGGACTTTTCTGGCCCAACTCTTTTGCGTCGGGGTCTTCTTTTGATCCATAAAAAATCTCCGTAAATTTTCAGCTCATTTGGACTCCGTTTGATATTCCTTTTCTGCGAAACTCAAAAACAAGGAAAAAAACAGAAACTGACACTGGCCTCTAGGTTAATAGGTTAGTCCCAAAAATCATATATAAATGCATATAAAACATCCAAGATAGATAATATAATAGCATGGAACAATAAAAAATTATAGATACATTGGAGACGTATCAACAAGTCCCGAATATATGCACCTGGAAAAACTAACAAACACCTACACTCAATGCAAAAAAGGGGTTGTCAATCCCTCGCGGTCACTGGGTCAGGACACCGCAAGATTGAACCCATCACAAAGCACCTCTCCCATTGCAAGAAAAACCAATCTAGTAGGCCAAACCAAATTGATAGATCAGAGAGAAATACTAAGCTATCTCAATCATGCATAAAAGAGTTCAGAGAAGACTAAAATAATATTCATAAATAATCTGATCATAAATCCACAATTCTTCGGATCTCAACAAACGCACCGCAAAAGATGATTACATCAAATAGATCTGCAAGAACATCGAGAAGAACATTGTATTGAAGATCAAAGAGAGAGAAGAAGCCATCAAGCTACTAGCTATGGACCCTTAGGTCTGTGGTAAACTACTCACACTTCATCGGAAGGGCAGCAAGCTTGATGTACCCTCCGTGATCGAACCCCACTCTGATGGAGTGCTAGAAAAGGCCCCAAGATGGGATCTGACAGGAACAGAAGCTTGCGGCGGTGGAAGAGTATTTTTCGTGTGCCCTCTGACGTAGGGGGAATTTATAGTGCTCGAGTTAGGTTTAGAAGGTCTGCGAGGGGCACACAATCCTAGGGGGGCACCCCTATGGCTTGTGGCCTCCTCGTAGGTCTTATGGCCTCCTCTCGAAGCTTTCTGGGTTTCTTCTGGTCCAAGAAAAATCATCGTAAAGTTTTATTCCGTTTCGACTCCGTTTGATATTGACTTTCTGTAAAAGCCAAAAACAAGGAAAAAAATAGAAACTGGCACTAGGCACTCGGTTAATAAGTTAGTCCCCAAAATAATATAAAATAACATATTAATGCATATAAAACATCCAAAACAGATAATATAATAGCATGGAAAAATAAAAAATTATAAATATGTTGGAGATGTATCAAGCATCCCCAAGCTTAATTCCTATTCGTCCTCGAGTAGGTAAATGATAAAAATAGAATTTTTGATGTGGAATGCTATACCTAACATATTTATCAATGTAATTCTTCTTATTGTGGCATGTATATTCATATCCATAAGGTTCCAAACAAAAGTTTAATATTGACATAATAACAATAATACTTGAAACATACTAGTAAAGCAATCATGTCTTCTCAAATACCATATGGCTAAAGAAAGTTATCCCTACAAAATCATAAAGTCTTGTCATGCTATATCTTCATCACACAAAGTATTTATCATGCACAAACCCAATGACAAGCCAAGCAATTGTTTCATATTTTTTATGTTCTCAAGCCTTTTCAACTTTCACGCAATACATGAGCGTGAGCCATGGATATAGCACTATAGGTGGAATAAAAGGTGGTTGTGAGGAGTAAACAAAAAAGGGAGAAAGTCTCACATCAACTAGGCAAATTAATGGGCTATGGAGATGCCCATCAATCGATATCGATGCAAGTCAGTAGGGATTGCCATGCAATGGATGCACTAGAGCTATAAGTGTATGAAAGCTTAAAATAAAAACTAAGTGGGTGTGCATCCAACTTGCTTGCTCACAAAGACCTAGGGCAATTTGAGGAAGCCTGTCATTGGAATATACAAGCCAAGTTCTATAATGAAAAATTCCCACTAGTAAATGAAAGTGATAAAATAGGAGACTCTCTATCATGAAGAACATGGTGCTATTTTTGAAGCCCAAGTGGGGAGAAGGATTGTAACATTGTCCCTTTTCTCTTTTTATCTCTTTTTTTATATATATTTTTGGGCTCTTTGGCCTCTTTTTTATATTTTTTTATTCGGGCTCTTTGGCCTCCTTTTATTTTTAAGTCCAAAGCCTCATCTCGACTTGTGGGAAAATCATAGCCACCATCATCCTTTCCTCACATGGGACAATGCTCAAATAATGATGATCATCACACTTTTATTTACTTACAACTCAAGAATTACAACTCAATACTAGAACAAAGATATGACTCTACATGAATGCCTCCGGCGGTGTACCGGGATGTGCAATGATCTAGCGTGACATGTATAAACTATGAAGGGTGGACAAGCCACAAATACTATGCCAACTACATCATCATGCAAAGCAATATACAATGATGGTGTGTGTCATAATAAACAGAATGGTGGTAGTTGCATGGCAATATATCTCGGAATGGCTATGGAAATGCCATAATAGGTAGGTATGGTGACTATTTTGAGGAAGGGTATATGGTGGGTTTAATGCACCGGCGAAAGTTGCGCGGTACTAGAGAGGCTATCAATGGTGGAAGGGTGAGAGTGCGTATAATCCATGGACTCGACATTAGTCATAAAGAACTCACATACTTATTGCAAAACTTTATTAGCCATCGAAGCAAGGTACTAATACGCATGCTCCTAGGGGGTAGATTGGTAGTAAAAGACCATCGCTCGACCCCAACCACCACTCATAAAGAAGACAATAAAAAATAAATCATGCTCTAACTTCATCCCATAATGATAGACCATACGTGCATGCTTCGGGAATCACAAACTTTAACACAAGTATCTCTACCAATCCACAGTTACTCTCTAGCATGACTCTAATATCACCATCTTTATATCTCAAAACAAATGCAAGGAATCAAACTTCTCATATATTCAATGCTCTTTACGAAAGTTTTTATTATATCGCTCTTCGATGCCCATCATATTAGGACCAAATTCATAACCTAAACAAATTGTCATACTGTTTTAAGACTCAAAAAAAGTGAAGCATGAGAATTCATCGAGTTCTAAAAAATAACACCACCGCCGTGCTCTAAAAAGATATAAGTGAAGTACTAGAGCAACTGCCTAACTCAAAAGATATAAGTGAAGCACATAGAGTATTCTAATAAATTCATGATTAAAGTTTGTCTGTCGGCATTCTGCAATCGGGGGTACCGAGACCTGCCTGCTTGCGGCCCAGCGCGTGGCTTCATCGACGGCCCGGTGCAGCCCAGCTCCAGGGCCTCAAGGGCAAGACCCTCACGAGGGCCCATGGCCTCGCGATGCGAACAACGCCAAGACCTCCCGAGGACCGGAGATTTCTATGCAGGTACCCCGCCTCACGAGGCGCGCGATGACGTGAGCCATGAAGAACAAGGCGAGGCGGGCGCCAACGAGCGCAGTCCGGGATAGTTTCCTCTTTCGTGCTAAGGAGGCAAGGATGTACGCAGGTTCCCAACGGTCCTCCCCAAAGGTTTCCATTCCAATGCAACAAGATCAAGACAACGAGCTCGGCAGGACGGATATCATCGTCGAGCCCAGCACTGCGTCATGACCAGAAGCTTTGCAGGCTAAGACCACCTTTCATCAGGATAAGATGTACTGCTGTCCCCTTTCAAAATTGGCCACTATGGTATTCCTTCCCGTCTAAGCTATGACGGAACAGAATCAGGCCTAGTATAAGTATAGGCTAGTCTCCACCATAGAGAAAGATGGAACCCTTCAGCCATTGAGCTCTTCGGAGGCAGCTTACCCACTGTACTAGTTCATCTTCAACCTCCTCGCGAGGCCAATCAGCCATAAAGCAGGAGTAGGGTTTTACACCGCAAGGTGGCCCAAACCTGGGTAAATCTCTGTGTTCATCTCTTCCCCCGCTCGCATGAGCTCGCTAGACCAAGCCATAGGGCGACAAGCTAGAGGCAGCAGCTAGGTTAGATCTTCGCACATGCCCCAGAGTTCGGACCTTGATTGGGTCCGCCAAACCCGATTCTGACATTTGTCGCGCCAGGTAGGGGCTTGTCGAAATCCTCCCTCCGGCTTCACTTCATTTCTGCTTCGTCGCTCGCATGGCCGACGCTCGCTGAGTCCACACCGAGCTCCGGGCTGCTCATGTCGCCCAGACGGCGCCTATGGGCCGTGGTGTTCCTCGCCGCTCCGCTTCTCCCGCATCTAACGCTGCCACCGACCCTGCCGCTCATGAGCAGCAGGATTCTTCTCTGCCACGGCGTCGTCCTCCCACACTCATCACGGGCCGGCGAACGCGCAGGCTGCGCTGCTCATGGCGCGTGAGCTCCAGCGCTACCGCCCCGCTAACGAAGGCTACGACGCCTGGCTTGGTCGTATCACCGAGCTCGTCAACGCCACCGGCGAGGCCCTGACACCCTCCCACTTGATTCGTCCCCGCCCTCCCGTACGGGCGACATGGCTCATGGCGCACCCCCTTCTCCTCCTCTGCGCAATGCCGATGTCGAACCCAGGCGCGATGCGGTCCGTACGGCCCACCTCGCGGGGCGCCGGCACTGGCACGGGACGAGGCCAGCTGCCAGGTGGTGCAACAGCCGCAGTACGACGTGCATGCTATCCCCGTGCCACCATGCCAGTACCAAGATAGGGTGGCTCCAGAGGCTGTGGCACATGGGCGCCAAGACCGTGCATTCACCCATGAGCTACGCCATGTTGTTTGGCCCGGCAAGTTCAGGCCAGACCTGCACCCCGCGTTACAATGGCACCCCGAACCTGCTGAGTTTCTCTAGCTCTACTCCCTAAGCATCGAGGCAGGGAACGGCGATGACAAGGTCATGGCGAACTGGTTCCCATGGCTCTCAAGGACGGCGCACACTTCTGGCTACTGCACCTCCTAGAGGGGCCAATCTCCTCTTGTGATGGGCTTCACGAGCATTTCATTGCCAACTTCCAGGACACCCGCGACCGCGTCCTCACCGTCAACGACCTGCGACCCGTCAAGCAGCAGCCGGGCGAGACCTTCCGCAAGTACATTCAACGCTTCACCAATGTTCGCCTCACGACCTCGAAGGCCTCAGATGAAGCCATCATCTTTGCATTGACCGAGCGTGTCACGGCCATCAAGATAAGCGAGGATCTTGCCATCCACGATGACATGTGCTCAGCCCTGGAGATGTTCAACCTGGCGGATAGGTGCACCAGGGAGGATGAAGGTCGTCTCTCTCTCTCCTCAAGCACCCCGACATCGATCCTGAAGACAAGAAGGCCAAGGCCAAGGAGGTGAAACGCAAGGGCCCTACCATGCTGGCGGCGGAGCCTGAGCTGAAGCGCGACCGCGGCCGCGATGAGCCAGGCAAGGATAGCCGCCCGTACCGCGTCTTCCCCAACCTACACACCCACAACACCAACGACTGCTAGGAGCTCATGGCGCTCGTCCGGGACACCATCCCAAGCGCGGCGACCAAGGCTTCGGTTGTGGAGGAGGCCATGGCGGAGGCCGCTGGGGCAACCGCAACCCTCGCCAGGGGTGGCGCGACCAGCCTTGCGAGGATGGTTGGCGTGATCAGCCTCGTGATGGCCCCTGACGCGATCAGCTTTGTGAGGCCCGTCCTCAGTGCAACGCCAGCCTCCCTCCGCTGCCACCACCACCAAGGAGGAACGACAACAACCATCAGGACGACGGGGCTGGGGGCTTCCAGGAGCCTCGCGCAATCGCTTGTATCCTCGGTGGTGCCCAGGCCCCCGCTGCAAACCGCATCTTCAAGAAGTTCTCACGTGAGGTGAACGCGGCCCTCCTGAGGCTCGAGGTTGTACGTCCCCTCAGGTGGTCGCAGTATTCCATTACCTTCGACTCCAAGGATCACCTCAAGTGTTCGGCCGCTGCTAGCGCGCTCCCCATGCTCTGCACTCCAAGGATCACCAAGACCCTCATTGATGGCGGTGCTGGTCTAAATGTGCTCTTTGTCGAGACCTTCGAGAGGATTCAGGTTCCCTATGATCAGCTCATGCCCACTAGGGCATTCTCTGGGGTGACGGATGGCTCTACCGCCCCCCTGCTATGGTTAAAGATCTCCTGGTAGAAAATATTGATGGGCATGTTATTTACTTCTATGCTGAAGTTGCTAGAATTGCTAAACCAGATGAACAAGATAAATATAGACCTATTGTTGGCATGCCTATTGTCTCAGTCAAAATAGGAGATCATTGTTATCATGGTTTATGTGACTTAGGTGCTAGCGTGAGTGCTATTCCTTTTACCTTATATCAAGAAATTATGAATGATATAGCACCTGCTGAAATAGAAAACATAGATGTTTCAATTAAACTTGCTAATAGAGACACCATCACACCACTTGGGATTGTTAGAGATGTTGAAGTCTTGTCTGGGAAAATAAAATATCCTACTGATTTTCTTGTTCTTGGTTCCCCACAAGATGACTTTTGTCCCATTATCTTTGGTAGACCTTTCTTGAACACTGTTAAAGCTAAAATAGATTGTGAGAAACAAACCGTCGGTGTTAGTTTGGTGATGAGTCTGATGAGTTTAATTTTTCTAAGTTTAGTAGAAAACATCATAAGAAAGAATTACCTAGTAAGGATGAAATAATTGGTCTTGCTTCTATTACCATGCCTCCTACTGATCCACTAGACCAATATTTGCTATACCATGAAAATGATATGCATATGCATGAAAGAAATGAGATAGATAAAAATTTCTTTGAACAACGACCTCTGCTTAAACACAATTTTCGTATTGAAACTCTAGGAGGTCCTCCTCTACCTAAGGGTGGTCCTGTGTTTGAATTAAAATAATTGCCTAACACTTTGAAATATGCTTATCTTGATGAGAAAAAGATATATCATGTTATTATTAGTGCTAACCTTTCAAAACACGAAGAAGAAAGATTATTAAAAATTCTGAAGAAGCACCGAGCTGCTATTGGATATACTCTTGATGATCTTAAGGGCATTAGTTCCACTCTCTGTCAGCACAAGATTAATATGGAACCTGATGCTAAACCTGTTGTTGATCACCAATGGCGTTTAAATCCTAAGATGAAAGAAGTGGTAAGGACTGAAATATTAAAGCTTCTTGAAGCAGGTATAATCTATCCCATAGCTGATAGTAGATGGGTAAGTCCCGTTCATTGTGTTCCTAATAAGGGAGGTATTACTGTTGTTCCTAATGGTAAGAATGAACTCATTCGACAAAGTATTGTTACTGGCTATATGATGGTAATTGATTTTAGAAAATTAAATAAAGCAACTAGAAAAGATCATTACCCTTTGCCTTTTATTGATCAAATGTTAGAAACACTATCTAAGCACACACACTTTTGTTTTCTCAATGGATACTCCAATTTTCTCAAATGCCTGTTTCACAACCTGATCAAGAAAAAACCACCTTTACTTGCTATTTTGGAACTTATGCTTATAGACGTATGCCTTTTGGTTTATGCAATGCACCTGCTACCTTTCAAGATGTATGATTGCTATATTCTTTGATTTTTGTGAAAATATTGTTGAGGTTTTCATGGATGATTTTTTCGTTTACGGAACTTTTTTTGATGATTGCTTAAGCAACCTTGATCGAGTTTTGCAGAGATGCGAGCAAACTAATCTTGTCTTGAATTGGGAGAAGTTCCACTTTATGGTTAATGAAGGTATTGTCTTGGGACATAAAATTTTTGAACGAGGTATTGAGGTGGATAAAGCTAAAGGTGATGCAATTGAGAAAATGCCATGTCCTAAAGATATCAAAGGTATTTGTAGTTTTCTTGGTCATGCTGGTTTCTGTTGGAGATTTATTAAAGACTTCTCTAAAATTTCTAGGCCTCTTACAAATCTTTTACAAAAGGATGTTTCATTTGTTTTTTATGACAATTGTGTAGAAGCCTTTGAAACACTTAAGAAAGCCTTAATTTCTGCACCTATTGTTCAACCACCTGATTGGAACTTGCCTTTTGAAATTATGTGTGATGCTAGTGATTATGATGTTGGTGTTGTTTTAGGACAAAGAGTTGATAAGAAATTAAATGTTATTCATTATGCTAGTGTTTTAGGACAAAGAGTTGATAAGAATTTTTAGCACTTGTGTTTGCTTGTGATAAATTCAGATCTTACATTGTTGATTCTAAAGTTATTGTTCACACTGATCATGCTGCTATTAAATATCTTATGGAAAATAAAGATGCTAAACCTGGACTCATTAGGTGGGTTCTCTTGCTACAAGAATTTGATTTACATATCACTGATAGGAAAGGAGCTGAGAAGCCCGTGGCTGATAACTTGTCTAGGTTAGAAAATATTCTTGATGACCCACAACCTATTAATGGTAGTTTTCCTGATGAGCAACTAGCTGCAATAAATGTTTCTCATAACACTCCTTGGTATGCTGACTATGCTAATTATATTGTTGCTAAATATATACCACCTAGCTTCATTTACCAACAAAAGAAAAAATTCTTCTATGATTTAAGACATTACTTTTGGGATGACCCACATCTTTACAAAGAAGGAGTAGATGGTATTATTAGACGTTGTGTACCTGAGCATGAACCGGAACAAATCCTATGGAAATGTCGCTTGGAAGCTTATGGAGGGCATCATGCGGGAGACAGAACTGCTCACAAGGTATTGCAATCTAGTTTTTTTGGCCTACTCTCTTCAAGGATGCACGTAAGTTTGTTTTATCTGATGATGAATGTCAAAGAATTGGTAATATTGGTAAGCATCAGGAAATGCCTATGAATTATTCTCTTGCTGTTGAACTATTTGATGTTTGGGGTTTTGATTACATGGGACCTTTTCCTTCCTCTAATGGGTGTACACATATTTTGGTTGTTGTTGATTATGTTACTAATGGGTAGAAGCTATTCCAACTAGTGGTGCTGATCACAACACCTCTATTAAAATTCTTAAGGAAGTTATTTTCCCAAGGTTTGGAGTCCCTAGATATTCAATGGCTGATGGTGGTTCACACTTTATTTATGGCGCTTTCCGTAAAATGCTTGCTAAGTATGATGTTAACCATAGAATTGCATCACCCTATCATCCTCAGTCTAGTGGTCAAGTTGAACTTAGCAATAGAGAAATAAAATTAATTTTACAAAAAAAACTATCAATAGGTCCCGAAAGAATTGGTCTAAGAAATTAGATGATGCACTTTGGGCTTACCGAACAACATATAAAAATCCTATGGGTATGTCTCCTTATAAAATTGTTTATGGAAAAGCTTGTCATTTGCCTCTTGAGTTAGAACATAAAGCATATTGGGCAATTAAAGAACTCAACTATGATTTCAAACTTGCCGGTGAAAAGAGGTTATTTGATATTAGCTCACTAGATGAATGGAGAACACAAGCCTATGAAAATGCCAAGATATTTAAAGAAAAGGTTAAATGATGGCACGATAAAAGAACCCAAAAGCGTGAGTTTACAGTTGGAGAATATGTTCTTTTGTACAACTCTCGTTTCAGATTCTTTGCAGGAAAGCTTCTCTCTAAATGGGAAGGACCTTATGTTATCGAGGAGGTATATCGATCTAGAGCTATCAAAATAAATAATGCCGAAGGTACTAACCCGAAGGTTGTCAATGGGCAAAGAATAAAACACTATATCTCAGGTATGCCCATTAATGTTGAAAGCGATATTATTCAAACTATGACACTAGAAGAACACATAATAGAAACCTTCCGGAACACTCTAGAATAACCGAAAAGGAGGAGGTACGTGATACGGTAAGTAAACGGACTCTAAAAAATCCGCAAAAATATTTTCTGCCAATTTTGGAATATATTAAAAATTAGGGAAATAAGAAACAACCAGGAAGGCAACCATGGTGGGCACAAGACACCAGGGCGCACCCAGGTGAGTTGTGCCCACCTAGGGTACCTTTCGGACTCTGTTTTTCTCCCGTTTGCTTGTTTCCCAAGATAATAATAATCTTTATATACCCCCCGAACCTATTGACCACCGTATCGTGGAGAAATCTTTTGTTTTCTTTTCTCGCTGTTTTCTGTCAGATCCATCAAAGCTAGCATCATGTCTTCCCCCTCTTCCAACAACGGAGAAGACGATGCATGGTTGCTATAGGAGGAGCTAGAGGGGGGAATTGAAGATGTTGCCATGGAGGAAGATGAGGGGAACTTACTTGGAGTTCACCCTTCAGCCTCCGAGAGAGGCACCGTAGCCGGCATCTCCACTCGTCCTAATCCTCATCAGGCCATGAGACTAATGAACAGTCAAGAGAGCCCTGAAGTGCAAGAAGAACTCCCTCCAAGGAGGCCTTTACACTGGTTACATCAAAACAATTTTTACAATTTGATTCATAGTTATGGGTTCGAGAATACTCCTCATGTGCACCTACCATCCAATTGGGACATACCTCGTCCAAGAGAAACTGATGCAAGAACAAACTCTTGGGGCCCGGAGAATAAACACACTATGGCTGAAGTGGAGAAAAATACTGAACTAATTCATCAAGCCCTTCGAGAGATTCCAGACTTGAAGGGGCTACTCACGAGTATATTGGGGAACATGACCTCATCACCACCACCTTCTTCATCACCAAACGAGACTTGAGTATTGGGTATGGGCACTCCCCTTGGCTTGTGCCAAGCTTCGGGGAGGTGCCCAGGTATCCTATCACCACCACTATCTTTTGCCTTTATTTATTTTAGTTTGATCCTTAGTTATCTTTTGATTTAGTTGAATAAAAGTTTATTTCGATCCTTTCTTTTCAAGTGCTTGCTTAGTGACCTATCCTTGTAATCATGTGCGAGACATATAATAAAGTTTAGTTTGAGTTTTGCTTTCTTTACTTTTATGTCCAATAAAAAGAAAGGAAATAAATGAAAAAGATCATATGCTAATCTTATGGTAAGTAATGACATCACATAAGGAAGAGTATAAGTAGTAAAATTTATTGGAGATTGACAAACATAGCATTGGTCAATGATGCAATTCATGAAAGAATTAATAATGGAAGAGAAGATTCACATGCAAATACACTATCTTGGACATCTTTTATGATTTGAGCCCCAATCAAAATATTATATGCCAAAATTCTTGACATTGGACAAGGAAGACAATGTAATGATTTATGTTTTTTCATATTTACATAGAAGTTATATTATCATAGATCCTTTAACATGTGGTGCTTGCCCCCATCTTTGCTAGCAAAAAACTCCGCACTAAGTAGAGATACTACTTGTGCATCCAAAACCCTTAACCCAAATCTTGTTTTGAGAGTCCACCATACCTACCTATAGATTGAATAAGGTCCTTCAAGTAAGTTGTCATCGGTGAAATAAGGCAATAAAAATTGCTTCCAAATGTGTTACATCATTTAGTGTAAGAGAAAATTGAGCGTTGTAGAACTTGTGATGGAAAAATAATAAAGGCGACAGACTGCATAATAAAGGTTGCTACCATAAGGGGCAATATAACGTGACGTTCTTTTGCAATAAGAGATTGCGCATACAACCAAAAAGCGCATGGCAACTGCTACTTCTTGAGCTTGCATTGGTTTTTCCCTTGAAGAGGAAAGGGTGATGCAGCAAAGTAGAAATAAGTATTTGTCGGTGGGAACGACACCTATGGGATCACTGGGATCCCTTCTACGGTTGGCGGGCGCGGGGTTGTGCAAAGAGCGGGTCTGGCGGTCAGCACAAGGATCATTTACCCAGGTTCGGGCCGCAAAGATGCGTAATACCCTAGTCCTGCTTTGGTGTATGTATTTGAATGTTCTTGAGTTCTTGAGCTAGCTACGGTGTGTGTGTAGCCCAAAAGATCCGAATCCTTCTCCTAGACGCCTCGGGCCTCCTTTTATGGACAAAAGGGGTCACCATAGTGGCACACAGGAGGTGGAAAGGCGTACAGTGCGCAAGCTTATTGCCTGTCATTACGGGACAAGACGCATTCATTGCACCCCCGTAGGTGTCCCGTTGCTTTATTGGGGATGGCAACGTGGCCCATTGTCGGATCACGGGTTCCGGCAAAACCCTCGAGGTTCGAACACTGGGGTGCGCGTGAAGATCTCCTCCCTACCGATCCACGCCCTAGCTCTCTAAGATCTCGCGGACGAACTCGACGAACTCACAAGACAAAGACACAAGATTTATACTGGTTTGGGCCACCATTGTGGTGTAATACCCTACTCCAGTGTGGTGGTGGTGGATTGCCTCTTGGGCTGATGATGAACAGTACAAGGGGAAGAGCAGCCTCCTGAGGTCGAGGTGTTCTTGTGCTTGACGAACTTGTGTGGGTGAGATGACTCTGAATGAGTTCTTGACCCCCCTCTCTATTGTGGTGGCTAGTTCTACTTATATAGGCCCCGGTCCTCTCCCCAAATATTGAGCAGGAAGGGAGCCAACAATGGCCAATTTGAAAGGGGATAGCTAGTACAGCTTATCCTGACAAAAGCGGTCTTCGCCTGCAAAAGGCTCTGGTGGTGACGCCGTCTCGGGCTCCATGGTGACCTCCGTCTTGCCGTCCCGCTAGTCTTGGTCTCGTTGCACCGATATGGAAACCTTTGCTTGATGCCTCGGTACTCCGCGCCTGCGCTTGCCCCCTTGGCACAAAAGAGGAAACAAGGACGTTGCGCGCGCTGGCGCCCGCCTGGCGCCCTCCTGGTCTCGGTCATCATGGCTCACGTCACGAGAACCTCGCGAGGTTTGCCTTGCCTTGATCTCTCCGCCCCTCGTGAGCCTGCCTGGCGAGGCCGCTCCTGAGGAGGTCTTGTGTCGTCCCCCTCACGAGGCTTGGCCCCTCGCGAGGGTCTTGAATGCCTTGTCGATGAAGATGGGCCGTACGGGCCTGCTAGCTCAGCCACGCCGTGGGCCGCAGGCAGGCAAGTCTGGGGACCCCCGTTCCCAGAACGCCGACACCCGTCCCGTCCGTCGCCGCCCCGCCTTGCTCTGACACGCGTCCAGGCCAACAATGCATGCAGCGCCATGTAGGCTGGCAGGCTGCTGAGATGGCGTGGTGGTAGGGTCTTCACGAAGATCTGCATGCCACCACGCAGGTGCTTGCTGAGCTGGCCTGGAAGCCGCACGTTGCCACGTAGGTGCCTGCCCAGCTGGTTGGGCTGGCAGCTGTATAGGAACGGCGGTGGAGTCTTGGCAAATGCGGGCCTGGTTGTGGCCTCGCAGGTGTCCCCGGCAAGGGTCTTGCCGGGGCCCCGGCAAGGGTCTTGCCGCGGCATCGCAGTCGTCCCCAGCAAGGATCTTGCCGGGGGTCTCGTGGATTTCCTCGGCAAGGATCTTGCCGAGGATCATCGTCTTCTGGTCCTCATCTGATCTTGAGTGCTTATGATCTTCACAAAGATCTGCATGCCACCTTGGAGGTGCCTCCCGAGCCTTGGTTCAAATGTGGTTGTTGGTGGTGTTGGAAACCCTTGGGCTCAAGGGTGGCGCGCTCTGCTGGCGTCGGGTAAGTTGCCCCGGCAAGGCTCTTGCCGGGGCTGCGGAGGCTGCCCCGGCAAGGGTCTCGCCAGGGGAGTCCACATCGCCCTCTTGCTCTTTGTGTTTCTTGGTCTTGGGGTTGCTCTGCCCATCTCGTGCCTTTGGCCAGAGCGCTTTCTGGTGTTCTTGCGCTTCTGCTCCCTCCCCTTGCCCTGCTAAGTGTGGCCGCCCCCCCCCCCCCCCCCCCCCCCCCCCCCCCCCCCCCCCCCCCCCCCCCCCCCCCCCCCCCCCCCCCCCCCCCCCCCCCCCCCCCCCCCCCCCCCCCCCCCCCCCCCCCCCCCCCCCCCCCCCCCCCCCCCCCCCCCCCCCCCCCCCCCCCCCCCCCCCCCCCCCCCCCCCCCCCCCCCCCCCCCCCCCCCCCCCCCCCCCCCCCCCCCCCCCCCCCCCCCCCCCCCCCCCCCCCCCCCCCCCCCCCCCCCCCCCCCCCCCCCCCCCCCCCCCCCCCCCCCCCCCCCCCCCCCCCCCCCCCCCCCCCCCCCCCCCCCCCCCCCCCCCCCCCCCCCCCCCCCCCCCCCCCCCCCCCCCCCCCCCCCCCCCCCCCCCCCCCCCCCCCCCCCCCCCCCCCCCCCCCCCCCCCCCCCCCCCCCCCCCCCCCCCCCCCCCCCCCCCCCCCCCCCCCCCCCCCCCCCCCCCCCCCCCCCCCCCCCCCCCCCCCCCCCCCCCCCCCCCCCCCCCCCCCCCCCCCCCCCCCCCCCCCCCCCCCCCCCCCCCCCCCCCCCCCCCCCCCCCCCCCCCCCCCCCCCCCCCCCCCCCCCCCCCCCCCCCCCCCCCCCCCCCCCCCCCCCCCCCCCCCCCCCCCCCCCCCCCCCCCCCCCCCCCCCCCCCCCCCCCCCCCCCCCCCCCCCCCCCCCCCCCCCCCCCCCCCCCCCCCCCCCCCCCCCCCCCCCCCCCCCCCCCCCCCCCCCCCCCCCCCCCCCCCCCCCCCCCCCCCCCCCCCCCCCCCCCCCCCCCCCCCCCCCCCCCCCCCCCCCCCCCCCCCCCCCCCCCCCCCCCCCCCCCCCCCCCCCCCCCCCCCCCCCCCCCCCCCCCCCCCCCCCCCCCCCCCCCCCCCCCCCCCCCCCCCCCCCCCCCCCCCCCCCCCCCCCCCCCCCCCCCCCCCCCCCCCCCCCCCCCCCCCCCCCCCCCCCCCCCCCCCCCCCCCCCCCCCCCCCCCCCCCCCCCCCCCCCCCCCCCCCCCCCCCCCCCCCCCCCCCCCCCCCCCCCCCCCCCCCCCCCCCCCCCCCCCCCCCCCCCCCCCCCCCCCCCCCCCCCCCCCCCCCCCCCCCCCCCCCCCCCCCCCCCCCCCCCCCCCCCCCCCCCCCCCCCCCCCCCCCCCCCCCCCCCCCCCCCCCCCCCCCCCCCCCCCCCCCCCCCCCCCCCCCCCCCCCCCCCCCCCCCCCCCCCCCCCCCCCCCCCCCCCCCCCCCCCCCCCCCCCCCCCCCCCCCCCCCCCCCCCCCCCCCCCCCCCCCCCCCCCCCCCCCCCCCCCCCCCCCCCCCCCCCCCCCCCCCCCCCCCCCCCCCCCCCCCCCCCCCCCCCCCCCCCCCCCCCCCCCCCCCCCCCCCCCCCCCCCCCCCCCCCCCCCCCCCCCCCCCCCCCCCCCCCCCCCCCCCCCCCCCCCCCCCCCCCCCCCCCCCCCCCCCCCCCCCCCCCCCCCCCCCCCCCCCCCCCCCCCCCCCCCCCCCCCCCCCCCCCCCCCCCCCCCCCCCCCCCCCCCCCCCCCCCCCCCCCCCCCCCCCCCCCCCCCCCCCCCCCCCCCCCCCCCCCCCCCCCCCCCCCCCCCCCCCCCCCCCCCCCCCCCCCCCCCCCCCCCCCCCCCCCCCCCCCCCCCCCCCCCCCCCCCCCCCCCCCCCCCCCCCCCCCCCCCCCCCCCCCCCCCCCCCCCCCCCCCCCCCCCCCCCCCCCCCCCCCCCCCCCCCCCCCCCCCCCCCCCCCCCCCCCCCCCCCCCCCCCCCCCCCCCCCCCCCCCCCCCCCCCCCCCCCCCCCCCCCCCCCCCCCCCCCCCCCCCCCCCCCCCCCCCCCCCCCCCCCCCCCCCCCCCCCCCCCCCCCCCCCCCCCCCCCCCCCCCCCCCCCCCCCCCCCCCCCCCCCCCCCCCCCCCCCCCCCCCCCCCCCCCCCCCCCCCCCCCCCCCCCCCCCCCCCCCCCCCCCCCCCCCCCCCCCCCCCCCCCCCCCCCCCCCCCACCCTACGTGGGAGCCACATATGCCTCCGTGTATCTCTGCCAACAGCTCCAGTCCTTCCTCCCGAGGAATGCACTTCAATTTCACACCGTTTGGTCTTTTTCTGTACAGAACGTCGTCGACGAACTGATACATAGCAGACCGATGGGCTACTTTCTCTGCTTCTTCCTGCTCCTCAGGGAGTTCCCCTGTTTGGATGAATCGGACGGTATGCTATGCCCATGCCGGAGCCTGGGGCTCGACGGCAAGGACCAAAGGCATTTCCTCTACCATGGGAGCGGCTGTCTCTACGGGTTTGACACCCTGCCAGAGTTTGTCGCCCCGTGGCAGGCTCGGCGTCCACGGCAACACCCTTGCCGGCGGCTCCTGGGAGCTCAGCAGGTTTATGCTCAGGGTCTGCGCCTGGCTTTGTACAAAGGGTTACATGCCTCGCCGGCAAGGCTTGTATAAAAGGTGGTTTGTCGGGGGGCCCGGCAACCGCGCCTTCTGGGTAAAACTTGCGAAGATGTTCGATGTTCCAGGAGTTGCTCACTAGAATACCATCTTCGGTCTCTAGGCGGACTGCGCCGGGCCTGGTGACTCGTGTTACCCGATAAGGGCCTTCCCATTTTGGCATCAACTTGTTGGAATTCTTGGCCGACTGAACGTGCCAAAGAACAAGGTCGCCTTCCTCAAAGCTTCAGCATGAACCTTGCGGCTCTGGTAGCGGTGTAAGGCTGGCTGGTAGCGTGCTGCTCGCACAGCCGCCCGAAGACGATCTTCCTCAAGGAGCGTTGTGTCATCTTGCTGCAACTGCTCTTGCTCAAGCTCATCGTAAGCGAGCACTCGAGGTGACCCGTATGTGAGTTCCGTGGGGAGTACTGCTTCTACCCCGTAAACGAGGGAGAAGGGTGTCTGGCTGGTGGCTCAATTTGGTGTCGTTCTAATTGACCAAAGAACCGCCGGCAATTCATCAATCCAGCGCCGTCCGCACCTGCATAGCCTGTCAAAAGTCCTTGTTCAGAGGCCTCGCAACACTTCAGCATTTGCCCTCTCAGCCTAGCCGTTGATCCGTGGATGTGCAACCGAAGCAAAGCAGACCTTGCTGCCGAGGTCCTAGATGTACTGCATGAAGGCGTGGCTCGTGAACTGCATGCCGTTGTCGGTGATGACCCTATTTGGCACACGAAAATGACAGACTAGCCCCTTGAAGAACTTGACAGCTGATTGTGCTGTCACCTTTCTCACTGCCTCCACCTCCGGCCACTTTGTGAACTTGTCGATTGCAACATACAAGTACTCAAAGCCCCCGACAGCACGGGGAAAGGGGCCCAGTATGTCAAGCCCCCAGACCGAGAATGGCCAGGAAAGAGGGATTGTTTGGAGAGCTTGAGCTGGTTGATGAAGCTTCTTTGAATGAAACTAGCACGCTTCACACTTGGTTACTAGCGCCGTTGCATCCTGGAGGGCAGTGGGCCAGAAGAAACCTTGCCGGAATGCCTTGCCGGCAAGGGCCCTCGACCCTACGTGGGAGCCACATATGCCTCCGTGTATCTCTGCCAACAGCTCCAGTCCTTCCTCCCGAGGAATGCACTTCAATTTCACACCGTTTGGTCTTTTTCCCCCCCCCCCCCCCCCCCCCCCCCCCCCCCCCCCCCCCCCCCCCCCCCCCCCCCCCCCCCCCCCCCCCCCCCCCCCCCCCCCCCCCCCCCCCCCCCCCCCCCCCCCCCCCCCCCCCCCCCCCCCCCCCCCCCCCCCCCCCCCCCCCCCCCCCCCCCCCCCCCCCCCCCCCCCCCCCCCCCCCCCCCCCCCCCCCCCCCCCCCCCCCCCCCCCCCCCCCCCCCCCCCCCCATGAACTCTGCCAAGACTCTACTCTGGATTGTCGAAGTACTTTCAAACTTCAAACCAAAACTTGACAGTTCCAAAGCCCATTCCACAATCCTCCCGGTTGCGTCTGGGTTATGCAATATCCGTTGCAATGGGAGGCGGGTGACGACGGTGATTTCGTGGCCTTGGAAGTAATGACGCAGCTTCCTTGAGGCCATAAGGAGGCCGAAGAGCAATTTTTGCATGCCGGAGTACCTTGATCTAGCCCCTTGTAATAGGGAGCTGACAAAGTAAACCGGGTGCTGCATCATCTTCTTCTTCTGCACCATTCCATTTGGTTGCACGGGCCCTGTCCCGCCGGCGTCAGACTCTGTCGGGGGCCTCGCCTCGCCGGCACCAGGTCTTGCCAGGGGCAGCTCTGGCTCATCATCCGCCCGTCCTGCTGTTGCCGCCTCCTCTTCGTCGACCTCCCTCTGTGCCACTAGCGCAGCGCTAACCACTTGGTTCGTTGCCGCAAGATACAGCAGCAACGGCTCTTGTGGTTTAGGCGCAACCAGTATTGGTGTAGAGGAGAGGTATTTCTTCAAATCCTGCAGTGCTGCTTCGGCCTCTGGGGTCCACTCCATTGGGCCCGCCTTCTTCAAGATTTTGAAGAAGGGGAGGGCATGCTCGGCAGACTTGGAAATGAACTTGCTCATGGCGGCAATGCAGCCAGTGAGCCGGCGCACATCCTTGATCCGCTTAGGCGCCTCAATTTGCTCAATGGCCTTGATCTTATCTTGATTCGCCTCAATCCCGCGCTGTGACACAAAGAACCCGAGAAGTTTGCTGGACGGAACACCGAAGACACACTTCTCAGGGTTCAACTTGAGGTTGATCTTGCGCAAATTTGCAAACGTCTCTTCTAAATCTTGCACGAGTGTCGCCTTGTCCTTGGTTTTGACCACTATGTCATCCATATAAGCTTCCATATTTCTATGTAGCTGGGGCTCAAAACCAATTTGGACTACTCTTGCAAACGTTGAGCCAACACTCTTCAACCCGAAAGGCATTCGCAAAAAGCAATATGTACCACATGGGGTGATGAATGCTGCCTTCTCTTCATCTTCTCTCGTCATGAAGATCTGGTGGTATCCTGAGTAGGCATCGAGGAACGATAACAAGTCGCACCCGGCCGTGGAGTCAACAATTGGTCAATGCGTGGCAACGGGAAAGGGTCCTTTGGACAAGCCTTATTAATATCCGTGTAATCAATACACAGCCTCCACTTCCCATTCGCCTTGCGCACCACCACTGGATTGGCCAACCACGTCGGATGGAGTACTCCCCTCACCAAGCCTGCTGCTTCTAACTTCCTGATCTCCTCCGTGATGAACTCCTGCCGCTCCAAAGCTTGCTTCCTGACCTTCTGCTTGACGGGTCGCACATGAGGACAGACGACAATATGGTGCTCAATCACCTCTCTGGTAACGCCGGGGATGTCAGATGCTTGCCATGCAAACACATTGACATTCACCCGCAGGAAGGTGACGAGCGCGCTTTCCTATTTTCTGTCAAGGGAGGAGCTTATGGTGAAAGCCCCTCCTGTGCCATCCTCCTTGACGGACACCTTCTTGGTCTCTGGTGGTGCAGCTCTGGATTTCTTGCTCTTGCCGGTGGAGCTCTCTGGCACGTCCTTGACGGGAGCACAACACTCCGAAGAGGTGCGCTTGCCGGAGTGGGTGCGAGAGGTCTTGCCGGTCTTCTTTCCTCCCGGGGCTTCGGCAGCAGGAGCAAATGCCTTAGCAGCAGTCGCTGCAACTGCCTCCCGGTAGAGTTGGTCAGCGCAGATCAGCGCATCCTTCTTGTCGGAGGGGACGGTGATGATGGTCATCGGCCCAGGCATCTTCAGCGTGTTGTAGGCATAGTGTGACGCCGCCATGAACTTGGCTAGTGCCAGGTGGCCGAGGATCCCGTTGTAGGGCAAGGGGATCTCGGCTACATCGAAAACAATCCTCTCTGTCCAGTAGTTCAACTCGCCTCCAAACGTCACGGGCAGCATCACCTTACCCTTCGGCTGACTCCTTCCCAGGTTGACCCCTTGAAAAGTACCCGTCTCTTCGAGGTCTCCATCGGGAATCTGTAGCCTTTTGATCACAACAGGCGAGATCAAGTTCAGACCGGCCCCGCCGTCAACTAGCATTTTTGTCACCTTGAGGTTGTGTATTGTTGGCGAAACCAACAACGGCAAGCACCCGACCGCAGTTGTGCGATCAAGGTGGTCCTCGGCATCAAAAATGATAGGCGTGCTGGACCACTTCAGTGGCTTTTGAGCATCGAGTGATGGTTCTGCTGCTGTGATCTCACGCGCCCACTGCTTGAGCTGGCGGTGAGAAGTGTGCAGCGAGGCACCACCGTCGACGCACATGGCCTCCGTAGCTTTCTGGAACTCTTGCTCACCAGACTCGTCGTCCTCGTCATGACCGTCGTCTTCCTGCTACTTGTCGTGGCCCCGAGCGGGCCTCTCTTGCTGGCTATCCTTGCCGCGGCGACCCCCTTGGCTACCACGCTTCTTGCCGGACCCTTCGGCACCATCCTGACCCTTCTCCTTGTCCCGCCTCTCATACTCAGCTTTTTGCTCCCCCCCCCCCCCCCCCCCCCCCCCCCCCCCCCCCCCCCCCCCCCCCCCCCCCCCCCCCCCCCCCCCCCCCCCCCCCCCCCCCCCCCCCCCCCCCCCCCCCCCCCCCCCCCCCCCCCCCCCCCCCCCCCCCCCCCCCCCCCCCCCCCCCCCCCCCCCCCCCCCCCCCCCCCCCCCCCCCCCCCCCCCCCCCCCCCCCCCCCCCCCCCCCCCCCCCCCCCCCCCCCCCCCCCCCCCCCCCCCCCCCCCCCCCCCCCCCCCCCCCCCCCCCCCCCCCCCCCCCCCCCCCCCCCCCCCCCCCCCCCCCCCCCCCCCCCCCCCCCCCCCCCCCCCCCCCCCCCCCCCCCCCCCCCCCCCCCCCCCCCCCCCCCCCCCCCCCCCCCCCCCCCCCCCCCCCCCCCCCCCCCCCCCCCCCCCCCCCCCCCCCCCCCCCCCCCCCCCCCCCCCCCCCCCCCCCCCCCCCCCCCCCCCCCCCCCCCCCCCCCCCCCCCCCCCCCCCCCCCCCCCCCCCCCCCCCCCCCCCCCCCCCCCCCCCCCCCCCCCCCCCCCCCCCCCCCCCCCCCCCCCCCCCCCCCCCCCCCCCCCCCCCCCCCCCCCCCCCCCCCCCCCCCCCCCCCCCCCCCCCCCCCCCCCCCCCCCCCCCCCCCCCCCCCCCCCCCCCCCCCCCCCCCCCCCCCCCCCCCCCCCCCCCCCCCCCCCCCCCCCCCCCCCCCCCCCCCCCCCCCCCCCCCCCCCCCCCCCCCCCCCCCCCCCCCCCCCCCCCCCCCCCCCCCCCCCCCCCCCCCCCCCCCCCCCCCCCCCCCCCCCCCCCCCCCCCCCCCCCCCCCCCCCCCCCCCCCCCCCCCCCCCCCCCCCCCCCCCCCCCCCCCCCCCCCCCCCCCCCCCCCCCCCCCCCCCCCCCCCCCCCCCCCCCCCCCCCCCCCCCCCCCCCCCCCCCCCCCCCCCCCCCCCCCCCCCCCCCCCCCCCCCCCCCCCCCCCCCCCCCCCCCCCCCCCCCCCCCCCCCCCCCCCCCCCCCCCCCCCCCCCCCCCCCCCCCCCCCCCCCCCCCCCCCCCCCCCCCCCCCCCCCCCCCCCCCCCCCCCCCCCCCCCCCCCCCCCCCCCCCCCCCCCCCCCCCCCCCCCCCCCCCCCCCCCCCCCCCCCCCCCCCCCCCCCCCCCCCCCCCCCCCCCCCCCCCCCCCCCCCCCCCCCCCCCCCCCCCCCCCCCCCCCCCCCCCCCCGCCGCTCGCCAGGCTTTGACTGCCAGAGCGATGTGGGTGTTCGCGGGTCACGCCTAGGCTCCCGTTCGCGACCGCCCCACCACTCACCCGCACTGGTACGGGCCGTTCGGCTCCCGATGAACCGATCGTCATGATCGTCTTCTTCTTGGGAGCCATGGCGATGAAGAACTGCTAAACTAACTTATAGACCGGATTTTCACAACTGCGCCACCCCTGCCTGGCGCGCCAAAGATGTCGGTGGGAACGACACCTATGGGATCACTGGGATCCCTTCTACGATTGGCGGGCGTGGGGTTGTGCAAAGAGCGGGTCTGGCGGTCAGCACAAGGATCGTTTACCCAGGTTCAGGCTGCAAAGATACGTAATACCCTAGTCCTGCTTTGGTGTATGTATTTGAATGTTCTTGAGTTCTTGAGCTAGCTACGGTGCGTGTGTAGCCCAAAAGATCCGAATCCTTCTCCTGGACGCCTCGGGCCTCCTTTTATAGACAAAAGGGGTCGCCACAGTGGCACACAGGAGGTGGAAAGGCGTACAGTGCGCAAGCTTATCGCCTGTCATTACGGGACAAGACGCATTCAATGCGCCCCCTTAGGTGTCCCGTTGCTTTATTGGGGATGGCAACGAGGCCCATCCCGTCCGTTGCTGCCCCGCCTTGCTCCGACACACGTCCAGGCCAACGATGCATAAAGCGCCATGTAGGCTGGCAGGCTGCTGACATGGCGTGGTGGTAGGGTCTTCACGAAGATCTGCATGCCACCACGCAGGTGCTTGCTGAGCTGGCCTGGAAGCCGCACGTTGCCACGCAGGTGCCTGCCCAGTTGGTTGGGCTAGCAGCTGTATGGGAATGGCGGTGGAGTCTTGGCAGACACGGGCCTGGTTGTGGCCTCGCAGGTGCCCCCGGCAAGGGTCTTGCCGCGGCATCGCAGTCGTCCCCGGCAAGGATCTTGCCGGGGGTCTCGTCAATTTCCTCGGCAAGGATCTTGCCGAGGATCGTCGTCTTCTGGTCCTCATATGGTCTTGAGTGCTTATGATCTTCACAAAGATCTGCATGCCACCATGGAGGTGCCTCCCGAGCCTTCGTTCCAATGTGGTTGTTGGTGGTGTTGGAAACCCTTGGGCTCAAGGGTGGCGCGCTCTACTGGCGTCGGGTAAGTTGCCCCGGCAAGGCTCTTGCCGGGGCTGCGGAGGCCGCCCCGGCAAGGGTCTCGTCGGGGGAGTCCACATCGCCCTCTTGCTCTTTGTGTTTCTTGGTCTTGGCATTGCTTTGCTCGTCGCGTGCCTTTGGTCGGAGCGCTTTCTGGTGTTCTTGCGCTTCTGCTCCCTCCCCTTGCCCTGCTAAGTGTGGCCGCAGGCGTGGCTCTGACTGCCCGTGCACAAGTAGAGGGGTAAAAAAGGAGAGCCCCTACTTTTGTACACCGACAGTATTTCCCTCAGTTAGAGAACCAAGGTATCAATCCTGTAGGAGAAGAACGCACAAATCACCTAATACCTACACAAACAATCAAACATTTGCACCCAACGTGATAAAGGGGTCGTCAATCCCTTCACGATCACTTGCAAAGGTGAGATCTGATAGAGATAGATAAAATTAAACAAAAGATAAAGTAAATATTTTTGGGTTTTTTGGTTTATAGATTGGAAAGTAAAATATTGCAAAATAGTAGATCAGAAACTTATATGATGGAAAATAGACCCGGGGGGGCATAGGATTCACTAGAGGCTTCTCTCAAGATAGCAAATAATACGGTGGGTGAACAAATTATTGTCGAGCAATTGATAGAAAAGCGCAAAGTTATGACGATATCCAAGGCAATGATTATGAAATATAGGCATCACGTCCGTCAAGTAGACCGACTCCTGCCTGCATCTACTACTATTACTCCACACATCGACCGACTCCTACTTGCATCTAGAGATTAAGTTCATGAAGAACAGAATAACGCTTTAAGTAAGATGACATGATGTAGAGGAATAAACTCAAGCAATATGATGTAAACCCCATCTTTTTATCCTCAATGGAAACAATACAATACGTGCCTCGCTACCCCTACTGTCACTGGGTGAGGACACCGCAAGATTGAACCCAAAGCTAAGCACTTCTCCCATTGCAAGAAAAACCAATCTAGTTGGCCAAACCAAACCGATAGTTCGAAGAGAATTACAAAGATATCAAATAATGCATAAAAGAATTCAGAGAAGATTCAAAAAATATTCATAGATAAGCTTATCATAAATCCACAATTCATCGGATCTTGACAAACACACCGCAAAAGAAGATTACATCGGATAGATCTCCAAGAGCATCGAGGAGAACATGGTATTGAGAGTCAAAGAGAGAGAAGAAGCCATCTAGATACTAGCTATGGACCTGTAGGTCTGTGGTAAACTACTCACGCTTCATCGGATGGGCAATAGGGTTGATGTAGATGCCCTCCGTGATCGAATCCCCCTCCGGCAGGATGCCGGAAAAGGCCCCAAGATGGGATCTCACGGGAATAGAAGGTCGCGGTGGCGGAAAAGTGTTTTCGTGGATACTTCTAGTGGTTTGGGAATATATATGAATATATAGGAGGAAGATCTAGGTCGGGGGGTCACCGAGGGGCCCACAAGGTAGGGGGCGCGCCCTCCACCCTTGTGGCCGCCTCGTGGCTCTTCTGACTTGCACTCGAAGTCTCCTGGGTGTCTTCTGGTCCAAGAAAAATCATCGTGAAGGTTTTATTCCATTTGGACTCCATTTGGTATTCCTTTTCTGCGAAGCTCAAAAACAAAGAAAAAACAGAAACTGGCACTGGGCTCTAGGTTAATAAGTTAGTCCCAAAATAATATAAAATAGCATATTAATGCATATAAAACATCCAAAACAGATAATATAATAGCATGGAACGATCAAAATTATAGATACGTTGGAGACGTATCAAGCATCCCCAGGCTTAATTCCTGCTCGTCCTCGAGTAGGTAAATGATAAAAACAAAAAAATTCATGTGGAATGCTACCTACCATATTTATCCATGTAATTTTTCTTTATTGTGGCATGAATGTTCAGATCCCTAAGACTCAAAACAAAAGTTTAATACTGACATAAAAACAATAATACTTCAAGCCTACTAACAAGGTAATTATGTCTTCTCAAAATAACATGGCCAAAGAAAGCTTATCCCTACAAAATCATATAGTCTGGCTATGCTCCAGCTTCATCGCACAAAATATTCAAATCATGCACAACCCCGATGACAAGCCAAGCAATTGTTTCATACTTTTGATGTTCTCAAACATTTTCAACTTTCACGCAATACATGAACATGATCCATTGACATAGCACTATAGGTGGAATAGAATATGGTGGTTGTGGAGAAGACAAAAAAGAGGGCGATAGTCTCACATCAACTAGGCGTATCAATGGCCTAGTGAGATGCCCATCAATAGATATCAATGTGAGTGAGTAGGGATTGCCATGCAACAGATGCACTAGAGCTATAAGTTTATGAAAGCTCAAAAGAAAACTAACTGGGTGTGCATCCAACTTGCTTGCTCATGAAGACCTAGGGCAATTTGAGGAAGCCCATCATTGGAATATACAAGCTAAGTTCTATAATGAAAAATTCCCACTAGTATATGAAAGTGACAACATAGGAGACTCTCTATCATGAACATCCTGATGCTACTTTGAAGCACAAGCGTGGAAAAAGGATAGTAACATTGCCCCTTCTCTCTTTTTCTCTCATTTTCTTTGTTTGGCTTCTTTGGCCTCTTTTTTTGTTGGCTTCTTTGGCCTCTATTATTTCTTTCCTCACATGGGACAATGCTCTAATAATGAAGATCATCACACTTTTATTTACTTACAACTCAAAAATTACAACTCGATGCTTAGAACAATATATGACTCTATATGAATGCCTCCGTCGGTGTACCAGGATGTGCAATGACTTAAGAGTGACATGTATGAAAGAATTATGAAAGGTGGCTTTGCCACAAATATGATGTCAACTACATGATCATGCAAATAAATATGACAATGATGGTATGTGTCATAATAAAACGGAACGGTGGAAAGTTGCATGGCAATATATCTCGGAATGGCTATGGAAATGCCATAATAGGTAGGTATGGTGGATGTTTTGAGGAAGGTATATGGTGGGTGTATAGCACCGATGAAAGTTGCGCGGAACTAGAGAGGCTAGCAATGGTGGAAGGGTGAGAGTGCGTATAATCCATGGACTCAACATTAGTCATAAAGAACTCACATACTTATTGCAAAAATCTATCCCCCCCCCCCCCCCCCCCCCCCCCCCCCCCCCCCCCCCCCCCCCCCCCCCCCCCCCCCCCCCCCCCCCCCCCCCCCCCCCCCCCCCCCCCCCCCCCCCCCCCCCCCCCCCCCCCCCCCCCCCCCCCCCCCCCCCCCCCCCCCCCCCCCCCCCCCCCCCCCCCCCCCCCCCCCCCCCCCCCCCCCCCCCCCCCCCCCCCCCCCCCCCCCCCCCCCCCCCCCCCCCCCCCCCCCCCCCCCCCCCCCCCCCCCCCCCCCCCCCCCCCCCCCCCCCCCCCCCCCCCCCCCCCCCCCCCCCCCCCCCCCCCCCCCCCCCCCCCCCCCCCCCCCCCCCCCCCCCCCCCCCCCCCCCCCCCCCCCCCCCCCCCCCCCCCCCCCCCCCCCCCCCCCCCCCCCCCCCCCCCCCCCCCCCCCCCCCCCCCCCCCCCCCCCCCCCCCCCCCCCCCCCCCCCCCCCCCCCCCCCCCCCCCCCCCCCCCCCCCCCCCCCCCCCCCCCCCCCCCCCCCCCCCCCCCCCCCCCCCCCCCCCCCCCCCCCCCCCCCCCCCCCCCCCCCCCCCCCCCCCCCCCCCCCCCCCCCCCCCCCCCCCCCCCCCCCCCCCCCCCCCCCCCCCCCCCCCCCCCCCCCCCCCCCCCCCCCCCCCCCCCCCCCCCCCCCCCCCCCCCCCCCCCCCCCCCCCCCCCCCCCCCCCCCCCCCCCCCCCCCCCCCCCCCCCCCCCCCCCCCCCCCCCCCCCCCCCCCCCCCCCCCCCCCCCCCCCCCCCCCCCCCCCCCCCCCCCCCCCCCCCCCCCCCCCCCCCCCCCCCCCCCCCCCCCCCCCCCCCCCCCCCCCCCCCCCCCCCCCCCCCCCCCCCCCCCCCCCCCCCCCCCCCCCCCCCCCCCCCCCCCCCCCCCCCCCCCCCCCCCCCCCCCCCCCCCCCCCCCCCCCCCCCCCCCCCCCCCCCCCCCCCCCCCCCCCCCCCCCCCCCTTGTGTACCAATCTTGTGCAAAAAGAATCAGATCAAAAGCTCTCTTCTGTAAAAAATGAAAATTATTTTCCTGGGCACAAAAGTTTCTGTTTTTCAGCAAGATCAAAACAACTATCACTGTAAGCTATCCCAAAGGTCTTACTTGGCACAAAAACTAATTAAAACACAAAAATACAATTACTACAGAGGTAATAATGTGTATTTTATTCAAGAACAGTAGCAAAACAAAAAAATAAAATAAAATTGGGTTGCCTCCCAACAAGGGCTATTGTTTAATGCCCTTAGCCAGGCATAAAGACATAGATCTAGGTTTTGTCATCTTTGGTATCATATGGAAATTTAATTTTCTTTCTTGGAAAGTGTTCCATGCCATTCCTTAACGGAAAGTGAAATCTAATGTTTCCTTCTTTCATATCAGTAATTGCACCAATCGTTCTAAGGAAAGGTCTACCAAGAATAATAGGACATGTAGGATTGCAATCTGTATCAAGAACAATGAAATCTACGGGCACATAATTCATATTTGCAACAATAAGAACATCATTAATCATTCCCATAGGTTTCTTAATAGTGGAATCCGCAAGATGCAAATTTAAAGAACAATCATCAAATTCACGGAAACCTAACACATTGCATAAAGTTTTTGGAATCGTGGAAACGCTAGCACCCAAATCACACAAAGCATGGCACTCATAATCTTTAATCTTAATATAATAGTAGGTTCCTGCTCATCATAAACTTTTCTAGGAATAGAAACTTCCAATTCAAGATTTTCTTCAAAAGATTGCATCATACCATTGACGATATGTTTAGTAAAAGCTTTGTTCCGATTATAAGCATGAGGAGAATTCAACATGGATTGCGATAAGGAAATACAATATATTAAAGAGCAATTGTCATAATTAAATTCCTTGAAATCCAAAAGAGTGGGTTCATTGCTACTTAGAGTTTGGACCTCTCCAATCCCACTTTTATCAATTTTTGCGTTAAGATCTAAAAACTCCGAATCATTGGGACGCCTTTTAACTAAAGTTGACTCATCTCCAGTCCCATCTTTGTTAAGATTTATATTGGAAAACAAAGATTCAATAGGATTCACAGCAATCCCTTTAAGATCTTCATCATTATTTTCACAAAAACTAGAAGAACACGCTTTTACAAACCAATTTTGCTTAGCACGCATCTTAGCGGTTCTTTCTTTGCACTCGTCAATGGAGATTCTCATAGCCTTTAGAGATTCATTGATATCAGGCTTGGGTGGAATATATCCAATTTTCAAAGAATCAACATCAAGAGAAATTCTATCCACGTTCCAAGCCAAATCATCAATCTTAAGCATTTTTTCTTCAATCAAAGCATTGAAATTCTTTTGCGAACTCATAAATTCTTTAACACTATTCTCAAAATCAGGGGGCGTCTTATTATAATTTCCATAAGAATTGTTGTAGGAATTACCATAATTATTAGAGGAATTACTAGGAAATGGCCTAGGAAAGTTACCTTTATACGCGTTATTACCAAAATTGTTCCCACCAACAAAATTCACATCCATAGATTCATTATTATTTTCAATCAAAGTAGAAAAGGGCATATCATTAGTATCAATATAAGCACTCTTGCTAGCAAATAATTTCATAAGCTCATCCATCTTTTCACTCAAAACATTAATCTCTTCAATCGCATGCACTTTTTTACTAGTGGAAGATCATTCGGTATGCCATTGAGAATAATTAACCATAATATTTTCTAGGAGTTTAGTAGCTTCTCCTAAAGCAATTTCCATAAAAGTACCTCCCACGGCTGAATCTAAAAGATTTCTAGAAGCAAAATTCAATCCGGCATAAAATTTTGTATAATCATCCACAAATTCAAACAATGAGTAGGGCAATTTCGTATCATCAATTTCACTCTCTCCGAAGATTGTGCAACATGTTCATGATCAAGTTGCTTAAATTCATAATATTGTTCCTAAGGTAGATGATCTTAGCGGGAGGAAAATACTTGGAAATAAAAGCATCTTTACACTTATTCCATGAATCAATACTATTTTTAGGCAAATATGAAAACCAAGTTTTAGCACGATCTCATAGTGAGAACGGAAATAGCTTCAATTTAACAATATCATTATCTGCATCTTTGTTTTTTTGCATATCACACAACTCAATGAAATTATTCAGATGGGATGCGGCATCTTCACTAGGAAGGCCGGTAAATTGATCTTTCATAAAAAGATTTAGCAAAGCGGCATTAATTTCATAAGATTCCGCACTAGTGGCGGGAGCAATCGGAGTACTAACAAAATCATTGTTATTAGTATTGGAAAAGTCACACAATTTTGTATTCTCTTGAGCCATCGTGACAACGAAAGCAATCTAACACACGAGCAAACAAAAAGCAAACGAAGAAGACCAATGGAAGAAGGGCGAAAGAAAAGGCAAATCTTTTCGAAAATTGTTTTAGAAGTGGGGGAGAGGAAAACGAGAGGCAAATGGCGAATAATGTAATGCAAGAGGTGAGAGTTTTATTATGGGTACTCGGTATGTCCTGACTTGGCGTAGATCTCCCTGGCAATGGCACCAGAAATTCTTCCTGCTACTTCTTGAGCTTGCGTTGGTTTTTCCCTTGATGAGGAAAGGGTGATGCAGCAAAGTAGAGATAAGTATTTCCCTCAGTTAGAGAACCAATGTATCAATCCAGTAGGATAAGAACGCACAAATCACCTAATACATGCACAAACAATCAAACACTTGCACCCAACGCGATAAAGGGGTTGTCAATCCCTTCACGGTCACTTGCAAAGGTGAGATCTAATAGAGATAGATAAAACTAAACAAAAGATAAAGTAAATATTTTTGGGTTTTTTGGTTTATAGATCAGAAAGTAAAAGATTGGAAAATAGTAGATCAGAAACTTATATGATGGAAAATAGACCCGGGAGCCATAGGTTTCACTAGAGGCTTCTCTCAAGATAGCAAATAATACGGTGGGTCAACAAATTACCGTCGAGCAATTGATAGAAAAGCATAAAGTTATGACGATATCCAAGGCAATGATTATGAAATATAAGCATCACGTCCGTGTCAAGTAGACCGACTCCTGGCTGCATCTACTACTATTACTCCACACATCGACCGACTCCTGCTTGCATCTAGAGTATTAAGTTCATGAAGAACAGAGTAACGCTTTAAGTAAGATGACCTAATGTAGAGGAGTAAACTCAAGCAATCTGATGTAAACCCCTTTTTTTATCCTCGATGGCAACAATACATTACGTGCCTCGCTACCCCTACCGTCACTGGGTGAGGACATCGGAAGATTGAACCCAAAGCTAAGCACTTCTCCTATTGCAAGAAAAACCAATCTAGTTGGCCAAACCAAACCGACAGTTCAAAGAGAATTACAAAGATATCAAATCATGCATAAAAGAATTCAGAGAAGATTCAAATAATATTCATAGATAAGCTAATCATAAATCCACAATTCATCGGATCTCAAGAAACACACCGCAAAACAAGATTACATTGAATAGATCTCCAAGAACATCACGGAGAACATGGTATTGAGAATCAAAGAGAGAGAAGAAGCCATCTAGCTACTAGCTATGGACCCGTAGGTCTGTGGTAAACTACTCACGCTTCATCGGAAGGGCAATATAGTTGATGTAGATGCCCTCCGTGATCGAATCCCCCTCCGGCAGGATGCTGGAAAAGGCCCCAAGATGGGATCTAATGGGAACAGAAGGTTGCGGCGATGGAAAGTGTTTTCGTGGATACTTCGGGTGGTTTGAGAATATATGTGAATATATAGGAGGAAGATCTAGGCCAGGGGGTCACTGAGGGGCCCACAAGGTAGGGGGCGCGCCCTACCCCCCTGGGCGCGCCCTCCACCCTTGTGGCCGCCTCGTGACTCTTCTGACTTGCAATCCAAGTCTCCTGGTTGTCTTCTGGTCCAACAAAAATCATCGCGAAGGTTTTATTCCATTTGGACTCTGTTTGGTATTCCTTTTCCGCGAAGCTCAAAAACAAGGAAAAAACACAAACTGGCACTGTGCTCTAGGTTAATAAGTTAGTCCCAAAAATAATATAAAATAGCATATTAATGCAGATAGAACATCCAAAATAGATAATATAATAGCATGGAACAATAAAAAATTATAGATACGTTGGGGACGTATCAGCAACCTATGCTTCCCTCTGCGAAGGGCCTATCTTTTACTTTTATGTATTTACTTTTATGCACGAGTCAAAGTATCTCTCTCTCTCTCTCTCTCTCTCTCTCGATTCCTTTTCATTTTCTCTTTTGGCAAGCACCATGTGGTTCGGAAAGTTCTAGGCACATATATCCAGTTTGATATGGGTGGGCTTGAGTTATTATTGTTGACATCACCCTTGAGGTGAATATGTTGGGAGGCGAATCTATAAGCCCCTATCTTTCTATGTGTCTGGTTGAAACTTTTTGCTCATGGGTATGCGGTGAGTGTTAGCAATCATAGAAGACTATATGATGGTTGAGTATGTGTACTTGCCAAAAGGCTCCGATACGTGACCCTTCCTGAAAAGATGATGAATTGTAGTTGCAAAGTTGACTAAGAACATAGTTTGTTGGTTTTCAATAGAGTTTATGCTTTATACTTCGATGTTGTGATGAATTGTTACTTGTTCATGAGAAGTTTATGATAAAAGTTATGTTATAAAAGTTGTATAATAAAGTCTGTTGCTGTTATAATAATATACATGATGCTTCTATGTCCGTATTTTGTTTTTGCCGACACCTCTCTCTCTAAGAATGTGGACATGTTTTTCGATTTCGGTTTTCGCTTGAGGACAAGCGAGGTCTAAGCTTGGGGGAGTTGATATGTCCATTTTGCATCATGTTTACCTACTGTTATTTACTATGTTTTTATGCATAATAATGCTTTATGGAGTAATTCTAATGCCTTTTCTCTCATAATATGCAAGGTTCACACAAGAAGGGAGAATACCGGCAGCTGGAATTCTGGACATGAAAAAGCTACGTCAGAGTTACGTATTCTGCACATCTCCAAATGAGCTAAAACTTCACGGGGATTTTTTATGGAATATTTAAGAATTATTGGAGCAAATAACTACCAGAGGGGGCCCACCAGGTGGGCACAACCCGCCTGGGCGCGCCAGGGCCCCCAAGCGCGCCCTGGTGGGTTGTGCCTTCACCGGCCTACCTCCGGTGCCCCTCTTCTGGTATATAAGTCATTTTGACCTACAAAAATAAGGAGAGGACATTCGGGACGAAGAGCAGCCGTCTCAAGGCGGAACTTGGGCAGGAGCACTTTTACCTTCAGGCGGAGCGATTCCGCCAGGGGAACTTCCCTCCCGGAGGGGGAAATCATCGTCATCATCATCACCAACAACTCTCCCATCTTTGGGAGGGCAATTTCCATCAACTTCTTCAACAGCACCATCTCCTCTCAAACCCTGGTTCATCTCTTGTGTTCAACCTTTGTACTGGAACCTTAGATTAGTGCTTGTGGGTGACTAGTTGTGTTGATTACATCTTGTAGTTGATTATTATATGGTTTATTTGGAAGATTATATGTTCAGATCCATTATGCTATTTAATACCCCTGTGATCTTGAGCATGATTATTATTTGTGAGTAGTTACTTTTGTTCTTGAGGTTACGGGAGAAATCTTGCTGGAAGTTATCATGTGAACTTGATATCTCATCGATATTTTGATGGTATGTATGTTGTGATTCCCTTAGTGGTGTCATATGAACGTCGACTACATGACACTTCACCTTATTAGGGACTAAGGGAATGCATTGTGGAGTAGTTATAAGATGATGGGTTGCGAGAGTGACAGAAGGTTAAACCCTAGTTTATGCGCTACTTCGTAATGGACTGATTTGGATCCAAAAGTTTAATGCTATGGTTAGATTTTATCTTAATACTTTTCTCGTAGTTGCGGATGCTTGCGAGGGGGTTATCATAAGTAGGAGGTTTGTTCAAGTAAGAACAACACTTAAGCACCGGTCCACCCACATATAAAATTATCGAAGTAGCGAACACGAATCAAACCAACATGATGAAAGTGACTAGATGAAATTCCCGTGTACCCTCGAGAACCCTTTGCTTATTATAAGAGGCCATTTTGGCCCGTCCTTTGCTACAAAAGGATTGGGCTACCTTGCTACATATTATTTGTTGTTACCGTTACTCGCTCATTACAAATTATCTTGCTATCAAACTACTCGTTACTTATAAATTTCAGTGCTTGCAGAGAATACCTTACTGAAAACCACTTGTCATTTCCTTCGGCTCCTTGTTGGGTTCGACACTCTTACTTATCGAAAGGAATACGATTGATCCCCTATACTTGTGGGTCATCACCGACCACTGTGATGATGTAGCTACTGCCCGGCATCTTGACGAGGTTGTAGCCCGGATGGGTAGCCGCCATGAACTTGGCGACGGCCGGATACCCCAGGATGGCGTTGTATGGGAGGCCAATGTGGGCGACGTCGAAGTCAATGAGCTCGGTGTGGTAGTTGTCACACATGCCGAAGGTGACAGGGAGGCGTATCTGCCCCAGGGGAGTGGCCGAGCCCTTGACCACCCCCGAGAAAGGCCGGGTGGGGAGTAGCTGATCATACGGTACTTGAAGCAAATCGAATGTTTCCACCGAGAGGACGTTTAGGCCGGCGCCTCCGCCGATGAGGGTCTTGGTCACCGTGACATTGCTGATGGTGGGAGTACACAACATGGGGAGGGCACCTGCCGCAGTCGTGGCCTTTGGGTGATATGGAAATGAAGATGATGGCGGTCTCAGGCCTGGCGCGGCCCTACGCCGCCGCGCATCGTGGCCGGGCGGGACCTTGCTGACGGAGGAGCTGCTTGATGTGGCAGCCAGACGTAGGCGCGCCTGCGATCCGCCGATGATGCACATGACTGCATGGGGCACTGGAGCTGCAAAGCGTGTGATGAACTGGTCGCGAAGTTCCTCCCAAGAGCAGATCGAGGCACGCAGGAGGCCGCGGAGCCAGGACCGAGAGCCTCCGTGAGGGCTAGAGGGAACCAGTTCGCCATGGCCTTATCGTTGCCGACCGTCACCTCGATGGCCTGTGCATATGACCGGAGGAACCCTTCGGGATCGCAGCACTGTTGTACCATGGGGGCAACGCCGGCCTGAACTTCACGGGCCACTAGCTATATGTGGCACACAAAAACACACGCACGGATAGATAAATGGGGTCGTGCAACCAAGGAACGAGCTCAAAATGTGGAATCCATGGAAAATGCTCTTGTTGCACAATGCTAGAGAGACACTAGCATGATTGCTCAATAGGCGAGATATGAAACTTGTGCACACCCTACAAAGCAAAAAATGCAACGACTTCTATCCCAACTATGCTGCATATGTATTATGTTCCGGTGAGTCTTCTCACGGTGATCCAAGATGATCGAGTATGGCTATTTGATATACAATCTTGTATGCTGCTATGGCTCTTGCTTAAAAGCTCTTCTTTGTTTCTCTTTTTATATCTTCTTTGTCCACTTATGCAAACTTTTCTAACCAAGGTAGCAAGGATGTATATATGGGAACAATCTTGTGACACAAGAGATGATATGATGATACCAAGATGAGTTATGTATGCAATGGAGGTACCCACGACATCTTTTGTGCGCCAGGTAGGGGAATCGCTTGTGCGAACCAGGTTCAGCAGTTAGTGCATCAGCTTCATCACCAGATTCATCGCCAAGGTGCCCAAGAAGTAGGGCACCGCGGCGGTCGCTCCGTCGATGTCGAAGCCA
This sequence comes from Thinopyrum obtusiflorum, assembly GCA_036873465.1. Taxonomy (NCBI): domain Eukaryota; kingdom Viridiplantae; phylum Streptophyta; class Magnoliopsida; order Poales; family Poaceae; genus Thinopyrum; species Thinopyrum obtusiflorum. The sequence continues at coordinate 24,564 of JAAAWM010012130.1, read as the reverse complement.
CCAGCGCCTTCACAGACAGGAGACGGTGCAGGCGGTGATACGTCTCCAGCGTATCTATAATTTTTTATTGTTCCATGCTGTTATATAATGAATCTTGGATGTTTTACATTCATTTTCTAGCACTTTATATCATTTTTTGGGACTAACCTATTGACATAGTGCCCAGTGCCAGTTGTTGTTTTTTGCTTGTTTTTTACTTCGCTGAATATCCATATCAAACAAAGTCCAAATGCAGTGAAACTTTTTGGAGATTTTTTTCTGCCCAGAAGAGACCCAGGGAGCCCAGGAGGTGTACCAGAGGAGGCTCGTGGGGCCCACAAGGCACCATGGCACGCTAGAGGCCCCAGGCGCCCCCAGGTGCCTTGTGAGGCCCACGGTGATCTTTTCCACCGCCTCTTAGCTCTATAAATACCCAGATATTCTAGAAACCCTAGGGAGCCGACGAAAAACAATTCCAGCCGCAACAAGTTCCAGAACTACGAGGTCCAATCTAGAGCCCTATTTCTACACCTTGTAGGAGGGGAAAACGATCACGGAGGGGTTGATCATCCTCATTAGTGCTCCTCCGATGATGCGTGAGTAGTTTACCACAGACCTACAGGTCCGTAGGCAGTAGCTAGATGGCTTCTTCTCTCTCTTTGATCTTCAATACAATGTTCTCATCGATGTTCTTGGAGATCTATTTGATGTAATGACTTTTTGTAGTGTGTTTGTTGGGATCCGATGAATTGTGAGTTTATGATCAGTTCTATCTATGAATATTATTTGAGTCTTCTCTGAACTCCTTTATGCATGATCTTTATAGCCTCGTATTTTTTCTCCAAAACTTTGGTTTGGTTTGGCCAACTAGATCTTGCGGTGCTTATTCTCAGTGACAGAAGGAGACATGACACCCATGTGTCGTTGCCATTAAGGATAAAAAGATGGGGTCTATTCCTACATGAATAGATCTTGTCTACATCATGTCATCATTCTTATTGCATTACCCCATTTTTCCAGGAACTTAATACACTAGATGCATGCTGGATAGCGGTCGATGTGTGGAGTAATAGTTGTAGATGCACGTAGGAGTCGGTCTACTAATCTTGGATGTGATGCCTATATACATGACCATTGCCTTGAATATCGTCATGATTATTTGCTTTTCTATCAATTGCCCAACAGTTGTTTGTTTATCCACCATATGCTATTTTCTCGAGAGAAGCCACTAGTGAAATCTACGGCCCCCGGGTCTATTTCCTATCATATTATTTTCAAATATATTATTCCAAAAACCCAAAAATACCTTGCTGCACTTTTTCTTTATTTATTTTATTTTGTGTTTTTGTCAGATCTATTTATCAATTCTCATACAATTTTACCTATCTCAGTACCGAGGAGGGATTGACAACCCCTCTTACGCGTTGGGCTGCAAGTATTTGTTATTTGTGTGCAGTTGTTGTTTACATAGTGTTTCTTGGTTCTCCTACTGGATTGATAACCTTGGTTTCATAACTGAGGGAAAAACTTACCGTTGTTGTACTGCATCATCCTCTCCTCTTCGGGGAAATACCAACGAAGATACAAGCAATCAGGCGGCAGCGCGAATGGCGGAGGAGGTGGAGGCCAAGATCGGCTTCCGCGATGCTCTGGCAATCACAACCAGGCAAAGCGGCATCGTCCGCACCAACCCACCAGTTATCGTCTCCAAAGATGGAGCCACGCTACTCGCAGGCGGCGCGGCGAACTCTAGGGACAACAAGGTCTTCTGGTCCAACTCCTTCGTCAGCAACGCAATCTATCGTCGCAAAATAATAACGAGAAAAATAAGGCAATAATAAAACAGAAAAACCAAAGTGCTCAGAAAAATGTCAACTCATTTTTGTTAAATACTAGGGTGAAAACTAAGAAGGGGAAAATTCCTAGTTTTGGATTTGGAGTAGCAGAATGGGAGAAATGGATTTTCAGAGGGGTTTAGATATATTCAAATTTGAATTTGAATATGAACAGTACATAAAAGTTGTTTGGACATGAGTGAAAGTTATACCATTAAATAGGTAGGATTCTTACAAGATTTTAGGAACTAGAATTATTGCATTTGGATTAATATTTAATCCTGTGGAATTTTTGCAAGTTTAACAGAAAAGAAAAAGGGGAAGGGGCACTGTGCCTGCTGGGACAGAACAACCATAGCGCAGCAGGCCCAGCGCACTGGTGCTCGCGCGTGCGCCAGGTTTAAACCTGATGGGCGGGGCCCAGGCGTCAGCGAGAGAGAGAGGGGCGATGGAGGGAAGAGGTTGACAAGCGGGGCCCGCCTGTCATCCCTAACCCCGAGTCCAGATGGCCGGCGAGCTCACCGGCGATGATGCAGGGCACGGCGAGGTCCGGCGAGGGCACGGCTGGGCTCAGCGTCGTGTCGCCGTTTGGGTGGTGGTGGTTGCGGTCGCCGGGGTGGCCTGGTTTGCCGGCGACGAGGAGGCACGGTGGAGGAGCTTCGGGTGGCGCTGGTTCTGGCCGTTTCCGGCAGCTACAGAGAGGGGAAACAGGGGGAAAAGGATCAAGGTGATGCATAGGTTCCAGATCGAGAGGAAAGAGAGGTGGGGACGGCCTGTACCTCGCGAACTCCGGCGAGCCGAAGCGGCGGAGCTCGAGCTCGATCTCGAGCTTGGGTGGCTCTGGAGAGGAACTGGGGGTGCAGGGGGATGATTTGGTGGTGCAGAGGGTGAGTGGTGAGGAGAGGAGAGCTGGGGGGGGCTTAAATAGAAGGGGGGCAAGGTGCACCGTGGCTCATGCGCCGACGAGCTTCTAGCCGTTGCTGGAGGCCACGGGGGCTCACTTGAGTGCGTCTGGGGTCCTTGTGGGAGTGTTCTACGGCCAGGGGAAGGAAGAAAGAGAGCGGGGGAAGGCCAGAGCATCGCGCATGTGAGCGTGCTCATTGGAGCTCTCGGGCGGCCATGGTGCGTGTGCGAGCAGGGGCAGGAGAGAGAGAGGAAGGAGGGGGCCAACCAGCTGCCGTGTGTCGGACGCCGAGGTGCATCGTCGGGTGTGCTGGGGAGACCTGAGGTGGCCGGAGGTGGTTGGCAGGGGGCAGCTACAGTGCCTGGCCACACTGTAGCACGCTCTGGAGCGTGCAAATGGCATGCCATGGCATTTTATATGCCTTGTAGGCACGACCACTAATGTCTTGCTGCCCTAGGGGGCAGTAAAGAAGACGGGAGGGGCATTGGGTGCCCTGGAGAGCCAGTAGGAGAGGAGTGGGGTTGAGAGAGAGGGGGAAATGGGCTGTCCATAGGGGTAAATGAGGTGGTTTCACCCCTCAATCATTTAGCTGAGATGCAGCCATAGTTACTGGAGGTAGAAGAGGGTCAGGAGCAGCTGTGGTACAAAGTTGAGCCCATGGAGATTAGTGGAAGAGGTCAAAAATGGAATTTTGGTAAAGTGGCAGAAGGTGTTTGATGCTTTTTTGAGTAAGCAAATGAACTCCATTTGGCTTGAGACTCCACAGGGTGAAATGGCACATATAATTAGGGCCTTCCACCAATTTTGAGCTCATTTGGGCAAAGTTGCCAATGCAACTTTTGTAAACCCTAGAAATCAACAGAAATGCATTTACCAAGATCTAGTCATGCAAAACCATTCCCCTTGATGCACCACTTGGTTTAGTGTCATCATTTGGGCTTTTGAGCATGACCACAAAGTTTGGGGGCATTTGGAAGAAGTTGGCAATGTAAATTTGTTCAAACTTGAATCTGGACAGAGATGGTTTTGGGGCACTTTGGTGAACCAAAATAGTTTGGATTGAGCTGAAACTTTGCAAGGTCATCATATTATGCATATGTGACTTGCTAGAATTTTCCTGGATTTATTGGAAAATATTTCTTGTAGAAATGTTTCAAATACTTGAAATGGACAGAAATGATTTTGGAGGGTTTTCCCAATATTTTTAACAAGACCATGTGTTGAAACTCTTATATATGGAAAATATATGTCCACTGAGTTTCCCTGATTTTTCTCAAATATTTTTGAAGCTTTTAAATAATTTTAACCTATTAAAGACCATTTCTGGCCTAAATAAAAAGCCTTTAAGTAAAATATGAAAATTACTTTGAAAATTATATTTTTGTGGTTTATGGGAGTCCTATATCTAATAGGTTTCAAATATACTCTTTGAAATATTTTTCATACCCCAAATCAAGTACTTGTAGTGCAATCCTCAATTCAGGGTTTTTTGGAAAACTAATATTTTAAAATACTATTTGGCCAAATTATTTTTGTAAGAAAATACTATATTGCACTATACATATGGCATGATCATTGGGCAGAAGTTTGGGGCAAGGAGATGAAGTATATAAGGTGGAGTTGTGTTGACTTTAAAGAGCACTTGTAAATCACAGAGAGAAAACCAACTCCAAATAAAAAGCCAAATAATGCAAAAGTTTTTGTTAGTCCAAATTTTCATGCTTTATTAATGCAAATGACATGTTACAAAATGCAGGGTGTGACAGACCTACCCCCCTTACAAGAATCTCGTCCCCGAGATTCCCAAACTAGGCTTTAAAAGAGATCGGGAAACTCGGATCTAAGGTAGTCTTCATGTTCCCAGGTTGCTTCTGCTTCAGTGTGGTTGCTCCACTGGCCCTTGAAGTACTTGATGGTGCGGCTTCGAGTGCATCGTTCAGCCTCATACAAAATGTAGATGGGCCTCTCACCCCCCCCCCCCCCCCCCCCCCCCCCCCCCCCCCCCCCCCCCCCCCCCCCCCCCCCCCCCCCCCCCCCCCCCCCCCCCCCCCCCCCCCCCCCCCCCCCCCCCCCCCCCCCCCCCCCCCCCCCCCCCCCCCCCCCCCCCCCCCCCCCCCCCCCCCCCCCCCCCCCCCCCCCCCCCCCCCCCCCCCCCCCCCCCCCCCCCCCCCCCCCCCCCCCCCCCCCCCCCCCCCCCCCCCCCCCCCCCCCCCCCCCCCCCCCCCCCCCCCCCCCCCCCCCCCCCCCCCCCCCCCCCCCCCCCCCCCCCCCCCCCCCCCCCCCCCCCCCCCCCCCCCCCCCCCCCCCCCCCCCCCCCCCCCCCCCCCCCCCCCCCCCCCCCCCCCCCCCCCCCCCCCCCCCCCCCCCCCCCCCCCCCCCCCCCCCCCCCCCCCCCCCCCCCCCCCCCCCCCCCCCCCCCCCCCCCCCCCCCCCCCCCCCCCCCCCCCCCCCCCCCCCCCCCCCCCCCCCCCCCCCCCCCCCCCCCCCCCCCCCCCCCCCCCCCCCCCCCCCCCCCCCCCTACTTTGGTCAAATGATCGACTATGACCCAGATGGAGTCATGTCCCTTGTTTGACCTAGGTAGTCCAGTGATGAAATCCATTCCGACTTTATCCCATTTCCACTTGGGAACCTTGAGTGGTTGGAGCATTCCAGCAGGTCGTCGATATTTAGCCTTGACCCTTTGGCATACATCACACTTTGCAACATAGGTGGCAATCTCTCTTTTCATCCCGTGCCACCAAAATCTTTCCTTCAGGTCTTGATACATCTTAGTTCCTCCAGGGTGGATGGAATACGGGGTGTCATGAGCTTCTTGCAAGATCAAGTTCTTGAGCTCAATGTTGTTGGGTACGCAAATGTGATTCCCAAACCACACAATTCCTTGCTTATCCTCTGAGAATCCTAGGGCTTTGCCTGCCTCGATCTTCCTCTTGATGCCTTCTATACTCTCGTGTCCCTTCTACGCTTCCTTAACATCATCCATCAAAGTAGGCTTCACTTCTAGGTTAGCTAGATATCCATAGGTAACCAATTCCAAGCCAAATTATTCCAGCTCTTCAAACATGGCTGGCTGCCTTCCTTTAACTATGGCATTTAGGGAGCAAGCCTTCCTGCTTAAGGCGTCCGCTACCACATTAGCCTTCCCGGGGTGATATTGAACACTGAGGTCATAATCTTTGATTAGCTCCAACCATCTTCTCTGCCTCATATTCAATTCCTTCTGAGTGAAAATATACTTCAAACTCTTGTGGTCGGTGTATATCTCACACCGCTTCCCTAGGAGGTAATGTCGCCATGTTCTAAGGGCATGAACTACAGCTGCCAACTCGAGGTCATGAGTAGCGTAGTTCTCTTCGTGAGGACGTAGCTGTTTAGACAGATATGCTACGACTCTGCCTTCTTGCATAAGAACACCTCCAAGCCTGGCTCTCGATGCATCACAATATATCACAAACTCCTTGTGAATGTCCGGTGTGGCCAGAACTGGGGCGGTGGTCAGTCTCTTCTTCATCTCCTAGAAGCTTTCTTCGCACTTTGGTGTCCACTCAAACTTCTTGTCCTTCTTCAAGAGCTGGGTCATGGGTCGGGCAATGCTTGAGAATCCTTCAACGAACTTGCAGTAATATCCCGCGAGTCCGAGGAAGCTTCTGACTTCCTTCACATTGCTCGGGGTTTGCCATTCAGTCACGGCTTGAATCTTGGTGGGATCCACTGACAACCCTTCGGCAGTCAACTTATGACCCAAGAATCCGACTTCATGTAGCCAAAATTCGCACTTGCTGAACTTGGCATACAGTTGGTGCTCTCGAAGCTTGTCTAGGACCATCCTCAGGTGTTGCTCGTGTTCTTCTTCCGTCTTCGAGAAGACAAGAATATCATCAATGAAGACGACAACAAACTTGTCCAAATATTCCATGAAGACCTTATTCATGAGATACATGAAGTAAGCTGGGGCATTGGTCAATCCAAAGGACATGACCGTGCACTCATACATGCCATATCTGGTTACAAATGCCGTCTTCGGAATATCTTGGGGTCTGATTTTCAGCTGGTAGTACCCAGATCTGAGGTCGATCTTGGAGAACACCTTGGCCCCATTGAGTTGATCAAACAGATCTTCAATCTTGGGAAGTGGATACTTGTTCTTGATTGTAACTTCATTAAGGGAGCGATAGTCAATGCACAAGCAGATGGTACTGTCCTTCTTTGCCACAAACAGAACAGGTGATCCCCAAGGGGAGGCACTAGGGCGGATAAATCCCTTCCTCAACTGCTCTTCCAGTTGCTTCTTCAACTCTGCTAACTCTTCCGATCCCATTCTATAAGGCTTCTTATAGATGGGTCCTGCTCCGGGCATGAGCTCGATGATGAACTCAATGTCTCGGTCAGGAGGCATTCCTGGTAGCTCATCAGGAAAGACATCGGGGTATTCGCATACTACCGGCACTTGCTCCAATCCATCTTCTGGCAGACAGTTGACTCGGGCGCCTTGAGCAAAGGAGGGGTTGGGAGCAAACTTAATTTCGACTCCTTGGTCATTGGTCACAGTGATAGTTCAGTTGGCACAATCTAACAAGCCTTGGTGCTTGATGAGCCAATCCATTCCTAAGATCACATCCAAGCCTTGCGATCTTAAGATGATAAGGTCTACTAGGAAATCTACCCCGTTAATGACAATCCCGACTCCTTTACATCCTATCTTGGCTCTCATCTCTGCTCCGGGGGTTTGTACCACCATAGGGTTATTCAGGGGTGTAGGGGTCATGCCACTTTTTAATGCAAACTTTTGGGTGACAAATGAATGCGTGGCTCCAGAATCAAACAAGACAGTTGCAGGTGCTGAGTTGACAAGGAACGTACCCAGCACGACGTCCGGGTCTTCCTGGGCTTCTTCTGCAGTGACATGATTCACACGACTGAGGGAGTCCTGGACTAAGGGGTCCTCGGGCGTCCGGCCTGTTATCCATGGGCCAGACTGATGGGCTGTGAAGACATGAAGGCCGAAGACTGTACCCGTGTCCGGATTGGACTCTCCTTGGCGTGGAAGGCAAGCTTGGAGACCAACTATGAAGATTCCTTCCTATGTAACCGACTCTATGTAACCCTAGATCCCCCCGGTGTCTATATAAACCAGAGGGTGTAGTCCGGAAAGGATATACTCATTACCATAGTCATATAGGCTAGACTTCTAGGCTTTAGCCATTACGATCTCGTGGTAGATCAACTCTTGTAACACTCATATTCATCAAGATCAATCAAGCAGGAAGTAGGGTATTACCTCCATAGAGAGGGCCCGAACCTGGGTAAACATCGTGTCCCCTGTCTCCTGTAACCATCGATCCTAGACGCACAGTTCGGACCCCCTACCCGAGATCCACCGGTTTTGACACCGACATTGGTGCTTTCATTGAGAGTTCCGCTGTGCCGTCGACGAAAGGTTCGATGGCCCCTTCAATCGTCGATAGTGACGCCGTCCAAGGAGAAACCTTCCTCCCCAGATAGATCTTCGTGTTCGGCGGTTTCGTACTGCGGGCCAACTCGCTTGGCCATCTGGAGCAGATCGATAGCTACGCCCCTTGCCATCAGGTCAGATTCGGGAGCTTGAACTACGTCGCGGACATCCGCGGAGACCTGATCTTCGACGGATTCGAGACCGCGACGATCGCTCCCCCTTGCTCCGATGAACATGACCTAAATCTGTCTTCGGATCACATCCAGGAGATGGTTCCTGTTGCTGCAACGGCCTTAGAACTGGAGCAGATCATGCCATCCGAGGCCATAGAGTCCGCGGCATTGGAGCTGCACATAGACTCGACACCCTGCAATATTTGCATCAACGGAACTCCGGACTCGTCTCCGGCTATAAGTTCCGGACCATGTACGCCTGCGGACACCGAGCTGGATCGGTTATCGATTTTTGAATTCAGCGCCGCAGACATCTTCTAGCACTCACCTTTGGGTGACGTGCTAAACTCTTTAAAGAATTTGTCCTTGGAGAAGGACTCACAGCCGAACTATGTTCGGTTCGAGCTAGAGGCTGACGATGGGGAATTTTGCTTCCCACCCGCCACCCACTTCATAGCCACTGTCGATGACTTAACCGACGTGCTTGATTATGGCTCCGAAGACATCTATGGTATGGACGACGATGCCGACAAGGAGCAAGGCCAAGACCCGCCATTCACTGGACGTTGGACGGCCACCTCTTCGTACGATGTGTACATGGTTGACACGCCTAAAAAAGCTAGCGACGATGACAAAGAAGATCCAGTTGCGAACAAACCTTCTGAGACACAGTCCAAGCGCCGGTGCCCTAAACGCCGTTCTAAGCCTCATCGCTCAAAAGATGGCAACACTGGCACCGGAGAAAATAGTACTCCGGGCGACGCCGAAAACAATGAAGACCCTGTTGGAGTAGCATCCGAACCGGAGGAACAAGACAACGGGCAAGTTAACCCCGATAAACAGGACATGCCCAATGACCCGGATGGCGATAGTTATCGTCCAGTCTCCGAGGATGAGGAGAGCCTCGGCAGCGAGGATGTCATCATGCCTGAGGCACCCCTCGAGCAAGAGCGCTTCAAGCGCCAGCTAATAGCTACTGCTAGAAGCCTGAAGAAAAAGCAGCAGCAGCTCCAAGCCGATCAAGACCTACTCATTGATAGATGGACCGATGTCCTGGCAGCCGAAGAATACGGCCTCAAGCGCCTAGCCAAGAGTTAACCTAAGCGCAGACTGCTACCTCAGTTCGATGAGGAGGCACCAGATCCCGTACCTCCCTCGCGCAGTGCGGAACGACCACCACGTGGTCGGGATAGTGCGTCGGACCGACCACCCCGCGGTCGGGATAAAACGGTAACTCGGGCCGAACAACAGCCCACCCCACCGCCTCGTAAAAATAGAGACGAAACAGCTCGGGACCATACATACGACCTTCGGCAGGACCTGGACAGTAGAGCAGGACACACCAGATCAATCTACGGATCGCGAGGACGCTTCCCGACTCGGGATGATGGCTACCTATTCGGACGTGACAAACCTAGTCACGCCCAGGCCGATAATCGCAGACGGACTTCATCAGAGGTGCGCCATGACGCGGCCCGATATAGAGGCACCGCACACCCCTCTGCTTCACAGATGAAGTACTGGATCACGAATTCCCCGAGGGGTTCAAGCCCGTCAATATCGAATCATACGACGGAACAACCGATCCTGCAGTATGGATCGAGGATTTTATTCTACACATTCATATGGCCCGAGGAGACGACCTCCACGCCATCAAATACCTCCCACTAAAACTAAAAGGGCCAGCTAGACACTGGTTAAATAACCTGCCCAAAAATTCCATCGGCAGTTAGAGGACTTGGAAGAAGCTTTTCTTGACAACTTCCAAGGTACTTATGTCCGGCCACCAGACGCTGATGACTTAAGTCATATAGTTCAACAACCTGGAGAATCAGCCAGAAAATTCTGGACTAGGTTCCTAACCAAAAAGAACCAGATCGTTGACTATCCGGATGCCGAAGCCCTAGCGGCCTTCAAACACAGCATCCGCGATGAATGGCTTGCCCGCCACCTCGGCCAAGAAAAGCCGAAATCCATGGCAGCCCTCACGGCACTTATGACCTGCTTTTGCATGGGAGAGGACAGCTGGCTGGCTCGCAGCAAAAACACAGCCAACGAGGCAGGCCCCTCCGAGGCCAAGAACAGCACCGGCAAGCTCCGACGCAATAGACACAAATGCCGAAGCAATGGCGATAATACCGATGACACTACAGTTAACGCCGGATTCAGCGGCTCCAAGTCCGGCCAGCGGAAAAAGCCCTACAAAAGGAACAATGAGGGACCATCCAGCTTGGACCGCATACTCGACCGTCCGTGCCAGATACATGGTACCCCAGACAAACAAGCCAATCATACCAACAGTGATTGTTGGGTTTTTAAACAGGCTGGCAAGTTAAGTGCCGAGAACAAGGAAAAGGGATCACAAAGCGAGGACGAGGACGAAGAGCCCCGGCAGCCGAACACCGGGGGGCAGAAGAAATTTCCCCCTCAAGTCAAAATGGTGAACATGATATACGCTACACACATCCACAAAAGGGAGCGCAAGCGAGCACTCAGGGACGTCTACGCAGTAGAGCCAGTCGCCCCAAAATTCAATCCGTGGTCGTCATTCCCGATCACCTTCAATCGTCGAGATCATCCAACTAGTATCCGCCATGGCGGTTCAGCCGCACTGGTCCTCGACTCAATCATCGACGGATTTCACCTAACACGAGTCCTAATGGACGGTGGTAGCAGCCTCAACCTGCTCTATCAGGATACAGTGCGCAAAATGGGCATTAATCCCTCACGAATCAAGCCCACAAAGACTACCTTTAAAGGAGTCATACCAGGCATAGAGGCCCGCTTTACGGGCTCAATCACGGTGGAAGTGGTCTTCGGTTCTCCGGACAACTTCCGAAGCAAAGAGTTAATCTTCGATATAGTCCCCTTCCGCAGCAGCTACCACGCACTGCTTGGACGAACGGCGTCTGCTAGATTCAACACAGTGCCACACTATGCTTATCTCAAGCTCAAGATGCCCGGTCCACGCGGTGTCATAACAGTCAATGGAAATACTGAACGCTCCCTCCGAACAGAGGAGCACACAGCCGCCCTCACAGCAGAGGTACAGAGCGGCCTTCTCAAGCAGAACCGTAATCCGGCTGCCGAGCCCCTGGACATCACTAAGAGAGTCCGGACCACACTGCAACAGGACGGTTCGGCTCGTCAAGAGCTCGACTAGCAATTCGGCCTCCGTCCCGGTCCTGATGAGGTAGCCGCATCCGCACCACGCGTACATAATTACGCACTCAAGATCCCATGGGCATCGACGGAGGCACAACTAGCTTGTAGTTCGGCTACACCGATCCCGGACTCACTGTTATCTCTACTATTTTCTTTTTTTCTTTTTCCCTCTTTTTCAGGTATCTTTTATACCGGCCTCCTCCGATGGCCTGACTACCGGTCCTGTCAAAGGACAAGTACACCAGATTGCCGCAGAGCACAGGCATACAGGGAAGCCCTAAAGGACAATCCAACGACTACTCTACCTGTCTTTCAGTACCCAAATGCAGCTCTCCTCTGGTTCTGGCATGTTAAATAGCCGGTCGCTTATCGCATTATTTGTATAAATGCGCTTTGATGCATTAACCCAACCATAATGGAAGCAGTTTACGGCCCAAGTCAAGGGGTCCCAGATACTACCTCTGCTCTCTTTCTATTTTCCTTTGCCATTAATTACTTATATTCTCGCACCCGTGCACTCTGGTACGTTCCACATTCGCCAGGGGCTTCCCATCGCCCCATAATACAGCAACAAAGTCTGAACACTTCTTAAAGATAAGTTCGGTACCCCGAATTTAGCATTATATGCATTGGCTCCGAATCATGTCTTTGGTCAATAGTTGGGTTGCCCGGCTCCTGTGCTTGCTACCCTACGTTCCGCTACATCGGCTAGGGTAGTAAAGGGAGAACTACTGCGATTGTGCCCTAGTCTAAACCAGATGAGCACCTCAGTAGAGAAAGCCGAAAACTGACTGTCATGATGCGGCGAGAGCCGGTCAGCTGTTCAGAGGTCACAAATCGTTGGAGATTTTTTTTCCGCATTTCACGAAGGATCGGTACTTCCCGATCAGACACTGACAGCACTCTGGTTCGTATACCAGGGGCTGCGCCTATGTTTTATTATAAAACTCCTATGGCTAAGTGAGGGCATTTAAGCCGCATAGTCTGATTGCCTGGTTCGTTGCGCTAAACAACTCCTTCAAGGACCATATAATTGGATCAAGATTGTTTAGATTCCATCCCGAACACCTCCGTACTACCTACGTGAGGGCAGAAGCCGACGACTGGTCAACCCTCAGATTCCATACAACACGGCCGCAGAGGAGGAAACAATCAAAACATAACAAACATTATATTACAAACCGGATTTGTTTTCATCATACAAGGCAAAGACAAAAAACGAATGTCTTCATTCGAAAATAATGTCCTGCCCGCACTGCGCTGCTGCAAGTCGAGACCCCTCCAGGACATCCGCAAAATATCTCTCGGTTGTGCGGTGCTCCTTGCCCTCCGGCGGCCCCTTGGCCACCTCGACGGCGTCCATCTTCGCCCACCACATCTTGCAACGAGCGAAGGCCATGCGGGCACCCCCCCCCCCCCCCCCCCCCCCCCCCCCCCCCCCCCCCCCCCCCCCCCCCCCCCCCCCCCCCCCCCCCCCCCCCCCCCCCCCCCCCCCCCCCCCCCCCCCCCCCCCCCCCCCCCCCCCCCCCCCCCCCCCCCCCCCCCCCCCCCCCCCCCCCCCCCCCCCCCCCCCCCCCCCCCCCCCCCCCCCCCCCCCCCCCCCCCCCCCCCCCCCCCCCCCCCCCCCCCCCCCCCCCCCCCCCCCCCCCCCCCCCCCCCCCCCCCCCCCCCCCCCCCCCCCCCCCCCCCCCCCCCCCCCCCCCCCCCCCCCCCCCCCCCCCCCCCCCCCCCCCCCCCCCCCCCCCCCCCCCCCCCCCCCCCCCCCCCCCCCCCCCCCCCCCCCCCCCCCCCCCCCCCCCCCCCCCCCCCCCCCCCCCCCCCCCCCCCCCCCCCCCCCCCCCCCCCCCCCCCCCCCCCCCCCCCCCCCCCCCCCCCCCCCCCCCCCCCCCCCCCCCCCCCCCCCCCCCCCCCCCCCCCCCCCCCCCCCCCCCCCCCCCCCCCCCCCCCCCCCCCCCCCCCCCCCCCCCCCCCCCCCCCCCCCCCCCCCCCCCCCCCCCCCCCCCCCCCCCCCCCCCCCCCCCCCCCCCCCCCCCCCCCCCCCCCCCCCCCCCCCCCCCCCCCCCCCCCCCCCCCCCCCCCCCCCCCCCCCCCCCCCCCCCCCCCCCCCCCCCCCCCCCCCCCCCCCCCCCCCCCCCCCCCCCCCCCCCCCCCCCCCCCCCCCCCCCCCCCCCCCCCCCCCCCCCCCCCCCCCCCCCCCCCCCCCCCCCCCCCCCCCCCCCCCCCCCCCCCCCCCCCCCCCCCCCCCCCCCCCCCCCCCCCCCCCCCCCCCCCCCCCCCCCCCCCCCCCCCCCCCCCCCCCCCCCCCCCCCCCCCCCCCCCCCCCCCCCCCCCCCCCCCCCCCCCCCCCCCCCCCCCCCCCCCCCCCCCCCCCCCCCCCCCCCCCCCCCCCCCCCCCCCCCCCCCCCCCCCCCCCCCCCCCCCCCCCCCCCCCCCCCCCCCCCCCCCCCCCCCCCCCCCCCCCCCCCCCCCCCCCCCCCCCCCCCCCCCCCCCCCCCCCCCCCCCCCCCCCCCCCCCCCCCCCCCCCCCCCCCCCCCCCCCCCCCCCCCCCCCCCCCCCCCCCCCCCCCCCCCCCCCCCCCCCCCCCCCCCCCCCCCCCCCCCCCCCCCCCCCCCCCCCCCCCCCCCCCCCCCCCCCCCCCCCCCCCCCCCCCCCCCCCCCCCCCCCCCCCCCCCCCCCCCCCCCCCCCCCCCCCCCCCCCCCCCCCCCCCCCCCCCCCCCCCCCCCCCCCCCCCCCCCCCCCCCCCCCCCCCCCCCCCCCCCCCCCCCCCCCCCCCCCCCCCCCCCCCCCCCCCCCCCCCCCCCCCCCCCCCCCCCCCCCCCCCCCCCCCCCCCCCCCCCCCCCCCCCCCCCCCCCCCCCCCCCCCCCCCCCCCCCCCCCCCCCCCCCCCCCCCCCCCCCCCCCCCCCCCCCCCCCCCCCCCCCCCCCCCCCCCCCCCCCCCCCCCCCCCCCCCCCCCCCCCCCCCCCCCCCCCCCCCCCCCCCCCCCCCCCCCCCCCCCCCCCCCCCCCCCCCCCCCCCCCCCCCCCCCCCCCCCCCCCCCCCCCCCCCCCCCCC
>JAAAWM010012130.1:0-5000 GCA_036873465.1 Thinopyrum obtusiflorum | reverse complement strand
CCCCCCCCCCCCCCCCCCCCCCCCCCCCCCCCCCCCCCCCCCCCCCCCCCCCCCCCCCCCCCCCCCCCCCCCCCCCCCCCCCCCCCCCCCCCCCCCCCCCCCCCCCCCCCCCCCCCCCCCCCCCCCCCCCCCCCCCCCCCCCCCCCCCCCCCCCCCCCCCCCCCCCCCCCCCCCCCCCCCCCCCCCCCCCCCCCCCCCCCCCCCCCCCCCCCCCCCCCCCCCCCCCCCCCCCCCCCCCCCCCCCCCCCCCCCCCCCCCCCCCCCCCCCCCCCCCCCCCCCCCCCCCCCCCCCCCCCCCCCCCCCCCCCCCCCCCCCCCCCCCCCCCCCCCCCCCCCCCCCCCCCCCCCCCCCCCCCCCCCCCCCCCCCCCCCCCCCCCCCCCCCCCCCCCCCCCCCCCCCCCCCCCCCCCCCCCCCCCCCCCCCCCCCCCCCCCCCCCCCCCCCCCCCCCCCCCCCCCCCCCCCCCCCCCCCCCCCCCCCCCCCCCCCCCCCCCCCCCCCCCCCCCCCCCCCCCCCCCCCCCCCCCCCCCCCCCCCCCCCCCCCCCCCCCCCCCCCCCCCCCCCCCCCCCCCCCCCCCCCCCCCCCCCCCCCCCCCCCCCCCCCCCCCCCCCCCCCCCCCCCCCCCCCCCCCCCCCCCCCCCCCCCCCCCCCCCCCCCCCCCCCCCCCCCCCCCCCCCCCCCCCCCCCCCCCCCCCCCCCCCCCCCCCCCCCCCCCCCCCCCCCCCCCCCCCCCCCCCCCCCCCCCCCCCCCCCCCCCCCCCCCCCCCCCCCCCCCCCCCCCCCCCCCCCCCCCCCCCCCCCCCCCCCCCCCCCCCCCCCCCCCCCCCCCCCCCCCCCCCCCCCCCCCCCCCCCCCCCCCCCCCCCCCCCCCCCCCCCCCCCCCCCCCCCCCCCCCCCCCCCCCCCCCCCCCCCCCCCCCCCCCCCCCCCCCCCCCCCCCCCCCCCCCCCCCCCCCCCCCCCCCCCCCCCCCCCCCCCCCCCCCCCCCCCCCCCCCCCCCCCCCCCCCCCCCCCCCCCCCCCCCCCCCCCCCCCCCCCCCCCCCCCCCCCCCCCCCCCCCCCCCCCCCCCCCCCCCCCCCCCCCCCCCCCCCCCCCCCCCCCCCCCCCCCCCCCCCCCCCCCCCCCCCCCCCCCCCCCCCCCCCCCCCCCCCCCCCCCCCCCCCCCCCCCCCCCCCCCCCCCCCCCCCCCCCCCCCCCCCCCCCCCCCCCCCCCCCCCCCCCCCCCCCCCCCCCCCCCCCCCCCCCCCCCCCCCCCCCCCCCCCCCCCCCCCCCCCCCCCCCCCCCCCCCCCCCCCCCCCCCCCCCCCCCCCCCCCCCCCCCCCCCCCCCCCCCCCCCCCCCCCCCCCCCCCCCCCCCCCCCCCCCCCCCCCCCCCCCCCCCCCCCCCCCCCCCCCCCCCCCCCCCCCCCCCCCCCCCCCCCCCCCCCCCCCCCCCCCCCCCCCCCCCCCCCCCCCCCCCCCCCCCCCCCCCCCCCCCCCCCCCCCCCCCCCCCCCCCCCCCCCCCCCCCCCCCCCCCCCCCCCCCCCCCCCCCCCCCCCCCCCCCCCCCCCCCCCCCCCCCCCCCCCCCCCCCCCCCCCCCCCCCCCCCCCCCCCCCCCCCCCCCCCCCCCCCCCCCCCCCCCCCCCCCCCCCCCCCCCCCCCCCCCCCCCCCCCCCCCCCCCCCCCCCCCCCCCCCCCCCCCCCCCCCCCCCCCCCCCCCCCCCCCCCCCCCCCCCCCCCCCCCCCCCCCCCCCCCCCCCCCCCCCCCCCCCCCCCCCCCCCCCCCCCCCCCCCCCCCCCCCCCCCCCCCCCCCCCCCCCCCCCCCCCCCCCCCCCCCCCCCCCCCCCCCCCCCCCCCCCCCCCCCCCCCCCCCCCCCCCCCCCCCCCCCCCCCCCCCCCCCCCCCCCCCCCCCCCCCCCCCCCCCCCCCCCCCCCCCCCCCCCCCCCCCCCCCCCCCCCCCCCCCCCCCCCCCCCCCCCCCCCCCCCCCCCCCCCCCCCCCCCCCCCCCCCCCCCCCCCCCCCCCCCCCCCCCCCCCCCCCCCCCCCCCCCCCCCCCCCCCCCCCCCCCCCCCCCCCCCCCCCCCCCCCCCCCCCCCCCCCCCCCCCCCCCCCCCCCCCCCCCCCCCCCCCCCCCCCCCCCCCCCCCCCCCCCCCCCCCCCCCCCCCCCCCCCCCCCCCCCCCCCCCCCCCCCCCCCCCCCCCCCCCCCCCCCCCCCCCCCCCCCCCCCCCCCCCCCCCCCCCCCCCCCCCCCCCCCCCCCCCCCCCCCCCCCCCCCCCCCCCCCCCCCCCCCCCCCCCCCCCCCCCCCCCCCCCCCCCCCCCCCCCCCCCCCCCCCCCCCCCCCCCCCCCCCCCCCCCCCCCCCCCCCCCCCCCCCCCCCCCCCCCCCCCCCCCCCCCCCCCCCCCCCCCCCCCCCCCCCCCCCCCCCCCCCCCCCCCCCCCCCCCCCCCCCCCCCCCCCCCCCCCCCCCCCCCCCCCCCCCCCCCCCCCCCCCCCCCCCCCCCCCCCCCCCCCCCCCCCCCCCCCCCCCCCCCCCCCCCCCCCCCCCCCCCCCCCCCCCCCCCCCCCCCCCCCCCCCCCCCCCCCCCCCCCCCCCCCCCCCCCCCCCCCCCCCCCCCCCCCCCCCCCCCCCCCCCCCCCCCCCCCCCCCCCCCCCCCCCCCCCCCCCCCCCCCCCCCCCCCCCCCCCCCCCCCCCCCCCCCCCCCCCCCCCCCCCCCCCCCCCCCCCCCCCCCCCCCCCCCCCCCCCCCCCCCCCCCCCCCCCCCCCCCCCCCCCCCCCCCCCCCCCCCCCCCCCCCCCCCCCCCCCCCCCCCCCCCCCCCCCCCCCCCCCCCCCCCCCCCCCCCCCCCCCCCCCCCCCCCCCCCCCCCCCCCCCCCCCCCCCCCCCCCCCCCCCCCCCCCCCCCCCCCCCCCCCCCCCCCCCCCCCCCCCCCCCCCCCCCCCCCCCCCCCCCCCCCCCCCCCCCCCCCCCCCCCCCCCCCCCCCCCCCCCCCCCCCCCCCCCCCCCCCCCCCCCCCCCCCCCCCCCCCCCCCCCCCCCCCCCCCCCCCCCCCCCCCCCCCCCCCCCCCCCCCCCCCCCCCCCCCCCCCCCCCCCCCCCCCCCCCCCCCCCCCCCCCCCCCCCCCCCCCCCCCCCCCCCCCCCCCCCCCCCCCCCCCCCCCCCCCCCCCCCCCCCCCCCCCCCCCCCCCCCCCCCCCCCCCCCCCCCCCCCCCCCCCCCCCCCCCCCCCCCCCCCCCCCCCCCCCCCCCCCCCCCCCCCCCCCCCCCCCCCCCCCCCCCCCCCCCCCCCCCCCCCCCCCCCCCCCCCCCCCCCCCCCCCCCCCCCCCCCCCCCCCCCCCCCCCCCCCCCCCCCCCCCCCCCCCCCCCCCCCCCCCCCCCCCCCCCCCCCCCCCCCCCCCCCCCCCCCCCCCCCCCCCCCCCCCCCCCCCCCCCCCCCCCCCCCCCCCCCCCCCCCCCCCCCCCCCCCCCCCCCCCCCCCCCCCCCCCCCCCCCCCCCCCCCCCCCCCCCCCCCCCCCCCCCCCCCCCCCCCCCCCCCCCCCCCCCCCCCCCCCCCCCCCCCCCCCCCCCCCCCCCCCCCCCCCCCCCCCCCCCCCCCCCCCCAACCAAACTGCGGCACTAATTGAGGAGCTCACTCGTGCGCTTTTCATTATCTAATAAATTGCAGGAGAGCACTAAATGATATTTTTTTTTGTTGAGAAATGGAACAATTCTTTTCATCATGATGATCATTTGAGCAGGGCAAACAAAGCAAAATAGATTAGGCAATGTGGATTGACGAGTAGAAAAAAGCCTTGCAAATGTGAAGCAATCCAGCTCTGTACCAAGCTAGTGCAAACCATCAGGTTTTGCATAGCAGCTAATTTTCATGCATTTTTGACTTGACTCGGTCTTTCTGATTAAATCTTGAAGTTGAACATTGACAGTTTTATTCACGAAAGCTGGCTTTAGGTGTTGTAAAGACTACAGGATCAGTGTTGCCAAAGAACTATTTAAGCTGCAAAAACTTGTAAAAGGGCTCCTGCCAACTGGCAGCGCAAAAGAAACAGCAAAACGCCATGACACCAACCAGGAATGACACTAAGATGAAAAATAGCTCAATCTCTAACTGTTTGAATGAGGGGGAAAATAACTGATAAATGACAAACCAAAACCAAGCATGTCAGTTGGGTGGTTGACCTGTACAGAATCTGGAAAAATATAACTGACAGGGACCCACACAACATTCATCTACAATGAACCAATTGAAAAAGACACCCTCTGATCTCTGAATGATAAGGTAAGAAAAGGAACATGAAAAATACAAAGACTGATGACTGATCTAACAGATCACTTATTCAAGAATGATGACTTAGTTGTTTTCATGGGTATGTAGATCTTTCCTATCTCTGAAAATCTAGAATACTATAAACACACTGTAGAGATAAGATAGTGAAAACTGATCGTATTGGCGCTAACTAGCAAAGAAAATGGCTCTGGCAGCTTGTAAAACAAACTAGACATCGTATAGCAGAAGCATCTCTTGCAGCAAAACAAAACTGAATCAAAAAAATTGGAAGATAGCGGCTGAGCATTAACTTCATCAGCAAAAGTTACTAAATTTGCGTACATATATACTGCAGAATCAACATCGGTAATCAAGAAATCCAGTGATCAAGAAATCACAGCAAATCTGAATAAAAGGGCATCCATCAGTCAGTGCGCAGAACATCTAAAACTGAAACTCATACAAGAAGAATTCATTAGCAGAGATAAGAAAATCAGTTACGGTATCTTTAAAATAATTATTAGCAGAGATAAGAAAATTCATGTAAGAACTAAACCTACGTATGGTAGCACCTGAATCCTACTATAGAATCTTAAAAAATTCATTAACATGGTGTACATACAGCAAGCACTTAGGTTCAAATCAAACACATGAATCCTCCTACAAAATCTTCGGCAACAATGAGGCATTGCCGCTGCTCGCTAGGGTTAGGGTGTATTCTCAGTGGCTAAAGAGCCAAACGGAACTGC
>JAAAWM010012129.1:0-182947 GCA_036873465.1 Thinopyrum obtusiflorum | reverse complement strand
TATCGCGTTGGGTGCAAGTGTTTGATTGTTTGTGCAGGTATTGGTGATTTGCGTGTTCTTCTCCTACTGGATTGATATATTGGTTCTTAACTGAGGGAAATACTTACCTCTACTGTGCTGCATCACCCTTTACTCTTCAAGGGAAAAACCAACGCAAGCTCAAGAAGTAGCACATACCAAGTAGCAATCCCCCAAAACAGTTTTGAAAATGGAGCTTCGAGCAAAGAGATCAAAATCCGCGGGTTTGAGAGCAAGAATGAGAGAGAGAGAGAGAGAGAGAGAGAGCAAGAGTGATTTTTTTCTGGAGGTAGATGATGACTTGGGCTAAAGGGATAAGTGAGAGGGGCCACATGGGGCCATCCACCCACCAGGGTGCGCCTGGGGTGGCTGGCGCACCCTGGTGTCTTGTGGGCACCAAGGGCACCCCCTCATGATGTTATTTGTGCCAGAAATTCTCAAATATTCAGAAAAAAATCATGTTAAAATTTCAGGTAATTCTGAGCACTTTTATTTTTGACCACTTTTTATTGCACAGAAAATTCAGAAAACAGGGTAAACATGACATTTTATTTTATTTAACTAAGAATAATAGAAAACAAAAAGTAGGGACAGAAGGTTGTGCTTACTAAATTCATTGACCACATGTCTCTCGAAAACAATCCATTAATAAGGTTGATCAAGTCTTATTAACAATCACTTTCGATTAACATGAACCCGAAGAACTTTCGTAAAGCACTAAGTTACCTCAACGGGGATGTGCATATCCCCAACAATAAGTATGTCATATTTCTTTTTGGTAGTAGGTAAAGGGAGTTGAAAACTTCCAATAGTAATTGTCGGAGATTTTTGAATAACATTAATACCATTCACTTGAAATTGTTTCTTCGGAAAGTGCACCGTATGCTCATTACCATTGATATGAAAAGTGACTTTGCTTTTATTGCAATCAATAACAACCCCTGCAGTATTCAAAAAGGGTCTACCAAGGGTAATCGACATGTTGTCATCCTCGGGCATCTCAAGTATAGCAAAGTCTGTTAAGATAGTATCATTTGCAACAACAACGGGCACATCCTCACAAATACCAATAGGTATGGCAGTTGATTTGTCAGTGCTACTTCTTGAGGGGGGGGGGGGGGGGGGGGGGGGGGGGGGGGGGGGGGGGGGGGGGGGGGGGGGGGGGGGGGGGGGGGGGGGGGGGGGGGGGGGGGGGGGGGGGGGGGGGGGGGGGGGGGGGGGGGGGGGGGGGGGGGGGGGGGGGGGGGGGGGGGGGGGGGGGGGGGGGGGGGGGGGGGGGGGGGGGGGGGGGGGGGGGGGGGGGGGGGGGGGGGGGGGGGGGGGGGGGGGGGGGGGGGGGGGGGGGGGGGGGGGGGGGGGGGGGGGGGGGGGGGGGGGGGGGGGGGGGGGGGGGGGGGGGGGGGGGGGGGGGGGGGGGGGGGGGGGGGGGGGGGGGGGGGGGGGGGGGGGGGGGGGGGGGGGGGGGGGGGGGGGGGGGGGGGGGGGGGGGGGGGGGGGGGGGGGGGGGGGGGGGGGGGGGGGGGGGGGGGGGGGGGGGGGGGGGGGGGGGGGGGGGGGGGGGGGGGGGGGGGGGGGGGGGGGGGGGGGGGGGGGGGGGGGGGGGGGGGGGGGGGGGGGGGGGGGGGGGGGGGGGGGGGGGGGGGGGGGGGGGGGGGGGGGGGGGGGGGGGGGGGGGGGGGGGGGGGGGGGGGGGGGGGGGGGGGGGGGGGGGGGGGGGGGGGGGGGGGGGGGGGGGGGGGGGGGGGGGGGGGGGGGGGGGGGGGGGGGGGGGGGGGGGGGGGGGGGGGGGGGGGGGGGGGGGGGGGGGGGGGGGGGGGGGGGGGGGGGGGGGGGGGGGGGGGGGGGGGGGGGGGGGGGGGGGGGGGGGGGGGGGGGGGGGGGGGGGGGGGGGGGGGGGGGGGGGGGGGGGGGGGGGGGGGGGGGGGGGGGGGGGGGGGGGGGGGGGGGGGGGGGGGGGGGGGGGGGGGGGGGGGGGGGGGGGGGGGGGGGGGGGGGGGGGGGGGGGGGGGGGGGGGGGGGGGGGGGGGGGGGGGGGGGGGGGGGGGGGGGGGGGGGGGGGGGGGGGGGGGGGGGGGGGGGGGGGGGGGGGGGGGGGGGGGGGGGGGGGGGGGGGGGGGGGGGGGGGGGGGGGGGGGGGGGGGGGGGGGGGGGGGGGGGGGGGGGGGGGGGGGGGGGGGGGGGGGGGGGGGGGGGGGGGGGGGGGGGGGGGGGGGGGGGGGGGGGGGGGGGGGGGGGGGGGGGGGGGGGGGGGGGGGGGGGGGGGGGGGGGGGGGGGGGGGGGGGGGGGGGGGGGGGGGGGGGGGGGGGGGGGGGGGGGGGGGGGGGGGGGGGGGGGGGGGGGGGGGGGGGGGGGGGGGGGGGGGGGGGGGGGGGGGGGGGGGGGGGGGGGGGGGGGGGGGGGGGGGGGGGGGGGGGGGGGGGGGGGGGGGGGGGGGGGGGGGGGGGGGGGGGGGGGGGGGGGGGGGGGGGGGGGGGGGGGGGGGGGGGGGGGGGGGGGGGGGGGGGGGGGGGGGGGGGGGGGGGGGGGGGGGGGGGGGGGGGGGGGGGGGGGGGGGGGGGGGGGGGGGGGGGGGGGGGGGGGGGGGGGGGGGGGGGGGGGGGGGGGGGGGGGGGGGGGGGGGGGGGGGGGGGGGGGGGGGGGGGGGGGGGGGGGGGGGGGGGGGGGGGGGGGGGGGGGGGGGGGGGGGGGGGGGGGGGGGGGGGGGGGGGGGGGGGGGGGGGGGGGGGGGGGGGGGGGGGGGGGGGGGGGGGGGGGGGGGGGGGGGGGGGGGGGGGGGGGGGGGGGGGGGGGGGGGGGGGGGGGGGGGGGGGGGGGGGGGGGGGGGGGGGGGGGGGGGGGGGGGGGGGGGGGGGGGGGGGGGGGGGGGGGGGGGGGGGGGGGGGGGGGGGGGGGGGGGGGGGGGGGGGGGGGGGGGGGGGGGGGGGGGGGGGGGGGGGGGGGGGGGGGGGGGGGGGGGGGGGGGGGGGGGGGGGGGGGGGGGGGGGGGGGGGGGGGGGGGGGGGGGGGGGGGGGGGGGGGGGGGGGGGGGGGGGGGGGGGGGGGGGGGGGGGGGGGGGGGGGGGGGGGGGGGGGGGGGGGGGGGGGGGGGGGGGGGGGGGGGGGGGGGGGGGGGGGGGGGGGGGGGGGGGGGGGGGGGGGGGGGGGGGGGGGGGGGGGGGGGGGGGGGGGGGGGGGGGGGGGGGGGGGGGGGGGGGGGGGGGGGGGGGGGGGGGGGGGGGGGGGGGGGGGGGGGGGGGGGGGGGGGGGGGGGGGGGGGGGGGGGGGGGGGGGGGGGGGGGGGGGGGGGGGGGGGGGGGGGGGGGGGGGGGGGGGGGGGGGGGGGGGGGGGGGGGGGGGGGGGGGGGGGGGGGGGGGGGGGGGGGGGGGGGGGGGGGGGGGGGGGGGGGGGGGGGGGGGGGGGGGGGGGGGGGGGGGGGGGGGGGGGGGGGGGGGGGGGGGGGGGGGGGGGGGGGGGGGGGGGGGGGGGGGGGGGGGGGGGGGGGGGGGGGGGGGGGGGGGGGGGGGGGGGGGGGGGGGGGGGGGGGGGGGGGGGGGGGGGGGGGGGGGGGGGGGGGGGGGGGGGGGGGGGGGGGGGGGGGGGGGGGGGGGGGGGGGGGGGGGGGGGGGGGGGGGGGGGGGGGGGGGGGGGGGGGGGGGGGGGGGGGGGGGGGGGGGGGGGGGGGGGGGGGGGGGGGGGGGGGGGGGGGGGGGGGGGGGGGGGGGGGGGGGGGGGGGGGGGGGGGGGGGGGGGGGGGGGGAAGACAATCAATAAATACCTCATGCTCCAACTTCGTTACATAACGGTTCACCATATGTGCATGCTACGGGAATCACAAAATTCAACACAAGTATTTCTACAATCCATAATTACTCACTATCATGACTCTAATATCACCATCTTTATATCTCAAAACGATCATAAGGAATCAAACTTCTCATAGTATTCAATGCACTTTAAATGAAAGTTTTTATTATATCCCTCTTGGATGCCTATAATATTAGGACTAAATTCATAACCCAAGCAAATTACCATGCTGTTTAGAAATACTCTCAAAATAATATAAGTGAAGCATGAGAGTTCAACAATTTCTACAAAATAAAACCACCGCCGTGCTCTAAAAAGATATAAGTGAAGCACTAGAGCAAAATTCCCTAGCTCAAAAGATATAAGTGAAGCACATAGAGTATTCTAATAAATCACGATTCATGCGTATCCCTCTCAAAAGGTGTGTACAGCAAGGATGATTGTGGCAAACTAAAAAGCAAAGACTCATATCATACAAGACGCTCTAAGCAAAACACATATCATGTGGTGAATAAAAATATAGCCTCAAGTAAATTTATCGATAGACGAAGACGAAAGAGGGAATGCCTTCCGGGGCATCCCCAAGCTTAGGCTCTTGGTTGTCCTTGAATATTACCTTGGGGTGCCTTGGTCATCCCCAAGCTTAGGCTCTTGCCACTCTTTATTCCATAGTCCATCAAATCTTTACCCAAAACTTGAAAACTTCACAACACAGAACTCAACAGAAAACTCGTGAGATCCGTTAGTATAAGAAAATAAAATCACCACCTTTGGTACTGTTTTGAACTCATTCTTTATTTATATTGGTGTAATATCTACTATATTCCAACTTTTCCATGGTTCATACCCCCCGATACTACCCATAGATTCATCAAAATAAGCAAACAACACAAAGAAAACAGAATCTGTCAAAAACAGAATAGTCTGTGAAGATCTGAATTGTTATAATACTTATTTAACTCCAAAAATTCTGAAAAATACGTAAAACGTAGGAAATTTGCATATAAATCTCGTGTAAAAAATTCATGGTTTTTTCACGCTCCAGTGAATTATTAAAATTCTGTGACTGGACGCAAAAGTTTCTGTTTTTCAGCAAGATCAAATCAACTATCACCGTAAGCCATCCCAAAGGTCTTACTTGGAACAAACACTAATTAAAACACTAAAACATAATTACTACAGAGGTAATAATGTGTATTTTATTCAAAAACAGAAGCAAAACAAAAAGCACAAAAATAAAATTGGGTTGCCTCCCAACAAGCGCTATTGTTTAACGCCCTTAGCTAGGCATAAAAACACATAGATCTAGGTATTGTCATCTTTGGTCTTTATCTTTTTAGTAGAGTTATGCTCCGATCCGGGAGGTTCTTTGTGTTTCTCATCATATTCAAAAACCTTTATATCTAGAGCATCCAACCGCTTATTGCAAAGAGTGATTAACATATTCATGCGGTGGAGGTTTCCACTAATTTTTTTGAGAGGTTCAAGAGATTTTTGCAGAATTTTCTGTAATTCACACAATTTCTAAAAAATTGTGTTCCCTCTTGGGTAAGATGTAATCCCTTTTGTGGGGGTGATATTCCTACTACTCTTTCTATTATCTCATAAGCAATGTTGGCATCAATTTCAATAAAATTTCCTTTAGCAGTGAAATCCAATAGTTGCCTATGGGACATGGTTAGTCCAACATAAAAATTACGAACTAAAATCTTAATATCCCCCTCTATAGTACAGTTGCGGTAAGACTCTATCATCCTATACCAAGCATCCTTTAAATTTTCTCCTTGTTTCTGTTTGAAGTGAAGAACTTCAAAATCGGGAGACAAGGGAGGGGTAAAAGTGCTAGTCATAGCAAAAAAGTAAAGACGTGGCAAGCAATCACACGAGCAAACAAAAATCAAACGAAAAAGACGAACGGAAGAAGGGCAAATAAAAAGGCAAATCTTTTCGAAAACCATTTTAGAAGTGGGGGAGAGGAAAACGAGAGGCAAATGGCGAATAATGTAATGCAAGAGATGAGAGTTTTATGATGGGTACTTGGTATGCTCGACGTAGATCCCTCCAACAACGAAGCAAGAAATTGGCAAGTCGATGAGAGACTAGTCTTGACTTGTCGTAGATCTCCCCGGCAATGGCGCCAAAAATTCTTCCTGCTACTTCTTGAGCTTGCGTTGGTTTTTTCCTTGAAGAGAAAAGGGTGATGCAGCACAGTAGAGGTAAGTATTTCCCTCAGTTAAGAACCAAGGTATCAATCCAGTAGGAGAAGAACGCGCAAATCACCAATTCCTGCACAAACAATCAAACACTTGCACCCAACGCGATAAAGGGGTTGTCAATCCCTTCACGGTCATTTGCAAAGGTGAGATCTGATAGAGATAGATAAATAAAAGATAAAATATTTTTGGGTTTTTTGGTATATAGATCTGAAAAATAAAAGATTGCAAAATAGTAGATCAGAAACTAATATGATGGAAAATAGACCCAGGGGCCATAGGTTTCACTAGAGGCTTCTCTCATGAAGGCAAATAATACGGTGGGTGAACAAATTACTGTCGAGCAATTGATAGAAAAGCGCAAAGTTATGATGATATCCAAGGCAATGATTATGCAGATAGGCATCACGTCCGTGTCAAGTAGACCGACTCCTACCTGCATCTACTACTATTACTCCACACATCGACCGCTATCCAGTATGCATCTAGAGTAGTAAGTTCATAAAGAACGAAGTAACACCTTAAGTAAGATGACATGATGTAGAGGAATTAACTCAAGCAATATGATGAAAACCCCATCTTTTTTATCCTTGATGGCAACAATGCAATACGTGTCTCGCTACCCCTACTTTGTCACTGGGTGAAATCACGCAAGATTGAACCCAAAGCTAAGCACCTCTCCCATTGCAAGAAAAACCAATCTAGTTGGCCAAACCAAACTGATAATTCGAAGACAAATACAAAGATATCAAATCATGCATAAAAGAATTCAGAGAAGATTCTAATAATATTCATAGATAAGCTAATCATAAATCCATAATTCATCGGATCTCGACAAACACACCACAAAAGAAGATTACATCGGATAGATCTCCAAGAACATCGAGGAGAATGTGGTATTGAGAATCAAAGAGAGAGAAGAAGCCATCTAGCTACTAGCTATGGACCCGTAGGTCTGAGGTAAACTACTCACGCTTCATCGGAAGGGCAATAGGGTTGATGTAGAAGCCCTCCGTGATCGATTCCCCTCCAGCAGGATGCCGAAAAAGGCCCCAAGATGGGATCTCACGGGAACAGAAGGTTGTGGCGGTGGAAAAGTGTTTTCGTGGATGCCTCTGGTGGTTCTAGAATATATGTGAATATATAGGAGGAAGACCTAGGTCAGGGAGTCATCGAGGGGCCCACAAGGTAGGGGACGCCCCCCTAGGGCGCGCCCTCCACCCTTGCCGCCGCCTCGTGGCTCTTCTGACTTGGACTCCAAGTCCCCTGGGTGTCTTCTGGTCCAACAAAAATCATCGTGAAGTTTTATTCTGTTTGGACTCCGTTTGGTATTCCTTTTCTGCGAGGCTCAAAAACAAGGAAAAAAATTTGGCACTGGGCTCTAGGTTAATAAGTTAGTCCAAAAAATAATATAAAATAGCATATTAATGCATATAAAACATCCAAAACAGATAATATAATAGCATGGAACAATAAAAAATTATAGATACGTTGGAGACATATCAGTATGTGACTCCTCCATTGCTCCAATTAGTTTTTGTTCTAGTGGTTTAATTTTTGAGCAATTAGCTACTCTTGGTGCTGTTGTAGATGGGCTTGCATGTTGAATTCTTAGAGTTCTAAGTAGTTTGAATGCTTAATATAGCCTCTAGGCACCCATATGAGTATTTGCTATCAATCTTGTGAAGTTTTGTTGACAAAAATTGTGTGGCCAAAATTTTCAGAATTTTATTCATAGGAAAAGATGAGTATCTTCCGGAAGTTTTCTTCCAAAAAGAATTCCAAGGGAGTCATTGGGGAATCATCGGACAATGACCTCAACACTCCAAGAATGGCGGAGGTGCGGCCTTGTGAATGGCCACATAATGCCTTTATGGACGAGGCCAGGTTCCATCAAGAGTTTGCCCAATTCATTGCAAATGCCGGGCTGACTAACTTCCTCGCAGATGAGTGTGACCAACACCACCTCCTCATGAACTCCTTTGTGCAAAAAAATTATTTTCTGAATAGGCATGAACCTCCTGAGGTGCGGTTTAATTTATATTCTGAAACCCGTCAGATACCGCTCATTGAATTTTGTGACATATGTTTGATTCCCTCTGATGGGGAATTAAGAGAGCCTAATCTAGCAGAGTTTGAGGACTTCCTCCTCACTTTGATAGTAGGTGAGGAAAGAGGCGTGTCGAAATCCACTGCCACTAGTTTGCAGTTTCCTTCTGTGCACTACTTTGCTTTATTCAATGCGAAGTGTTTAACTGCTAGAGAGAAGGCTGGTGCACTTAGTGCTCCCGACCTCGCCATTTTACGTCGTGCACTACACAATGATCACACCTTTAGCCTAGGGGCTATTGTTGCACGTCGTCTGCATCTCAACACAACTAAGGGCAAAATCCATGTTGGTATTTATGCCACTCGCTTAGTGAGTCACTTTAATGTTCAGATACGCCAACATGACTATCAGTTGCCCCGAGTTTATCTAGATCACCAGGCGATGGTGGCTCACCAGTTTACTGATCCTGCTAATTCTTTTAACAACATTCGATATAACTTGGTATTCAGCGAGGATACCCGTGATATTATCCCGTTGCCTTCACCTGCTTTGTTTGATTCTATTGCCAGGAACGGATACAGGGTCATGCCAGCGGACATTATTGCCTACCGGAACGACCAGGCAGCGGAAGAGCAGGAGCCCCAGGAGTGGGATGCTCAGGTGCCGCCACCGCAGCACTTCCACATGGGACCGGATGGCTACTACGGGTGGTGATTACCAAGCTAGGCCAAAAGCCTAAGCTTGGGGGAGTACGTATTTCCACCGACATTATATTCATGTTCACACATTTCATTCCAGTTGTCGGTGTTCATACTTTTTCATTGTATTATCCATGTTAGATTTATTTTTTTGCTTTCTTCTTGTGTGTTTGAAAAACTTTGAGAAAATCCAAAAATATTTCTTGCTTATTTTTGGTTTTTCTTTCTAGTTTTATTTAGTTGTAGTATTAAAAGAATACCCAAAAAGATTTCTCATTTCTTCTTTTGTTTGTTGGGAGCTCTCCCGTGTAAATAGTTTTTCTCGTTTTTGTTTTTCCTTCTTTTGCTTTCTTTCAAGAAAAACTAAAAACTCCAAAAATATTTCAGTGTGTTTCTCTGAAATTCTTTTTCTTTTCTTTTGTTGAGTCGTATCAAGGAGAAGACCACGATGAAAATGTTGAGTGGCACTCATATGCATTATTGTTGATCTAACAGAGAGCCAATATTATTTTGTTTTCTCCTCTGAATAAAATGTTGCAGATTCCAGCTTAGTCCACGACGCTGTTGCACTATTATTATTTTCATATCATTTGGTCATGCAAGTGAAAGGCAATAATGACGATATTTGATGAAGTGACTGTGGCAGAGAAAAGCGGGTATGAACTCAACTTGTTTTTGTTTTTGTAAATATGTTTAACTCAGTATCCATGATTCAGCATATTATGATCAAACATGTTTGCAATGACAATTAGAGATAATAGTTGCTCATGCCATGCTTAAGTAGCTAGGAGTGGATAGTGATTTATCTTGAGTGTCAACATGCATTAAAATGATTGTGATGTAGTATGATGATATGGTATCCTCCTCTGAATGTTTCAAGTGGCTTGACTTGACACATGTTCACGCATGTAGTTGAATCAAAACCAACATAGCCTCCACGATATTTATGTTCATGGTGTTTATATCCTACTCATGCTAGTATTCAATGTTGATTATTCATAAAGCATGTTCATGACCGTTTTCGCTCTCTAGCTGGTCGCTTCTCAACCTATTTGCTAGCCTTCACCTGTACTAAGTGGGAATACTGCTTGTGCATCAAAATCCATAAACCAAAGTTATTCCAGATGAGTCCACTATATCTACCTATATGCGGTATTACCCTGTCGTTCCAAGTAAATTTGCATGTGCCACCTCTAAAATTTCAAATGAACATCTGTTTTGTGTGCCTCGACCGCTCATGGAGCGACAGGGGTAGTCAGTATCTTCCATGCTAAGTGGGTTATTCTCATGATGAGTGTTCATTCACTCGTCCTTGCACGAGAGGGGCCGGTAATAGTGATGCCCAGTCCCGAAATAAAAAATTGTAAATAACTAAACAAAACTCCCCCGAGACTGTTGTTGGTATGGACGGCACCCGTGGATTCGGCTAGTCATGGCTTGTGTTTGTTGGTGGAGGGGGAGTAAACCTTTACTTTTACCACTTGGGAACTTCCGCTCATGTGTTTAGCATGGAAGATATTGATAACTCTTGGTCGTGACGTTGACAGGAAGGGTGCACCTCCCAAAATTATATTTATCTCTGATTTAAGCTTTGAGCTCTGGCACCTCTCCAAATCCCTGCTTCCCTCTGCGAAGGGGCTATCTATTTACTTTTATGTTGAGTCGTCACCTTCTCAAACAAGCACCAGACCTGAGAGCACTATTGTCATCCTCATGCATTGTGTATAGTTAGTATTGAATGCATCCTGACTGGATCTCTTCTACCATGAATTACAATGTTTAGTCGCTGCTTGAAACTTTGGAGGTGCTATGCATTTATGTTTTGCGGTCTCAGAAAGGGCTAGCGAGATACCACTGTTGTCATATTATATCATGATTGTTTTGACAAAGTGTTGGCATTTGAAATATTTTATTATTGCTCGCTAGTTGATTATGCCATTGATATGAGCTAATATAGTTTCTAAGAGTTATTGTTTGCATGGTTAGTCATGATCTTTGCTGAAAACCTAGGTGCTATTTAAGCATATATATGTAAACAAGAACAAAAGAGTTCATAAAAGTTTTTCTTTATCACTTTCAGTTTGTCAACTGAATTGCTTGAAGACAAGCAATGGGTTAAGCTTGGGGGAGTTGATACGTCTCCATCGTATCTACTTTTCCTAATGCTTTTGCTCTTGTTTTGGACTCTAATTTGCATGATCTGAATGAAACTAACCCGGACTGACGTTGTTTTCAGCAGAACTACCATGGTGTTGTATTTATGCAGAAATAAAAGTTCTCGGATTTGGAAGAAACTTTTTGGAGAATTATTTTGCAATAAATAAAATATATTGGAACCAAGACCCACTGGAGGGGGGCCCTGGCTGCCCACAAGACACCAGGGTGCGCCACCCGCCCTCTAGCGCGCCCTGGTGGGTGGTTGGGCCCTCGAGGCCCCACTGACCCTAATTCCGATGCTATAAAATCCTATTTTTCCACAAAAAAATAGGAGAGGAAGTTTCATCGCGTTTTACGATACGGAGCCACTGCCACCTCCAGTTCTTCATTGGGAGGCCAGATCTGGAGCCTGTTCAGGGCTTCGGAGAGGGGAATCTTCAGTCTTCGTCATCACCAACCATCCTCCATCACCAATTTCATGATGCTCCCCATCGAGAGTGAGTAATTCCTTCGTAGGCTCGCTAGTCGATGAGGGGTTGGATGAGATTCATCATGTAATCGAGTTAGTTTTGTAAGGGCTTGATCCCTAGTATCCACTTTGTTCTGAGATTGATGTTGCTATGACTTTGCTATGCTTAATGCTTGTCACTAGGGCCCGAGTGCCATGATTTCAGATCTGAATCATTTATGTTTTCACCATTATATCTATGTTCTAGATCCGATCTTGCAAGTCATATGGACCTATTACGTGTTGTGATCCGTAAACCCCAAGGTGACAATAATTGGGATACTTTCCGGTGATGACCGTAGTTTGAGGAGTTCATGTATTCACTATGTGTTAATGCTTTATTCCGTTTCTCTATTAAAAGGAGGCCTTAATATCCCTTAGTTTCCTTATGGACCCCGCTGCCACGGGAGGGTAGGACAAAAGATGTCATGCAAGTTCTTTTCCATAAGCACATATGACTATTTACGGAATACATGCCTACATTATATTTATGAACTGGAGCTAGTTCTTTGTCGCCCTAGGTTATGACTGTTATATGATGAATATCATCCAACAAAATCACCGATCCAATGCGTACGAGTTTTTCACGTATTGTTCTTGCTAAGTTACTATTGCTATTATTACTGTCACAACTGCTACAAAATTATCACTACAGCTGTTACTGTTACCGTTACTGTTACTATCATTGTTATCACTATCAAACTATCATACTACTCTGCTACTGATCACTTTGCTGCAGATATTTAATCTCCAGGTGAAAGGATCTAGATGATGACTGGAGGGGGGTGAATAGGGGTTTTAAAACTTTTACGATTTGGCTTTGTCCTAATGTGGAATTAAACTAAATGGATACTTTTCAAGCACAAATCCTAAATATACTAGGCTCAACTAAGAGCACCAACAACCTATGCTTAACAAGATAGACACTTTAAGGAAACTAGCAAGCATAAACTATATCACAAGATATGGAAATATAGGAACAACTAAGCAATTCAACTAGCACAAGATATATCAATATCAGCAAGTATGAATTTTGGAAAGTAAAGGGTGTGGGTATGAGATAACCACAAGTGAGTCGGAGACGCGGATTCATCCCAAAGTTCACACTCGAGAGAGTGCTAATCTCCGTTAGAGCGGTGTCGAAGCCAAAGCTCCGGGGCGTCACCAAGTGACTCACTGTATTCTCCCTTTCGAGTCACCTCCAATGGATGAGCCTCGATTCACTCGGGGTTGGTCTTGAAGGCGGCCACCACACCTTTACAAACTTCTCCGGAGCACACCACAAACACGGAAGCTTCCGGAAGAACTTGACCACCTAGGCCACGTCACACCCTTCCCCGGAGCACACCACAAAAGGAAGCTTCCGGAGGAACCATGGCCACCTAGGCCTCTTCACAAACTTCTTAGTATATCACCAAACCGTCTAGGAGGCGAAAGCCTCCAAGAGTAATAAACTCACGGGCTCTCACTCAAACAAATCGATGCGGGGAGCTCAAACCAGTGCAACAAATGCAATGCAAGTCAAGCAAAAAATGCTCAACTCACTCTCTCAATCTCACAAGATGCACTCTTGAAAGTAGGAGATTGAAGAGAGGGGATGCAATGGAGGAAATCAACAAATGACTCCAAGATCCATCCACAAATCCCCCTTCACATAGAGGGGAGATAGGGGTTTGGGAGAGGTGGTATGATCCTCAAAATGATGTTTAGAAAGTGTATGAACAACCCCCAAACCGGTGGGGAGGAAGGGCTCTTTTATAGCCAACTTCCAAAACTAGTCGTTGGGGCCCCAACGGACACTTCCTGGGCACCTCATGCCCACGGGGGTTGAGACCCCGTGCCCACGGGGTCCCGTGTGCATGGTACAAGCCCGTGGGCATGGGGGCCCCGTGCCCACGGGGTCAAAACCCCGTGCCCACGGGGTACCCAGGACAGCCTACAGCAGCCCACTAAAACATGCATAACTTTGGCATACGAACTCCGAATTCGATGATCTTGGGCTCGTTTTAAAGCTATGGAAAAGCCCAAGGTCCTCACATAGAGAACCACCCAAGATCAACAAGAAATAATGATGCAAATTATGCAAAGGTTTGAGCTCTCTTTATGCGACATGATCAAGCTACTCGCCCGAAAGTCCCTATTGATAGTACGGTTATCAAACCTATAATCCGGTCTCCCTCCAAGCACCATGAGACCAGAAAAACTAGGAATACCTAGCTAAGGTATACCTTTGCCTTGCACATTCAACTTGAGCTTGATGATGACTTTGATGCTTGCCTCAAGTTGGAATCCTTTTCTTGTCCATGATCACTTGGTGAAGGCACTCAAAATGCTTCCTCATATTGCAATGAGAGAAGCCTTAACTTAAACCCATCTTCACATGCACATCATCATGATGTGGACCACAAGCTTCAAAGCATATAACCTCTGGCTTCTCGTCTTGCACTTGGACTCCTCGAACCCGATGACCATCACCACTTGATGTCATCCACACATAGGCTACTTGAAGTCCTTCTTTTGATGCAAGCCCATGAGAAACACCTAACCCACATAGACATAGAAAGCACATACCATGGGTTAGTGCACAAAACGCAATTCACAATTACTTACCACACCACAGTTCACTTGATCCCACGTGGTACGTTGTTTGCGCTTGTGGGTTGACCATCTAGATACAAACTTCGAGCTTCATCTTGGTCAACCAACATCTTTACCTCAAGCTCTATATTGGTTTCTTGAAAGCCACAACGAACTCTTCATTTCCCTTCATTGCTTCAAGAAAGAGATCACCAAAGACTCTTTCATGACCATATCAAGTTTCACTATGAATATCATATTGGTCATCATTTGCTCTTCTAAAAACTCCACCATAATCTCTTGAGAGGCACAATGAATTCTCCACTCTAATTGCTTGCTTCAAGACTTGATCAACCGAAAACCCAACACATGAGCTTACCATGATCTTGTCTTGAAACCATAACTTGAATTCTTCTATTTGTTTATACTCTCAAGCTCTTGATCCTTAAAATCCCACATATGTTAATCTTTGAGATCCTCTAACGAACTCCACCTTGAATATATTTGGTTAGACATTAAAATCAATATTGATGGCTTCAACATAAATCCCTAAAGACCAACTTGAAACCTTAATGGATATGGGATCTCGAGTGCCAAAACCTAGGCCCCGTGTGCACGGGGTATCCAGAGAGTTGACACTCGACCCCGTGCGCACAGGGGTCAGGAGGCCCGTGCGCACGGGGTATCCAGAGAGGGATACCATGAGGACTTCTTCGAATGTTTTGATGGCATTCTTCCCACATAAAAACAACATGCTTCATGCATCACTGTGGAACATTTCTTCATATAGGATTCAATGCACTTGATGCTCCATAGGAATTATCCATGAATACCAAAGCTTAGAGCAAAAATATCTTTGTATATATGGACTTCATACTTGATTCCTTATAATATCCTTGATGAACCTTCTATGGACAATACCTTCAAATATATCTCAATGAAAACATTAGTCCATAGAGATTGTCATTAATTACCAAAACCACACTTAGGGGCTACATGCCCTTTCAATCTCCCCCATTTTGGTAATTGATGACAATCTCAACAAGAGGGTTTATATAATGAATTTAAAACAAGTATGCAATATATCCGAGTATAAATCGTATACTTGAGGTGGTTTTGATAGCCTCAAATATCACA
Source organism: Thinopyrum obtusiflorum (assembly GCA_036873465.1). Lineage (NCBI taxonomy): Eukaryota > Viridiplantae > Streptophyta > Magnoliopsida > Poales > Poaceae > Thinopyrum > Thinopyrum obtusiflorum. Next base: position 167,804 of record JAAAWM010012129.1, on the reverse strand, counting down.
AAGATAGTTGATGTTATCAAAACCTGTTGTACTAGCATCAAAATGCTACACAGGAATTTGATGCTAATAAAACCACACTATATAGAGCAAACTCCCCCACAATATATGCACGTGAAAGAACTTGGTGAAGTTTTCTCTATATACACATCCGTCTGACAAGCAAACACAACAAATGTAGATATGCATGAATGATAAGAACCAACCCACTTCTCCTAAACCCTCTAAACTTCTCCCCCATTGGCAGCAGATGCCAAAATTGAAGAAATCTAGAAGGCCAATATAGTATGAGTTCCTCCTTAATTTGTGCATTCTCAAATGTGAGTGGAATCGAATGCACATACCCATTTATGAATAAATGGAGGAGCTCAAAATATATTGGGGATCCATAGAATGCGACAAGAAGATACAACATGAGAGTCACACATTCAAACGATCCAAAGAACATATTTTGGAAAAGATATACGGGAAGTATCCAATAGGATCATCATGCTAAGAATGGTTCCAAAATATATCCAAAAACTCATGAGTGCAAAGATATAAGAAATACATACAAGCACTCACTACTCATCCTCTTACCGGATCCATCAAAGAATCAAAAAGAGACAATCCCAATGACCGGTAGAAACCGAACAGATATCAAAGAAAGATATGCACTTTCTTGTGTGTATAAGTTTCTTATGTGGCAAATAATCATCAAGATGAGCATCCACAAAGAAACTTGCACACACAAAAAGGTACAAAAGATAAGAACTTGATATCCATGAATGAATCCATTATTATCCAAACTTGATCTTTAGCATAAGAGCTTTGTCACATGGCACGTGACACAAATTGATCTCATTTGCATAAAGATGAATTACTAAGCATGAGAGATAATACCACAACCAAAATGAGTGTTTTTGCAAATTTATCAATATTGCACATAAGAGCACTTTGAGGACTTGGTATGCAATAAATTGCTTAATTGGCATATTTGGGATAAGTGAACCATGATCATGGTTTTATAGATCCCCATGATATGCTTCTTCTCAAATGGCTCATAGATGCAATAAGGAGGTTTAAGCTCTTGCAAGAAACACAAAACCAACAAGTACTAATTATGCCGTGATGCAACATACACAATGTTGACTCTAATTGAAATAAATGCATGAAGTGAGTACTTGTTATCGAGAGAGCATTGGTTCAAGGGGCCCTTGATCTAGTACGCGAACATGAGGGAATTGATCTTGTTCTTGGATAGGTACATGATCTCCCATAGCATCTTGCTCTTGTGTTGGGGGTGATGACTTCCCTTGTGTTGGATCCACAAGAGGGGCTCTTACTCCTTCTTCTTCTACATGGACATGGGGTGTTTCTGGTGGAAGAATATGATCAATCCCCATTGTACTTGTAGCTTGGGAAGGAGCCTCATCACCTTCAACACTTGAAACAAATTGCTCTGCATGGAAGCCGTTATTATCATCACACTCCACATTCGCCGTTTCCTCAATACATCCCGTGGATTTATTGAGAATACACTAACTGTGGGAGTTTGATGCATATCCAACAAATTGACCCAAATTTTGGTTAACCGGGTTTCATGATGAGAATGGAACACTTACAACTGAACCGGATTTCCATTTATCTTCTCCCTCAAATCAAAGATTCAACCAAGTTTGGCTCTAGTCGTTTTCCACAGTGTCTCCACCTTCCTCATGACTAAGCGAAGCATCCAATGCTTCTCCAAAGTACATAAAACATATTAAGGTACAATTTGGTCCCCAAACTTATTGGGTCTGAAGTAGTTAGTCCAACTACAATACATAGGGCAAGCTCCACATTAAATATGTGCATATGGATATGAACTCGAAGTTCAAGCACATCTTTAATCATTAGGGATATTATGGAGTTTACCCTATATAGAGGATCACGTAGAGCAAGCAATGCATGAAGAAGTATATAAGTAAATATGCATGCACAAGTCTAACAAGATCCAAAGGATAAGAAGAGAGTTTCATAGTGTTCTTCGCCGGGTGGGCATTTCTGCCCGTTGGACCCCGTGCGCACGGGCTAAGTCAACCCCATGCCCACGGGGTACTAAGAGACTGAAACCCCACCCCGTGGGCATGGGGGTCAACAGACCTCGTGCGCACGGGGTGTCCAGAGAGTTACGCGGCACCCCGTGCGCACGGGGGTCAAAGACCCCGTGCACACGGGGTGTCCAGAAGATTCTGTGAAACTCTAAGGACACCTCGGCTTAGCACACTACAAAGGCAAAATAAACACCAACAAGAGATAATTAATGGATACTTTGAGAATTTGAATTTCAAATGAGCTTGACATACCACATAGTGACTAGATAATATTGAATATCAATACTAGGTGGTATTTCTCATATTCACATATCGGGTTTGTGATGTGCACAAAACATAACACTCCCCTACAATGTGATGATCCACTAATATCTCACAAAAGCCAAACAAGATTCAAATATGATACAATAAGGCTCAAGCCTACAAACACCACTATATGATGTGCAAAGCAACCTACACATGCTAGATACAAAGCCTAAACATGCAAGGGGCGAGTAACTTTGAATGTAAGCAATATAAATACAAATTACCGCAAAGAGGAACATTGGATAGATAATATGAAGATAATCCACTTGACTTGGCTCGAATAAATAAATGGTGGATATCCTTTTCTTCATGAACTAGCCAAATCTCCAATGTCCTCCACACACCTATTGATCAAGTTTGAGCTTGACGGTCCCCAACCAAGTTGGGTCCTAATAAGTTAGTCACAATAGGCTTGGCAACCCAAATGGTCTTTTCTATTTCCAAACCACTTTGGGCACCAACAAACTTGGCAAACAAATTGCCAACAACATCCTTCCTAAGTGAATAATTCATTGACTAGAGGAGGCTTATGGATGTTACCGTTGGGACATGATGAGGATATGTGTCCCTTCTCACGACAATTATAGCAACATGTGCTCCCCCTTCTCTTTTTCTTAATTTTCTCAACTTGGGGAGCATTATCATTGTTCATCATTGGTAGTGGCCTTTCTTCAACATGAGGTTGACCTTGAGATTGAACTTGAGTATGCTCCCCTTGTTGCTTCACATTTGAAGCCTTCTTCTTCAATGGACAAGATCTCACATGGTGTCCAACATTCTTGCACTTGAAGCATGTAATATTGGCCGGATTCTTGACTTGGTCTTGTCCCTTCTTCTTTTTCTTGGACTTCTTGTTGTTGGGGATGAAACCAAGTCCGCCCTTGTCATGAGGGGATTTTTGAACACTCAAGATAGCGCTGAGAGAGGTATTTCCTTCATGACACATTTCCAAGTCTTTCTTCAAATTAGTGACTTGGGACTTGAGCTCTTTGTTTTCCTCTACAAGGTTAGTATCAACAAAAGTACTAGAGGAAGCTTCATTGTTAGAGCAACAAGACAAGGAGAGCAGTTCATCACAAGATTTTGCAACAATATGTCTAGATGAATCACAAGGACTAGCACATGTCAATAAAGCATTTTGAGTAGAAATAGTGCTAATGTCCACATGAGGCTCACGAGATGTTACCTTACTCACAATAGCCTCATGAGCTAACTTTAGCCTTTCATGGGAGATTAGAAGGTCATCATGAGAGCCTGAGAGCTTTTCATGACTTTCCTCTAATTTCCCATAATTGCTAGTTAGCAAAACAAGTTGAGCCCTTAGCTCAACATTCTCCTTGAAGATAGATGCTTCACAAGAAGTAGAGTTATTAGCATAAGCATCATTGACAATATGAGAGCTAGAAGAAACTAGAGACTTCACATGAGTAGCTTGAAGTTCCTCATAAGACTTAGAGAGTTTAATGAGCTCTCCTTTGACATTCTTGTAGCCAAGGTCAAGGTGCTCAAAATCCTCTTTAAGTTGATCATGAGCAAGGTTACAATCAAGTTTTTCATTTTGTTCTTGCTCTTCGTGAAGTAAATCATTACACTTACCAAAGTGGGTAATAAGATCTTTAAACATCACATAAGTGTTCTTACTTACCTCACAAAGAGAATTACCAATTTCAAATATTTTTTGACTCATGTCCCTATCACATTCATCATTACTCTCATCAATATCATTACTAAGAGTAGATGATACCTCGGTATTACCTCTTGCCATGAGGCACATGTGAACATCGGAGGTTGATGATGATTCTTTTGGAGACGGAGTTTCTTTATCATCAAGAGTAGGATATCCATTTCCATCCTCTTGACACTCATAGCATTTCCTCTCCAAGGTGATGATGTCCTTCTTTGCTCTTATAGCAATTTCCTCATTAATGATGTGTGCACTATTTTCTCTTGTTTCCTCTACATGGTTAGTCAAATGACAACTAGAGGAAATAGAAGCATAGAGATCATGGCAACAAGGAGTATCAAGCATATCATCACAAAAAGTATTCAAGGAATCTCTAAATGATATGCATGGACTATCAACACAAGAATGTATGTCATTTTTGCTAGATATCCTCAAGTCCATAGAAGCTAAAACATTAGCATGTATACATGAAAGATCATCAATGTTGAGCACAACATCATCATCACAAATGATATTTCCACTCACCATGTCATTACCTTGGTACATGCCATATGATGATGAGGTGGAAGAAATTGAAATGTCCAAGCACACGGAGGAAGAAGCAATATGGAGTTCTTCATGATTTGAAGATGTGGAGAAATCCTCAATTGACTCCTTTGAAAGATGATGAACATCAACAAGATTGGACACACCATATATTTCTTCAAGTTTGGTCCACATATCATGAGCCGTCACACACGTCGTGATAGACTCAAATACTTCGAGGGATATAGACCGGATTATGGCATTCTTAGCACCATACCCACAAAGCATATCATCATTTTCCTCACTAGTTGGAAAAAGGTCATCCTTCCATGGAGAAGCCCCTACAAGAACAATTCGCACAAAATTTGGACCCATGGTCCGGAAATGACAAAGCATGCAAATTTTCCACAAGTGATAGTTTGTGCCACTAAAACAAAAAGTGTCATCGTGCACTATACCACTAGTCGACATCTTTACTCTCTAGGCGGTGAAGCCTACCAAGGAGAGACCAAAGCTCTGATACCAATTGAAAGGATCTAGATGACGACTAGAGGGGGGGTGAATAGGCATTTTAAAACTTTTACGATTTGGCTTTGTCCTAATGCGGAATTAAACTAAATAGATACTTTTCAAGCACAAATCCTAAATATGCTAGGCTCAACTAAGTGCACCAATAACCTATGCTAAACAAGATAGGCACTTTAAGGAAACTAGCAAGCACAAACTATATCACGAGATATGGAAATGTAGGAACAACTAAGCAATTCAACTAGCACAAGATATATAAATATGAGCAGGTATGAATTACGGAAAGTAAAGGGTGTGGGTATGAGATAACCACAAGTGATTCAGAGATGCGGATTTATCCCGAAGTTCACACTCGAGAGAGTGCTAATCTCCGTTAGAGCGGTGCCGAAGCCAAAGCTCCGGGGCATCACCAAGTGACTCATCGTATTCTCTCTTTCGAGTCACCCCCAATGGATGAGCCTCGATTCACTCAGGGTTGGTCTTGAAGGCGGCCAACACACCTTTACAAACTTCTCCGGAGCACACCACAAACACGAAAGCTTCCGGAAGAACATGACCACCTAGGCCGCGTCACGCCCTTCCCCGGAGCACACCACAAAAGGAAGCTTCCGGAGGAACCTTGGCCCCCTAGGCCTCTTCACAAACTTCTCAGTATATCACCAAACCGTCTAGGAGGCAAAAGCCTCCAAGAGTAATAAACTCACGGGCTCTCACTCAAACAAATCGATGCGGGGAGCTCAAACCAATGCAACAAATGCAATGCAAGGTCAAGCAAAAAATGCTCAACTCACTCTCTCAATCTCACAAGATGCACTCTCGAAAGTAGGAGATTGAAGAGAGGGGATGCAATGGAGGAAATCAACAAATTACTCCAAGATCCATCCACAAATCCCCCTTCACATAGAGGGGACATAGGGGTTTGGGAGAGGTGGTATGATGCTCAAAATGATGTTTAGAAAGTGTATGAACAACCCCCAAACCGGTGGAAAGGAAGGGATCTTTTATAGCCAACTTCCAAAACTAGCCGTTGGGTCTCCAACGGACACTTCCTGGGCACCCCGTGCCCACGGGGTACCCAGGACAGCCTACAATAGCCCACTAAAGCAAGCATAACTTTAGCATATGAACTCCAAATTCGATGATCTTGGGCTCGTTTTAAAGCTATGGAAAAGCCCAAGGTCCTCACATAGAGAACCACCCAATATCAACAAGAAAGAATGATGCAAATTATGCAAAGTTTTGAGCTCTCTTTATGCGACGTGATCAGGCTACTCGCCCGAAAGTCCCTCTTGATAGTACGGTTATCAAACCTATAATCCGGTCTCCCTCCAAGCACCATGAGACCGGCAAAACTAGGAAAACCGAGATAAGGTATACCTTTGCCTTGCACATTCAACTTGAGCTTGATGATGACTTTGATGCTTGCCTCAAGTTGGAATCCTTTTCTTGTCCATGATCACTTGGTGAAGACACTCGAAATGCTTCCTCATATTGCAATGAGAGAAGCCTTAACTTAAGCCCATCTTCACATGCGCATCATCATGATGTGGACCACAAGCTTCAAAGCATATAACCTCTGGCTTCTCGTCTTGCACTTGGACTCCTCAAACCCGATGACCATCACCACTTGATGTCATCCACACATAGGCTACTTGAAGTCTTTCTTTTGATGCAAGCCCATGAAAAACACCTAACCCACATAGACATAGAAAGAACATACCATGGGGTTAGTGCACAAAATGCAATTCATAATTACTTACCATACCACTAGTTCACTTGATCCCACGTGGTACATTGTTTTCGGTTGTGAGTTGACCATCTAGATACAAACTTCGAGCTTCATCTTGGTCAACCAACATCTTTACCTCAAGCTCTATATTGGTTTCTTGAAGGCCACAATGAAATCTTCATTTCCCTTCATTGCTTCAAGAAAGAGATCACCAAAGACTCTTTCATGACCATATCAAGTTTCACCATGAATATCATATTGGTCATCATTTGCTCTTCTAAAAACTCCACCATAATCTCTTGAGAGGCACAATGAATTCTCCACTCTAGTGGCTTGCTTCAAGACTTGATCAACCGAAAACCCAACACATGAGCTTGCCATGATCTTGTCTTGAAACCATAACTTGAATTCTTCTATTTGTTTATACTCTCAAGCTCTTGATTCTTAAAATCCCACATATGTCAATCTTTGAGATCCTCTAACGAACTTCACCTTGAATATATTTGGTTAGACATTAAAATCAATCTTGATGGCTTCAACATAAATCCCCAAAGACCAACTTGGAGCCTTAATGGATATGGGATCTCGAGTGCCAATACCTAGGCCTCGTGCGCACGGGGGTCAGGGACCCCGTGCGCACAGGGTATCCAGAGAGTTGACACTCGACCCCATGCGCATGGGGGTCAGGAGGCCCGTGCGCACAGGGTATCCAGAGAGGGATACCATGAGGACTTCTTCGAATGTTTTGATCATTCTTCCCACATAAAAACAACATGCTTCATGCATCACTATGGAACATTTCTTCATATAGGATTCAATGCACTTGATGCTCCATAGGAATTGTCCATGAATACCAAAGCTTAGAGCAAATATATCTTCGTATATATGGACTACATGCTTGATTCCTTCTAATATCCTTGATGAACCTTCTATGGAAAATACCTTCAAATATATCTCAATGAAAAAATTAGTCCATAGAGATTGTCATTAGTTACCAAAACCACACTTAGGGGCTGCATGCCCTTTCACCAAGTGTGGTTTAATTGATAACTCAACTGCTACTACTTACAAATATTCTTTGGCTCCCCTTGTGTCGAATCTATAAATTTGGGTTGAATACTCTTCCCTCGAAAACTATTGCAATCCCCTATACTTGTGGGTTATCAGCCTCAAATCACTTGGGGTTGGTCTTGAAGGCGATCACCCGAACCTTTACAAACTTTTCGGAGCACACCACAAACAAGGAAGCTTCTCGGCCTTGACTCCTACCATATAAGAGCCCAAATATCCAAGGGTAACAAGTTTGATGATGAATGAGTTGGGGAATGTAACATCCCCAGCATCACACTACAGTGATCACCTCTTAATCATGCCAAGGCATCATCATTTGCATCATAATGGTCTCAGTGGTTAAGCACTTCCATCCAATTTCCTCTCTGGAAATCAATTCAAATTCAAGTGCAAAACAAAGTTGCCCAAAAATTGCTGGAAAAATGTTCACCCTCTAGCAATTAATCCAAAACAAATGTTGTTAAGGAAAACAACAACACCATCAACTTGAATTGGGCCAGAGCATTTTAAATAATGCCAAAACAACATTAAAATGCCTGTTTTCATAATTGAAGAATCCCAAACTTGCCCAAACTTTTTGAGGCAAGGCACAATATTCCAAAGTATTTATTTTGGCCAGGTTCACATTTTTGTTAAGTCACTTCATGGCCAAAAGAATATTGCAAAAGCTTCTGTAAAAGAAAGAAACAGAAATAAATGGAAATAGGCTGAGCAGCACTGTGCACTAGAGCCCATAGCTACAGTGCCTGGCCCAGCCCACTCCCTGCTCATCTCCTACCTCACGCGCTGTCGCGCGCACGCACTGACACCTCACCGCCGGCCTCGCTGTCGCGCATCCGTGCCTCCCCGGCGAGGATAAGGATGGCCGCGAGCTCCTCTCTCTCCCCCGCAACCCTATCCACTCCCAGATCTCGCCCCCTCGCTCGTCTTCTCCCTCCTGCACCTCGCCCGGACGCCGATGACATGGCCGAGCTCGTCGCCGACGCCACCGGCCTCCCCAGCACCTGAGGCCGAGCTTGATCGCTCCGCCTGCTCTCTCTCCTTCCTCTCCGACTGCTGGCCCAAGCTCTATGTCCCCACAGCGAAGGGATCGAGCGCTTCTTTGCCTTCGGTCGGGTTGCGGCGTGTTGCTTAGCCGAGGCCGGGCATGACCCAGTAAAGTGTGTCCGGCCGGAGTTAAGCGAGCGTGGTGGGTAAGTTGGTGCACCCCTGCAGGGAAGAACTAATCTATCGATAGCCTGTCCTACGGTAACAGACACTCGGAGTTGTTTCCCGATTGGTACAACTAGAACATGAGATGAGAACTGGATAGTACGGCTCTGGGATTGCTTTCTCACAGGGAGTCAAGAAAGGGTCTCTGGCCGAGGCTGATGACACTACTACTACTTTACTTTATGTTAATCTGCACTCTTCTAATGCTGCAAGACTGCTGAAGATGTTGAAGATGCTAGTCTTCGATAGGAATATGCTTTCCTCCTATATTCTGGCATTTCTGCAGCCCAGTCCACATATACAGCCTCCCTTTGAAAATGTTGCATATGTAGTGTAGATCCTTGCTTGCTGAGTACTTCGGATGAGTACTCACATTTGCTTTATTTTCTTTTTCTCCCATATTCCTTTTGCTGCTTCCAGACGACGGAGCCCCTGAGCCAGTTGCCCCAGTCGACGACCACTACTACTACCCTTCCGGCGAGTACTACTACTACTACGAGGAGCCGACTGACGACCAGGAGTAGGATCGGAGGGTCCAAGGCAGGAGGCCTACGCCTTTCGATCGTAGTATTTTATTTTACCCCGCCTTCTAAAGGCTTATCTCTCTTTCTGTAATATATCTGTACCCAGATATCTAATGCTTCCGCTGACGCTTGTATGCCATCGAGCTATGTATTCGAGCCCTCGAGGCCCTGGCTTGTAATATAAAGCTTGTATGACTTTATTTATGTTTTAGAGTTGTGTTGTGATATCTTCAAGTGAGTCCTTAGGCTTGACCGTGTGCATTTGCGTGTATGGTTGGTGCACGATTAAGCCGGGGTCGTCATAGGTTTGTATCAGAACCGACTGCCTTTAGGAATCCCCCTTTCCAACTCCTTGGCCGAAGTTGAGTCTAGTGGTCCAAAACTGTTTTACTAACTTGGCTGTGTGGCTTACGGGCCCACATCGCCAACTGGGTGGTATTAGGATCTTTTATTCCTCGTCTATACCCTGGGACTCCGATCTCTCGTCTATTCGGGTTAAATATTTTACTAACTCTGACATTAGGTTCTCGTAACCACTTCCACCCGGAGGGCTCCGACATTACTGATGATCGCCTACTTCATCATAAGATTCTGAAGATACTTCTCGACGCTAACCGAGACCCTGTGCCACTGCTTTGCAGTTCCTGACCACCGACAAAACCCCGTGGATAACTAACCATCTTTGTCGTTCGAATCTTCATTCCCAGTTACTCCCTTATGCGCGAGATACCCCGTAATACTCCTCGTTAATCCGGGATCCTTTGAGCCTACTGCCATGCAGCTTCTTTCGCACTGCGGATAATTCCTCATATTTACTAGGTATCCATTTATCCACAGTTATTCAAGTGCTTTTCAGAACACATTGAATTGCTATCTAATCTCCCGATAATCCTCTGCAACCTATTGCTCTTGAAATTCTTGTCCGCTTGCCTTATGGTTAATTCCATATGTCTAGTAATCCCCGTCAACATCCTTTGCCAATTACCATTTTGAATCCCCTGAATCAATATGCTGCGAATGTTCGCCATCATCAGTCGATTCCTAGAATTTGTCCTTCCGGCTCAATCACCATTCCGAACATGAGCTGGTTCTCGGCCAATCAAGTATTGATTGATTGTCCAGCTAAGCATGCACAAATCACTCGTCCCTCTGCCCAGGTGAACTAATTGTCACTCCTGGCTTTGGAAATCGTGAACCCTCTGAATTTTATACTTGGGTTGTTCAAGTGCTTCCTTAATTCGATGTGCTTGCCTTCCGTCCTTCCTCAGGAGGACTCCCAGGTGGAACCAGTTGTTAAAACCTTACCCCATTAGTTCTCACGGATCACTCGATTCATTTTGAGGACAATTATCCGACCGATTCTTTTCTATTCTAAGAACTTTATCGATTCATCCCCCGTTAACATTGAGATGCACGGAGAGGTGGTGCATTTCTTCTCCTTATCGACTTGGGACTGACTACTGACCAGGACATGTTTCGTAACCATGGGTGTAGATCTCTGCAAGACGGAACACTAAAGTTGTCCGTCTATCTCTATTCAACCTACTCATCTTTTGATCAGAGCTTTTGCTTCTGATCCCTTGTTTCTGAACCATAACTCCTTTGTACTTAAACGTCGGATTATTCCGATGTTTCTATAATCTGATGCCGTTACATTCTTTCTTATTCTGGTTGAGTATTGCTACTCAAGTCAGATCCTTTGCCGACCACCTGATCTTTTGTTGGATTATTATCCGCCAATGTCCTTCATCTCCTATCTTTGAGAGTTCTTCCCCTGTTACCATTGCCTTCGGCAATGCGGTATCATTTAGTTCTTTTTGTCCATATCCTATTTTGAAATGTTGCCTGTTGCTTCTATAAGCGTGTGGTATAGATCCGTAAAATGCCCCTATGGGTTGTGTCTATGCGTTCGCTATCTGCGAGAACCCAAAAACTTCTACGGGTCACTCACTACTGGTGTTACGCCAGATAAATTTTCAATATTTCAACTTCATTAAAAGCGAGAAGTGAATGAAAGGTTATGCATTGAAGAAGTGGGAGTCGGCCTTGAACCTTTGTGTTCATGCCCATGGACCCGATGTAGAACTTATCATGGAAGCTGCTCGTTAAAATAATTATTTCCTTGGTACAAGTTCATCTTGTATCTATGAATTGACTCTTTGCAATTGTGGTTCCGACCATATTTCCTCCTTGATTCCATTTCCCGGACAAGTTAAAATACTTGTCTTCTGCAGATCATTTCATCTGTCCAACCCCTATTCTGATCTACCTCGAGTATTGCCCCCTGTTATCTCCAGGATAATGTGTCATTACACTACCTCTTGTGAAATTCTCATTGGAATGATACTCCATCACATCATCCCTATCCTGATCGGTTATATCATTATCGAGCTAATTTTAAATGTGCTACCGGTCCTTCTTCCCGGAGCACAATTTTCGACGATGAGCAAAGCTTGCGTCGAACTTCCGCATCCTATCATTTCATCCTAAACAACAAGCTTGATATAAAGCTTGTGTCGTACCCATGATTCCAATAACCATTCATTGCATCATTTCTTTTGCTTGATGTCGTCGCTGCTCGATGGCATCTTCATAGAGTCTCTCGATAGAATTTGTCATGATCACCGTCAACATCTTGGCTTCTTCAGAGATGTCAATTGAAATCATGTTGAGAAATACCATCCCTGCCCTTCGATGATTTGTGTTATCATCGACATCACCCTTGTCTTCCTTCCAACACATGTCTGATCATGTCTTGGTTATACTTTCAGCTTCTTGCTATTCCTGCAATTGCTTCCTTGAGTATTTCTGGTAATCTTCAACCCCACTCCTTACTTGAAACCTCATACTGCTGCTACCTTGAAGCATGATTGTGGTATCCCGAATGTCAATAAGAACATTGGAAGTGCAAAGCTAAATGTTTCTTGATCAATTACCCAAACATCGTTGTATGGGTAATATAATGATTCTTCCCTCGCCCATTTACCTAAATGCTTTTTTTTACTTACTGCCTTGTCATGTAATTCTTGCTCTGTCTATCCCTGGGAAGGAGATACTCCTAACTCTTGTGTGTAAACACATTTTCCTTTCCATTGTTCTGTTTAATCTGATAATCACATTTTCCTTTCCATTGTTTTGTTTAACCTTTCTTATGGTTTATATGATCTAAGCAGAAATAGTTCTCTGCTTAGGTAAACACCTCGGTCTACAACTCTATCGATGAGACCTTGTCACTAGTGTTGATGACCTTCCGGTAACCACCGATGGACGAGAACTTTGCCTATTGGTCCGCCTCGTTCCACGAGCAGGAAAATGGTTCTCTTCGTCCCTCGCCCTTGGTACCGATGTTGCCACCGACATAACTGACAGGTTACCCTCTGGCATACCTGGTTGTCGTGACCATGAGGTCACCGTCCTCCCTACCTTTGATCAACCCTCATCACAGCTCCACAGGATCGGAACCTGACTCTCCTCTAACATCCTTGATTCCGAAATATCCTATGCTCTTGGACTTGTGTGTTATCACGAGCCACCCCTCGAGAGATGATCTACTCCCGATACCCTGAACCCCTGTTCACACTTCGCTCAGGTATCGATCGAATGTCCATTCGCTTGATACATCTTATCGTACCTTTATACTTTGCTCTCGATGTTTTCCTAAGTTTCAACTCGAGAGATTCTTCTGTCTCACTCCCTAAATTGTTTCCCAGGTAATCGACCCGATAAAGGTTAGTTCTTCCGAAGTTACTCTTGTCTTCCCCACTTAAATCTCGGGACGAGATTTCTTGTAGTGGAGGAGATTTGTAACATCCCCAGCATCACACTACAGTGATCACCTCTTAATCATGCCAAGGCATCATCATTTGCATCATAATGGTCTCAGTGGTTAAGCACTTCCATCCAATTTCCTCTCTGGAAATCAATTCGAATTCAAGTGCAAAACAAAGTTGCCCAAAAATTACTGGAAAAATGTTCACCCTCTAGCAATTAATCCAAAACAAATGTTGTTAAGGAAAACAACATCACCATCAACTTGAATTGGGCCAGAGCATTTTAAATAATGCCAAAACAACATTAAAATGCCTGTTTTCATTATTGAAAAATCCCAAAAGAATCCCAAACTTGCCCAAACTTTTTGAGGCAAGGCACAATATTCCAAAGTATTTATTTTGGCCAGGTTCACATTTTTGTTAAGTCACTTCATGGCCCAAAGAATATTGTAAAAGCTTCTGTAAAAGAACGAAACAGAAATAAATGGAAATAGGCTGAGCAGCACTGTGCACTAGAGCCCATAGCTACAGTGCCTGGCCCAGCCCACTCCCCGCTCATCTCCTACCTCGCGCGCTGTCGCGCGCACGCACTGACACCTTGCCGCCGGCCTCGCTGTCGCGCATCCGTGCCTCCCCGGCGAGGATAAGGATGGCCGCCAGCTCCTCTCTCTCCCCCGCAACCCTATCCACTCCCAGATCTCGCCCCCTCGCTCGTCTTCTCCCTCCAGCACCTTGCCCGGACGCTGATGACATGGCCGAGCTCGTCGCCGACGCCACCGGCCTTCCCAGCACCTGAGGCCGAGCTTGATCGCTTCGCCTGCTCTCTCTCCTTCCTCTCTGACTGCTGGCCCGAGCTCTGCGTCCCCACAGCGAAGGGATCGAGCGCTTCCTCGTCTTCGGTCACCGGAGCATCTCTGACGAATGCTGGCGAACGGCTGCTCCTAAGCTACCACCGGGCCTTCGTGCGCCTCCACGGTGAGCAACAGCACCTTTCCCATCTCTTCCCCGCCCGTTTGCGCCTCCGTAGCGCCATAGCCATCGCCACCCAAAAGCGTCGCCGCCATGGAGCTCGCCGCCGTGGCACCAGCCTCTGTCATGGCTATCTGAGTGCGGGAACGCACTCAGTGCATCCACGCGGTTCCAACGCCACCGCTAGCATGACTCCTCGTGCCCTGCACCTCTGGTTCCATCGACGTCCGACCCCGGCGTCCGCCGGCGACGGCCTGGCGCTCGTCTCCGGCCGTTTCCGCTCGCGCTAGTAGGCCAGATCGACGCGGCACTCTTCTCTCTTTCGAACGCACCAACGCACGCGCCAAGTGGCTGCCTGTAGCCACGATCCCGACGACGCCTGAAGCTCATCGTCCGCTGCGGCGCTCGCCGCCGGCGACTCCGACCACCTCCGTCCGTGACACTACCGCCGATCGATGCGGCCCAGAATGCACGATCGAACGAGCCAAACCCCGCGCAAAATGATGCATCACAGAGAATTTCCGGGCTCGCCGGAGTTGCTCCCCGTCGTTCGGCCTCGTTGGCGCACTCCGGTGGCCGGCGCCCGGCTAGCGCCGACGTGGCCCTGTGGGCCCCATCGCACAGTCACTGCCACTGGGTCCCACTGGGCCCAGTTGACTGAGTCAGCTCGGCCTCGCCCACTGACATGTGGGGCCCAGTAGATTAAAACATTTTTAGATAAATTATAACCTGTTAATTAAATAATTAATTAATTTAAACCCTAATGAGCCACTGACATGTGGGGCCCATAGATAAATAACCTCAGGTTAGTCTAAAAATAAACTCTGTTAAGTAACAGAGGCTGACAGGTGGGCCCCACCAGTCAGTTTGACCAGTCAGCGTCACTGTTGACTGCTGATGTCACCTCTGCGCCATGCTGATGTCACTGCTACTGTTCTGGATAATTCATATTAAATAATTAAAACAATTCCAGAAAATGTCTAAAATCTTTAGAAAATCATAGAAAATAAACCGTAACTCAGATCGAAAAACTTTGTATATGGAAGTTACTCAGAACGACGAGACGAATCCGAATACGCTCTTCGTTTATCTGTCACATACCTCTAACTACCTGAACATGTAACCTTCCCCTCCGGTTCATCTGCCTGACAGATGCCTAGAGCCGGGAAAATATCCTAGATATTTTCCGCTTCATCTGCGACGTGTATCACCGCGTTAGTTCACCCCCAACACCACGTAGTGCCATGTGTTTGTTTTGTGATTGCTTTTGTTGCCGTGTATTTATTTGTTTCCTCCCCTATTCTCTCTCGATAGACCCCGACGTCGACGTAGCTCCCGAGGTCGACGCCGCTCAGGAGCCCGACGACACTGTTGACGACCTTGCCCTTGCCGCCGAGCAACCAGGCAAGCACCCCCATTTTGAGCATTCCGATATCGCCCATTCTCTTCTCTCTCATGCTTGCATTAGAATTACTGCTGCTACTACTTTACCTATTCTGATGCATAGCCTGTTTATTGTAACCTGCTTTTGTTACCTGCTGCTTATCCTAAACTGCTTAGTATAGGTTGGGTAGAGACCATATGAGACCCCACTTATCCCGACTGCCCCGCTGGAGTATCAGAAGACCCGATCAACGGGATCAAAGACCAGGACCCGGCACCGCACTTCACTTCCCCCTTAGTTGCTCGACACTGCTGGGTTACTATCGGGTGCCGAGGGTGATACCTCGTCAGCACTCCTGATGATAACCTTGTAGGTTAGTTTATCGGTCGTGGTAAGCGAGGGTGGTTCCTCCTACACCACCCCCGATAACGACGTCGTCGTGCAACACTTCAAGTGTGGACCTCGAGGGTGATTCCTCTTCCGTTCACCTTGACTTTAACATCAGGTGGAACTCCGTAGAGGGTGATACCTCAGGGTTCCCTTGGTGTTGGACACACTGTTACTATGGATATTATAGTATTGCACTGAAACATGTTACTAAAGACGGGTCGGCCCTGAGGGGTACCCGTGCGAGCATATTGCGAAGTGATGTGGAATCGGGTGTACCTGGAGGGTACCCGAGAGTTGAACACGAGGCGCGGCCGGGCATTCCTAGCCCTTGCCGCAAGTCCTCGAGACGGGGCGACGGGGTCACATCGATCGTGAGTCTCTGCTCGTTACCGCGCGCTTCTAATCCACTACGGTTTGGATATTTGATCCGAGGGGCCTCTGGCCTGACAGCACTAACCATCACGTGGGCATAGTATGGGCGTTCTGCGTCGTATACTTCAGCCGGAGCTTAATGGACGTCAGCGACTGAGCGGCGCGCGCTGGATTGGACTGGTTACGCAACCACGCTTGTATTAAGGGGTTGCTAGGTCTGCTTTCAGCCGCCCACGCAACGTGCAGGAGTTCCCGGGGCGATGGCCCAAGACCCCTGGGGGCATAGGTTTAGTCTGACGTGCTGACCTCTGTGTTAAGTTTTCGATCGGGTTGCGGCGTGTTGCTTAGCCGAAGCCGGGCATGACCCAGTAAAGTGTGTCCGGCCGGAGTTAAGCGAGTGTGGTGGGTAAGTTGGTGCACCCCTGCAGGGAAGAACTAATCTATCGATAGCCTGTCCTACGGTAACGGACACTCGGAGTTGTATCCCGATCGGTACAACTAGAACTTGAGATGAGAACTGGATAGTACGGCTCTGGGATTGCTTTCTCGCAGGGAGTCGAGAAAGGGTCTCTGGCCGAGGCTGATGACACTTCTACTACTTTACTTTATGTTAATCTGCATTCTTCTAATGCTGCAAGACTGCTGAAGATGTTGAAGATGCTAGTCTTTGATAGGACTAGGCTTTCCCCCTATATTCTGGCATTTCTGCAGCCCAGTCCACATATACAGCCTCCTTTTGAAAATGTTGCATATGTAGTGTAGATCCTTGTTTGCTGAGTACTTCGGATGAGTACTCACGTTTGCTTTATTTTCTTTTTCCCCCATATTCCTTTTGCTGCTTCCAGACGACGGAGCCCCTGAGCCAGTTGCCCCAGTCGACGACCACTACTACTACCCTTCCGGCGAGTACTACTACTACTACTACTACGAGGAGCCGACTGACGACCAGGAGTAGGATTGAAGGGTCCAAGGCAGGAGGCCTACGCCTTTCGATCGTAGTATTTTATTTTACCCCGCCTTCTAAAGGCTTATCTCTCTTTCTGTAATATATCTGTACCCAGATATCTAATGCTTCCGCTGACGCTTGTATGCCATCGAGCTATGTATTCGAGCCCTCGAGGCCCTGGCTTGTAATATAAAGCTTGTATGACTTTATTTATGTTTTAGAGTTGTGTTGTGATATCTTCAAGTGAGTCCTTAGGCTTGATCGTGTGCATTTGCGTGTATGGTTGGTGCACGATTAAGCCGGGGTCGTCACAGGGAATCACAAATCAGTTTGGTGGAAGCGTAGATCGAGTGATACTCTTTTGGTCGCCAAAGAATCAAAGATTTTGAGTGGAGGGATTGGGAGGAATTGAGATTTTAGAATTTCAGATTGGTGGACCAAGCTCAAGTCAATGGGTTAAAGTTGATAGAAAGAAGAGCCAATGTAGTTGTTGCCCTACAGGGGACTCAGGGTAAAGGGCCTGGGTACTTACACTAGCCCGAGCGCCAGCACACACACACACACTACTACGGGGAGCCGGGGCTTGGAACCTCAAGGACCCGGTTGTCTAGAGGGAATATCCCGACTTCGGGGACCCAGTCCATCCAAGAGACAAGAACGGTGGAGTCCTTGGAGACCCCAGGGACCCGGAGGTTCGAGTGTCCGAGGACCAGGGTGTACAGAAAGTTTCCATCCAATCGAGGGACATGCGGGTCCTAACATCCGAAGGTCCCAACAATTGCATAGGTTGGTCTAGCGTTTTACCCTTTGACAGAACTTGCGCAGTGGGGTGGTTGTATGTACATGATAGCCTGATCGCTAACTTCTTAAAACACCATGACCCCTCTTAATAGTGTGGTGGTACTTTGGCTCAAATAAAACCGAAAAATCTTCAAGTCTTCGAAAAACCGATGCCTTTTTCCCCCTTTTTAAAGTAAGGGCTCAATCACGTCCGTAGACGATCACCGAGAGACCAGTGTCCGTAAGATAAACTTGATAAACGACATTAGTCCTCACTAACCCCATTGTCATCAACACCAAAGTACCATTGGGGAAACAATGCACTTTCAATCTTCGTCATTTTGGTGAATCGATGACAATACGACTAGAGAATGGCAACATATATAATCAATGCATGATGTCATGCAATAGGTGGCTCCTACTTAGAGGAAAATTTGTGCAAGGTGTTTTGTAATGATTTTGACTTTGCGGTCGATCATTTCAGTATCCATATTTGTTGGCGACTGTCTCCATAGCATTTTTGGCAACCCAAATTTTTGACGACTCTACTATAGTTGTTCTACACTACCGCAGTGTGTGGGGGTGCGTTGCGCGCCATGTGTGCGATGCCTGTAACACGTCAAGGCGCTGGTCAGCAACAATGCTTTGGGTGTTAAAAAAAACAATGCTTTGGCGTTGGTATTTTCGTGTCCAGGCTAGAATACGTCTTGCCAGATGAATAAATTGGAGTTATCCGCGCGAAACAAGAAAAGTAGTGACAAACTTGCGCGCGTAATTAGGTGCAGCACCCCTATTTATGTGCGGCTGAGATACCGATGTGATTCCAAGAAATATGTTTAAGTTTGATCTGATGTATGTATTTTTTTATGCCTAAGACATGATTAGCCAACAAAATTTAGTGGTGTGTATATATTCTCGCGAAAGAAGAGTGAAATGGGTGACAGACTTGCTTACATACATTTTGCATGGGTGACAGACTTGCTTACGTACATTTTGCATTACTCAACAATGTTAATTAAGCACCTAGAGTTTGTCATTTGCTTTGATGGTATCAAATACGAACAAAATACAGAACACCACACCTATATCTACCTACAAATAAAAGAAATAGATATTTTGTTCCGTCGTGCTATTTTGTAGAAAACCGCCTGATATTTCTGGTAATCAACCCGCAGTCTAGTTTTAAGTCAGATTTTTTGCTTTTACAGAGAACCCCTGATGTTTCTGGTAATCACTCTCATGTCAGTTTTAAGTCGGATTTTCGCTTTTGCAGGAAGCGCCTGATAATTGGGTTAATCAACCCGCAGTACATATCAAATGCTTTAAAAAAAATCCATATCTTTTAAACCCTAACTCCCAATTTAACATGTTATATATGAAATTTTATTAGAAAATGTGTAGAATCTGAATATGATGTTATTTTACCCGTTAACCATTTAAAAAAAATGCTATTTGGGGTGCAACTTAATCAGTAACGCATGATCTGTCTTTCTTTTATACCGGTGCCAATCTGGATTACAGATGAACACCTTAGCAAACCTAGGATTGGAGACGAAAGAAACCATCTATAGCCACGCATGCACGCCTTGCTAAAACCTCACAGGAAAAAGAAACAGATTTCTCATCATATGCCGAGAGAGAGAGAGAGGTCTTAGGATTGACAATATTCAAACACGTTGTGATTGTGTGAGCACCGAGGCCACCTTTGGCGAGAATGGGAAGGAGGATAAGTGGCAACACAGATTGGATGCCATGTGTTAAAAGAAAGGACGTGGACCTATTGGGGTCTTGATTCATGGTTATTGGGTTAGGAGAGTGTCGTATTTTTTCCTCTCGTTGCAACGCATGACCTCTTTTGCTAGTTTGTTCAAATGGAAGAAAAATACTATTGAATGTTTCCTTATCTTTCAAAATAGACCGTCTTTGCACTTATGTCCTTGACATTTGTTGCTAGAGATGTTGTGTGAAACATTAGAAGCTATGTTATTTTACTCTTTCTGGACACTTAGTAAAAATCTTCGCCCGCTTCGGCTGATGCGGTGGCTGCGCTTTTGCGTTGTGTCCCTCTTGATGACGTCGTTGGTAAGTGGGGTGGCCTCTTGTGCGTGGCGATGGGTCTCCTGTGCTTCTTCTCGACGACTTGCTTGAGGCGTTTAGTGGTGCCTGTGTGTGCGTCCTTTATCATCCTCAGCTAGTTTTGTTGTGTATTTTGTTTGATAATTCTGTGAGGATTTTCTCAATACCATGTATCGTTCGGTCAGTTGTGCCTTTATCTATAAAAGGGATGAAGGCTTATTTCATGTCTGTCTAATGTACAATAGTAATTAAGTTAAATTATGAGTAATTTAAAGTGGCTAAAAGTTACAATTTATTTTACCTAGCCAACAAGTAGCAATTGCTTACAAACTAATGTGCACTGGGGGAGTTACATTTAGTGCTGCAGGGTCATGCCCCCCCCCCGGGGGGGGGGGGGGGGGGGGCCCCCCCCCCCCCCAAATCTTAACAAAATGCCTGAAGAATTTTTTTGGGAGGTGCTTAATTATAAAAAGTATAGTCTTTGGCCCCCCTTAGAATGTGTTGTATTTTCCTTTCGCCCCTCCAGCATTCTTTGTCCAGCTCCGCCACTGTAATGCGTGTATATAATTCCGGTGCCACTAGGGTTTTAGCATGTCCAATTTGATTGACCCATGTTATTCTTTATATTTGCTCTTTACAAGTAGCCTAACGCACTGCATTGGTGTATGTACGCACTGAGCCCATGACACAACTCGGGAGCATCCACAACAACGAGTGCAACTGAACACGAACCTTGATTGGGAGCTCCACCACAAAAATTCGAAACAATTAGCAAATTGGGGACACACCTTGCGCCATCAAAGAGCAAAGATTAACCAGACATCACCAAGAGCACGAAGCTCGCCGCAACACAACGACAGCCATGGGAAGG
The DNA here is from genome assembly GCA_036873465.1 of Thinopyrum obtusiflorum. Classification (NCBI taxonomy): domain Eukaryota; kingdom Viridiplantae; phylum Streptophyta; class Magnoliopsida; order Poales; family Poaceae; genus Thinopyrum; species Thinopyrum obtusiflorum. The sequence continues at coordinate 146,595 of JAAAWM010012129.1, read as the reverse complement.
TCTTGAACATCCACAAGAACAAGAGTGAACCTTCAAGAGGGGAAACGTATGGCCGCCCTACGGCGCCAAATGCACCGCTGCCAAACACCACAGAACACCACCGAACAACCACCGCCGCCCCCAAGCCGGACGCACCACCACCACCAACCACGCGGCACCAACGTGCAGCCACAGTCCTCATACCGGCCAAACACCACCTGGGACCTCAAATAAATAGCTAGGATCAACATCTCCAAGACAGACGCCGTCGTCCAATCTAGAAGCTGGATCTTGGGCTTTCTCTCGGAGAGCAAACAGGGTAGGTGAGGTATTGGAGCATTATGAGACGATGCCTCCAAGGAGGGATACATTCCTTCAGCTAGGTAGGCGTGCCTTGTTCTGGGCGTCCATTTACTTTTCTCTCTTCTTCTTTTGCCCTTGCTACTTTGTACGGTTTTCGGCCTGGTTTCCCTCATAAACAGGGCCAACTTGTTTAGGTATTCGATCCGGTTTTTCTTATAAACTGGATCAAACAAAGCCTAAGGTGTGACTCTTGGCTTTGGCCGCTTTTTGAGCAATATATTCAGGTGGGAGGACTCTCCCCCCGGTGATTCTCATTTTTTTTGCTCTTTACCCTTGTATTTCAATCAAAATGTGAAGTTAATCATTATTGAATGCGGTGTTCGTGGAGTGTGGTGCTACTTCATTCCACTTCACTTACTCTATTGGACCGCTTGCTGCTGTTTGTGCTTCGCCATTTAGGTGTTTTCTCAAATATGAATGTCCTGTATCGAATTCCATTTGTCGACTTCCTCCCTCCGTCACCTTCAGCCCTAACTCGTGATCAATGCATGTGCACCGTACAAAACTTGATCTCTATCTGGTACTCCCTTTGTAACTTAATATACGACGTTTTTATAGAAAGAGTAAGTATAAAGTGCAAATAACCATCTCACCATTGCAGATCAAATCGTTGAAATTACAACGCTTAATACCTATAAGAAAAGCCGGCATCAAAACTCAGCCATCTTTTAAAGCATCTCCAACAAATGACGTAAAATAGCCGCGGTGCCAAAAGATTGTTATTTGTGCCACTTTAGGCAAAAGAATAAATAAAATAGCTTCATTAGATGCCCTACACCTATATGGTGCCAAAAAGACTTACAACCGCCCTAATTTTTGCTACAAGCGTTGCATATTTGCAACACCTGTAGCAGTTGCCCTAGTAAAACTAAAATGTTGCGATGGGATCCCAAACACTCGCGATGAAACTTTCTAGCCGGGAACGTCACCACTCCACTACAGCTCTAGTTGATCCTCTGCCGCATGCTGTCTTCGCCACTCTCTCGGCCGGCCCCAGCCCCGCCGCCCCGCGCTACTCATTCCTGCCGCTTGGGATGTTCGCCGTGACCCCACGACCGTCGACGAAACTCAGGACACCGCCACCCGATTCTGTCGAACCCAACCGTTCCCTGCCCCGCCGCAACCCAAAATGGTTGCCGCAACACTGCCGCCGCCCATGGATGTCAATTGGTGGTCGCCGTGACCACCACACGGTGACTCAGAGCTCTCGACGCTCGGGCGGCGTGGCAGTCGGAGTTGGCCACACCCACTCCCTGTCCCCTGTACCCCCCCTCCCCCCGCCCGGCCGGTCTTTCGTCAGCCTCTGACGACTTTTACTGGCCAAAATTGAGAACAGCGACCGGCAACCGTTACATTCGTTTCCCGGACTCTCCACCGTCGGATCTCATGTTTCAACTGCTTTTCCAATTTAGGGTACCAGTTTTAGGGCATCCGGAAAAGCAAAAGCTTTTCTGGTGCCCAAATATCTTCTCTCTTTTGACCTAAAACCATTTGTAGGCACTAAATTTTAATGGAGATGCTCAGATAAAAGCAGTAAAACAGAAGGCGGAAATCTCCTTGTCCCCGGAGGCCGGGATGTAAAAATTTCAAATATTGGTTCGAGAATATTTAAAGAGAAAAAACGGACCAGCTAGCGACGCACACCGACCGAATCGAGGGTGACGTCGATATAAACGGACGGATCGCGCGAACGCATACGAATTCCATCGGACCACCGCCCGCATCATCTTGCGGCGGAAGAAAGGAAAAAAAAAAAAGGACCAGCGCGGAGAGGAGGAGAAGAGCGGCACCGCACCGCACGCCAAGCAACCCCGCGGCCATGTGGCGGCGGGCCGCGACGGCGGCGCTGGCGCTGGGCGCCGGCGCCGGCGCCCACGCCATCGCCACCTCCGAGGACCCCGCCAGGACCCTCAAGATCTGCCGGCACCTGCCTCCGCGCCTCCTCCGCGACTCCGTCGCCGCCGCCACCATCGCCTTCGACTACCAGTACTCCCTCTGGGGCCTGCAGCCGGACTCCCCCGCCTGGCTGAGCGCCAAGCACGACGCCCACCTCCGCTCCGCCAACCGCCTCCAGGAGCTCTGCTTCCGCAACGGTGGCATCTACATCAAGCTCGGCCAGCACATCGCCCAGCTGGTACGGAACGGGGAACTCCTAACCCTGCGTCGACGCGCCTGAATTCCTAACTCTTTGTTCGTTTATCTGTTTGCTTTGTGAGATTGAGTGATTTTGTTGCTGAGGATCAGCTGCTTGTTTTTTCAGGAGTATGTCCTGCCTCAGGAGTATGTGCAGACGATGAGGGAGTCGATGCTGAAGAGGTGCCCCGTCTCCTCATACGAGGACGTCCGCGGGGTCTTCAAGAAAGATATTGGAGAATTGCCAGAAACTGTTAGTTCCTTCACTGCATTACTGCATTTTCCTACATTGATTAGCTGGAGGAACTTAGCTGCTGTATTAATTGGCAAAACCAGACAATTGGAATGACCGTGCATAGTTCAGTTGTTGGCCAACCGAGTATTCACCTTTAACCATAAGATGGATTTATGCTCAGCTTGTTTATAGTACTTTAGAAGAAACTCTGACACAAAATCTGCATTTCCCCTGTTCCTGCTGGTGTAGGTTTTTGCAGAATTCGACCCTGTCCCGCTTGCAAGTGCTTCTCTTGCGCAAGTCCATTCCGCCACAACACATGACGGGAAAAAAGTCGCTGTTAAGGTTGTTGTTATATAAGAAAAGACCGCAGTTCGTCTTGAGTTCACTTATGTTAAGTTTGAACTCTTAAATTATGACACAGAGTTCAGATTTAACCAGCTTTGCTGTTACCTTTCACTTTTCTGACCATTGTCTTGACTTACAGGTTCAGCACGACCACTTGATAGATACTTCTGTAGTAGATATCGCCACTGTGGATTTAGTAGTGAATGCTCTTCATTATGTTTTCCCTACATTTGACTACAGGTATAACCAGTCAATGGGAGCAATCACTCTTTGTTTACTACCTTGTTTTCTCTCTTTTTTTTAACACACCACGTCGAAAGCTTATAGGCTTATGCTGATATTTAGGATTAGTTATTACAGAGACATGCTCTCTCAAATCAATAGCTAGGTCAACCCCGATATTAACATTTCCTTCTTGTTCATTACACATGGGAATCATTCTCCAGTGTATACCTGGCATAACAGCTCAATTTATGGAATTAGAAGTACCTAATTTTATATTTCAGCTTGCTTGTTATGGTTAGGAATTAGAAGTACATGTTTGATGCTTTCCTTTAAAGAAATGTTTTAAATTCCTTCATTTTTGTGGTTGACTCTGCAAATGCATTTCCTAAAAGATTCCATTCGTTGACAGTCACCTTTCTATTATGATTGTGTAACTTCAAATGCACATGAACATGTGACATGAAAATCCTCATTTAGCATAAATGAGAACAACTACTGTATGTTTACCCTTAATCCAACCTGCAATCCATTTGCATGTTTTTATACTCTAGCTATTCATTAGGAATGTGAGATTTGCATGTAGTGTTCATATTATGTTGATGCAACTGTAAATTGTGCGATAATAATTCTGATTTCCATGCTGTGGCATTTTACATTAATACCACTAAAATTGGTCCATGCAGGTGGTTAGTTGATGAAATTCGGGAAAGTGCGCCTAAGGTACCACTTTGATATTGTTAAATTATTTATCTCCTTGCCATTGGTTCTTGGATTTTAATATATCCATTATATTGCTTTTCGTTTCCCTGGAAAATGCATTAACCTTTTTCTATGGGTTGTCATGTTGTAATTATTTGTCTATTTTGTGCCCATGATCGCCTCCTTGTAGGATCCCTATCTTGCTATTGAATATTGTGCACTAGATGATATATTTATCTCACTTGAATGCTGTCCTTTTTAGTGAAATGCAAAGGAACAGGTTACATAATCTGGAGGCTGCATTGACCTCTTTCATGTTTTCAGGAATTAGATTTTTTATGTGAAGCTCAGAACAGTGAAAGATGTCTGGTTAACTTCAGAAAGTTGTCTCCTCACATTGCGAATAGCATATACACCCCCAAGGTTTATTGGAACCTCAGCACGTCAAGAATTCTTACTATGGAGTACATTGATGCCAAGGAGGTAACTGATGTCAAAGGCATTAAAGACCTCGGTATTCGCCCTGTTGATGTTTCAAACCTAGTAAGTTGTCACAGTACAGTTATTTGAAAACGAATGTACTAATGAGTTGTGTATGGATACTCACTTCACAGTTTTGTAGGTGAATAAAGCATTTGCTGAAATGATTTTCAAGCATGGTTTCGTTCATTGTGATCCCCACGCTGCCAATATGATGATCCGACCCTTGCCACAAGACAGTAAGAAATGGTTTGGTGAGTTAACTTACTAGTATCACAAAATAATCCAACAAGTTATCCAATATATTGCTAGCTTTTCTTAACTGCATCAGAGGTTATCTCCTGTCCATTAGTAACTATGCTACACTCAATGAATAAATTGAGTAGTGCATAATATTGATATTTGTCATTAAGTTTGATGACGAGAGTGGTAGGGAGTAGGTAGCTTCATCATGATCATCAGTACAATGAGATGCTTCTTGTTATGTGAGACGGGGGAAGTGAGATGTGTGAATTTATGAAAACGTTGATTACATGGTGGCCTATATTTGTTGGAATGATCAGTTTACTGTGTTTTCTATGTGGTGGCACATTCGTATAACAGAGTGAACTGACTGAATATTTTGCTGGAGTGTTAGGATCGAAACGCCCACAACTGGTTCTTCTTGACCATGGTCTTTACAAAGAACTTGATCATGCTACAAGGATAAACTATGCTTCTCTTTGGAAGGTAAGAATCCTATTACAGCTTCTTTTCTGATTACGTTTCGGTACTCAGTACTTTAATACTTCTACCACATTTGTTCAATGTAGGCGCTTATTCGCGCCGATGAGAATGGAATTAAGGAGTACAGTATCAAACTAGGTGCTGGGGAGGATCTTCATGCACTTTTTGCTGGGGTTCTCACAATGAGGCCATGGAAAAGTGTCATTGACCCATCTTTTGGTCATCTTGTGCTGGATGGGAATAATACCGATCGTTCTGAAATGCAGGTGATTGTTTTATCCGTTATTTTGTTCTTATTGGACACCCTAGGTGCTGCATAAACCAGTGCAAATTAGCAACATTCAGTAATCCATGAGCACTTATTAATATTAGCATGTCATCACACTGTAATTTACCATGTCATAACACGTAGAAGAAAATTTACTTATTGCTCGTGATGTGATTTGTCTTACTTGTTTCAACAAATACTAGGGCTCTAAACTTTGATTTTTCCTACAGTAGGAAAACGGTAAAATGTAATATCTAAACTAGGAATGCTTTCAAACCTATTTCCCACATGTACCATGTTTTTAAAAATGGATTCATATTCCCCTTTTTTTATTGACGATGTTCTACTGTTGTCTTTTTTTTTCATAAGTTCATATTTGACTGGGTATTGTGCCTTTTGACAGTCAAGTTTTACATAATTAGCCTATTTTCGGATTGCCTTGAACCTCAAGGTCCTTGATGATTGTCCACTCTTACCTGGTTGTTACATCTTGGTCACAGATGTATGCTTCCTTGTATTTCCAACAAATCTCGGAGCTCCTCAGGAGACTACCAAGGGTAATCTTGCTGATGCTCAAGACAAATGACTGTTTACGTGCAGTCAATCATGCCCTGGTAAGTGAAATGGAAGTCTTAGTATGAAATATTTTCCTCCCCCTCCCCAATTCCATCATGGCCTTATGATCCAGAGTTAAAAGTTGTTCTGTAACATATTCGATATATCATAGGAAGTATGCAGTAGAACTATGGAATTTTGTTATAGTTGTTAGACTGGCTTAGGAGTAATAAGATCTCCACGACATCTTTACTCAAGGTGTTCTTTCTTTTATAACCTCACTTTCATAAATCCATCTTTGTATGTGTTGTTCATTTCTACAAAAGGTCGATGTGACATCATATCATGTGTTAATTCAATCTTGGCTTATTCTTGGGTCATGTATTTAGCATTTGAACCACCAAAAGTACTACCTCTATTCCAAAATATGGAGTAGATAATTTCCTACAAAGCGTGCCTTCAAACTTTTGTTTAACTTTGTCTGAATATTTGGAAATATTATCAAGGTTAGCCAATCAACCTAGTATCATCAGATTTCCATGCAAAACACATTTCATAATTCTGCAATTTCTTTGTTCTTTTACTAATCTATTAGATAATTAAAAAAAATGAGTATTGAAGTCACATCTTCGAGACTACTCTGTTCTAAAGTACATGATGGAGGGAGTACACGAGATTGTTGGTTTATTATTATTTGGTCTTCCGCACCCATTAACAGTGAACTGATTTGAAGGTTGGAGGGTCTACCCCGGAATCATTTGAGATCATTGCACGAGCATCTTCTGAAGCTGTGTTCGAAGCTAAAAGGATGGAGAAGAGGTTCTTTCTATATAGATTTATAATATGGCTGGAGGAGCTTTTGAATGAACTTCACCTATTTGGAATGAAGCTGTGGTTGCATTATCAACAACCAAGGAGGATACTGGCTGGGTAAAAGCAGCTCGGCATATCGACAGTTTTTTGACTAGTGTAAATGCGAAATTGGCATCTAGTTCCATGAGAGAAATATATGGCATTCGGCGTAACATTGCCTTGTTTCTTATGCTTTATTTGGCATATCAACCATGATTGATCTTAGATCTTCCTTGAATGTACACCTCCCTATAGAAGAAGAGATGACAGTTTTGAGATAGCGTATGTTCATTTTGGTAGGTGGATAAAGTATACAAATTCCCATCACTGTACAGTGTGAATGATCAAGCTCTTATTCCATGACGTGTTTTCATTCTTCACTGCATGTTTCATTTGTGTTAGTCGGTACCCTCTAAACCATCGGTAAGTGCAAAATTTGTCTGATCAAAATAGCAACTGTTTTTTGCCAATATTTCGCTGCATCCTTGAGGTTGATGATGATCTCTGCACCCTGTTTTAAAACTGGTTTATTGGACCTGTAAAATACCTTATTTCTCCATCGTAAGTAAAAATATGATTTCAGGTACCAGAGTAACTAACAAAAATGACACAAAATGTTGCAACACAATTTTCCATTACAATTTGCAAGCAGCAGAGACGATTGAGTTCTGAAGATTCTTCTTCCCTAGACTACACCGATCAAATCCAACCCAATTCGCGCTCCCGCTGAGGTTGTCCCCCCGTGATCACCGCAGGTCTCTGAGTGGGTATCCAGTCCAGCTCCGGCGATCTCCGCCGCTCCTTGCCGCCGCCGTCGGCCGGTGACTGCTTCCGGTGCTTCCTCATGTGCCCGCCGAGCGCCTGCCCTGAGAGGCACTCCTTGCCGCACACCTCGCACCTGTGCTGCGTCTTGCGTACTTTGCCTTGTGGCCTCCCAACAGCGACCGCCAGGCTGCCATTGCCGCCGGCCTCCTCGACAACTCCATCGCCGCCGTGACCAAACATCTCCTCGTTGATGTTGCCGACACTGTGCCCGTGGAAGCTTCTGCTGTCGACGTCCTGATGATGTGCTGCAAAGTCCACCGTCTTGTTCCCAGCCGCGGACTTCTCCTCGCGGTGAGCGGCATTGCCATCGGCAGCCTCTTGGCCTACCGTGCCCAGCTTCAGGCCGCGGTCACCATTGCCACCACCGGCAACGTCCTCGTGGCCTGCTGCCGTGGCGATCGCGTCCTTGGCCTTCTTCCTGTGGCCGAAGTGCACGTGCCCGCCGAGCGCCTGGTGGCTGCCGAAGCATCTCCCGCACATGTTGCACAGGAAGCGCCTGGGAGCTCCCTCTGCCGCCGCCGCCGTCACCACCACCACCGGCGTCTTCTGCTCTGCCGTCGGGTCCCGATGCTGCGTTCCCCCGCCACTCCCCTTGCCATGCACCGCGCGCTGCACCTGCGGCTCTCCGCCGCGACGGCGACGCTTCTTGTTCTTCTCCCCCAGATCAAAAAGATCGCCCCGTTCCGGGGAACAAACAGCTGCAGCCTCATCGCTCCCAGACTCGTCCCCGGTCGAGGAGGCGCCGCGCGGCGCTGCCAGGCCAAGCCGAGCCTCCTTGTCCTTGGCCGCCGCCGGAGGGTCGTCGGCCAGTAGCATCTCCCGGAGACGCCTCTTCCGCTCGCCGCCGCCGCCTCCTCCTCCTCGCGGCGGCATCGCGTCCTGTCCATCATCATCGTCTCTCGCCTCCGCCGGCGCGGGCTGGCGCGCGAGGAACACGAAGCGGTCGACGTCGTCATCGGAGTCCGAGACGTAGCGCTCCTCCTCACCGGCTGCTCCCTCCTCCTTTTCCTCGACGAGAAACCTGGGGCGGTGGTGCCCGAGCGGATCTCCCGACATGGCGATGGTGGTCATGTGTGGTGTGGCGGCAGGTGTGCAGAGCGTGCGTGGCGATCGAGCGAGCCCTAGTTTGCGCGTATATATAAGGAAGGAATAGGGTCGCGCCGATCGGGAGAGCAGCTGCTTGCCTCGCCTGCGATGTGGCTGGTGTGCTGGGTACGGCACGTATGCACGGTCGGATGTGAGTCCCAGTCGGACCCGAGTCAGGTGGCGGATCCTCCTCTCACCCTGTTTGTCTTGACACGGTTTTGCGTGGCGGCGCAGCGTGAATCTGCGATCCTGATTCCAAACCTTTTCTCTCGAGAAACACAGCACAGACGAAGATGCTCGTATACATGCATATACATTCATTTCTATAAATACATCCACGCACATCCTATTCATATGATCATTTTCGAGTAACTGAGCAGGATCCTATTCATATGATCATTTTCGAGTAACTGAGCAGGCGGGTCTCGAGAACCAAGGTTTGCTTCGAATCCCAGGAAAAAGAACGGGACCGTCTAGTCAACTGAAATCAAAATTCAGTTTGAAACCTTTTGTAGCGCTACCTGCCCGAGCAAATACGCAAGTTTTTCAGCTTTGACTCGTTTGAAACTTTTGCTAGTTCGGCTATGTTGGCCACAAAAACACTCCTTTGTGTTCGCACACGAACACGTCACGTGTACCCTCGACGTCGGGGGTGGTGCACCGCAGCTCATGTCGAAGGAGTCTCACTGAAAGCGCGATTCGCAAGTCGACCGGCGAGAGCTTTTGAGGACCCGAAACCCCACACTCCCGGGAGGGACCCCGTCGGGGAGTGCGGCGGCTATGGGCTGCCCTAGATCGGTCAAGCCGCCCCTAGAGCCTTGGGATTCGCAGCTCTCCAACACGAAGAACGACGAAGAACGAGGGAGCAAAAACGAGGGAGGAACAAAACGTGAAAAAGTTGTAGATGCGTTTGCGATTGTGTGTTGTTGTTCAATCGGCCGTCACCTCTTATCTATATAAGAGGCGGATGGACTTCCCACACAAGAAAAGGACTTGCCTTGCCGTCCAAATCATCAAAATCTAACCAAATTCGGACTTCTCACGACCTCCGGCCCGGATGTCTGGCTCTAGACTCGGATGATCCGGCCTAGCCCAGTTTTCTGACAGCAGCTCACTGTTTTGACTCTAGAATCCACATATGACCTCGGATTTAGACGATTTTTATATCGAAATCAACCGTCTCGACGAGACGCACAACTTTTATGTTGAACACTTTTCGATCTGAGGTCATCTTGAGGGAGTTTCGGGCTGTTTTCTAACATCTGCAGCAGAAAAAACTGCCCGGACGTCCGGACTTCTACCCGGATTGTCCGGCCTCCGCCCGGATCATCCGGGACTGGACCCAGATCATCCGGCTTCATCACAAACCTTCTGTTGTCTTGGTGCTTAAATTTCCCGGATGATCTGGACCCCGGCCTGGATGATCCGGCCAAACATTGCTGCAGCGCACGGTTTTGGCTGTAGAATTCGCATACGACCTCGGATGGGGATGATTTTTATATCAAAATCGTCCACTTCGACGAGACGAAGAACTTTGCAGTTGAAAGTTTTTTCATCCAAGGCCATCTTAATTAGGTTTCATGCCATTCTTTAATCTGGTGTCAATACGAGCATCTCTAAGATTGTCATAACTTTCGCATCTGAGCTCCGTTTTAGACCATCTCCATATCTATTTTGATCATCTTAAAGAGAGCCATCAAATGGTGACATGAACTCATAATTTTAACATCATCTCATTATAGCCTCAAGTCACTCTTTATGATCATGCCATTTTCGAGCGTCAACACATGCCCCCCTGTTTTTCGGCAAAGCTTGGATGCCGAAAAATAATTTATCTATAGTTTGTTCTAAGGACGATGTCAACACTCTATCGGCCATTTATATGTGCTTAGGGCGATAGTTATATATCGGCCGTTGCCTGTCTAGGCTTCTTGCCACACACTTGGGTGTTACTTCTTTAAATATTTGCCATTGAGAGCTCGAGGTAACAATATGCCTTGTATGGATTCCACCAAATATGAGTTTCCGGGAACTATTCTTGTAATCTTAAAAGGACCTTCCCAACTTGGAGACCACTTCCCAAATTTTCTATCTTTCGAACCAATTGGTAGAGTCACCTTCCACACGAGATCGCCAACTTGAAAATTCTTCAACTTGACCTTCTTATTGTAAGCTCTTGCCACCCTCAACTTATCTCTCTCTATGGCCTTCAAAGCAGCCAAACGTTTATCGGTGACTTCATCAATATTGTCCATCATCATGTTATAAAAGTCTACTGCCGATAAATCATTTTGTTTGGCTATTCTCAAAGCATTCAAATTCACTTCCACTGGTAAAACGGCCTCTTGACCATATACGAGCTCATACGGAGTTACCTTTGTAGCACCATGCCTTGAGATTCTGTGTGCCCACAAAGCTTCGGACAATAGCTCATGCCATTTCCTTGGATTATCCTCAATCTTCTTCTTGATGAGCTTGATTAATATTTTATTGCTAGATTCAGCTTGTCCATTGGCTTGTGCATAATAAGGAGAGGAATTGAGCAACTTTATCTTATATGATTCGGCAAATTCTCTAACTTGATGTGACATAAAGGATGAACCTTGGTCCGTAGTTAACGTTTGAGGAATGCCGAATCTATGAATAATGTGCTCAGTTATGAATTGAATTACCTCTGTATGCGTCATATTTTTTAGTGGTATTGCTTCAGACCATTTAGTGAAATAATCAGTTGCCACCAACACGAACCGATGCCCCTTTGAAGAAGAAGGGTGAATCTCTCCAATAAAATCTAATCCCCAACCTCTAAAAGGCCACGGCTTGATAATAGGATGTAACATAGCAGCGGGAGCCAACTGAATATCACCAAACTTTTGACAAGCTTCACATCCTTTATAATACCGGAAGCAATCATTAACCATTGTCGGCCAATAAAACCCAGCACGTCGTAATAACCATTTCATCTTGGGAGCCGACTGATGAGTACCACAAATACCTTCATGGACCTCTCTCATAGCAACTCTTGCTTGGTCCTCGTCCAAGCACTTTAAAAGAACATCATCAACCGTTCGGCGATAGAGACCATCATCTCTCATTGTGTATTTGAAAGCCATACGCCGAACAGTCCTGTCTACCCTTTTACTAGGATCACACAAATAATCAATAATAGATTTTCTCCAGTCTTGATTTTCTCATGCATTAAATATTTCATTAGTGGCCGAAACGGTGGGCTCCGGTTCGGCCTCCCCTATGTTGGCAAGACTAGACATCGGCCTTTGAGAAATATGAAACATGCCATGATCCACATGATAGCCGGATGCTTGTTGTGCCAACTCATTTGCTCTCCAATTGTCATGTCTAGATATATGAGCAATGCTAAAATAATCCAAAGTAGAAATTATATCTAGACATTTATCAAGATAAACATTAAGTGATTCGTCAAAACATTGAAAAACTTTGGATATTTGTTGCACTACTAATAACGAATCATCAAAAGCCTCAATATGTGTAGCACCTATGGCAAGCAACATCTCTATGCCGAATAACAATGCTTCATATTTGGCTTGATTATTTGTGCAAAAATATTCTAAGCGGCATGAGGCTTCAAAAACAGCACCATGAGGAGATATATAAACAATACCAACACCTTGGCCATTGCTATAAACTGAACCATCAAAATATAATCTCCATGGTACTAACGAGACAAGGTTTATATCAATATCATGCTTGTCATCAATCCAATGCTCAACAATAAAATTAGCAACGATTTGGCCTTCCATGGATTTCAGAGATTCATAAGCCAAATCATATTCAATTAAAGCATAAGCCCACTTGCCAATTCTACCACTAAGAATTGGCCTATGCAACATGTACTTGATGACATCGGTTTGACAAGCTATAATGCAAGTACTAGGCACTAGATAATGTCTCAATTTTGTGCAAGCATAATATAAGCATAAGCATAATTTCTCAATAAATGTATACCTTGTCTCGGCGTCCAATAAGCGTCGGCTCAAATAAGTAATAACATGCTCCTTTTCTTCGGTCTCTTGAGTTAAAATAGCACCAATAACACCTTCTTCCGCTGCAATATAAAGCCTAAAGGGCTCTTTATGTTTGGGAGCTTTCAACACCGGAGGAGTGCATAAATAATTTTTGATCATATCAAATGCTTCTTGCTGTTTTGCCCCCCAAGTAAAATTAGTTTCATTCTTTAACCGAAGGATGGGAGTGAATGCGTCAACCTTCCCTGACAAGTTGGCTATGAATCTTCTCAAATAATTGACTTTGCCAAGGAATTTTTGCATATCTCTCTTGCATGTTGGAGCCTTCACCTTTTGTATAGCTTCTATCTTTTTGGGATCAATTTCTATGCCATCTTGATGAATAATGAAACCCAAAAACTTTTCAGCCGATACACCAAAAGCACACTTCAAAGGATTCATCTTTAGTCCATATTTTTTCATTCTCTCAAAAGCTAAGCGCAAATCGGCTAGATGAGAATCAAAAGCATCCGATTTGACAACAATATCATCAATATAAACCTCAAGTATAACACCAAGTAAATCATGAAAAATTAAATTCATATCCCTTTGATACGTGGCACCGACATTTTATGCATAACACCAAGTATCCCACGTTTAAACAAGCCCACATCATGTCCATTGTTTGTTTGTATCAATTTTATGTGTTTCTCGTTCAGCGGTAGCGCCCCGCCCAGTTAGCGCCACGAGTCTGGGCTGTCGTGCTCGTGCGTCTTCGTTGACTGTTTTTCTTCTAGCGCGTATATGTCCGTGAAGAATTTAGCACTTGTATGCCCAACGTGTAAGCCGGTGTTGTGATGAGCATGTCACATTACGTAGAAAATAACTCCGCTGATGTGAAACCCCTCTCTCTCTCCCCTGTCACTTTCACCTTTATGCTTTCTTCCCTTTTTTAGCACGTGAAAAAGTAGCATGAATGCATCAATCAAGTATTTGTTTGGCAAAATTTAAAAAAATGAAAAAAAAATGACACACTTGAATTTTTCTATGGACGAGATGAATATTTTTTTTGGAATACATGTTGAACATTTACAAACACATTTCGCGATGAATTTAATTTTTAAACATGGAGAACATTTTAAAAGTCGCACGTGGAGAAAAAACCAAAAATAATCAAATTTGCATATCTAGGATGAACACACAACTGGCTCGATTGAGTTTTGTTTCACAGGTGAAAATGCACATGCGCCCAGTTGCAAGTGAAATGTATGCTTGCAACTGTGATGAAAAATAAAAAACGCATGCTCCAGTTGCGAGTCGAGGGTGGGCTTGCAATTGGGATGAAAACAAAACACATGCTCAGTTGGCAGTCGAGTGTTAAATTGTAACTGGGACAACTACGAGCCCATTTACCAGTCAAGGGTGGACTTGAAAATATGAAAACTACGAAACTATGAGCCTAGTTGCGAGTCAAGGGTTCGACTGCAACTAGGATGAAACAAAATATGTGCCCAGTTGCGAGTCAAGGGTGAGCTAGCAATTGTGATGAAAAATAAAAATACATACTCTAGTTGCGAGTCGAAGGTGGGCATGCAACTGGGACAACTACGAGCCCAGTTGCGAGTTGAGAGCAGACTTGCAAATGGGACAAATACAAAACTACGAGCCCATTTACAAGTCAAGGGTCGACTTGCAACTGGGATGAAATAAACTACAAACCGAGTTGCGAGTTAAGGGTGGACCTGCAACTGGGATGAATAACAAAACACGGGCCGAGTTGCGAGTGAAGGTTGGACTTGCAACTGGGATGAAACAAACTACGGGCCGAGTTGCGAGTGAAGGTTAGACTTGCAATCCTGATAACTACACAAAACTACGATACCATTTGCGAGTTGAGAGTGAATTTGCAACTAGGACAATGACAAACTACGATCGCAGTTGCGAGTCGAGGTTGGGCTTGCAACCGGGATGGAAAACAAAACACATGCCCAGTTGCCAGTCGAGTGTGGTGTTGCAACTAGGACAACTACGAGCCAATTAGCCAATCGAGGGTGGACTTGCAACCGTGAAAACTTTGAAACTATAAGCCTAGTTGCGAGTCAATGGTACGACTTGCAACTGGGATGAAACAAATTATGTGCCCAGTTGCGAGTCAAGGGGTGAGCTGTAGGAGATATGCCCTAGAGGCAATAATAAATGTTATTGATTATCTCCCTGTTCATAATTAGGTTTATGTTCCATGCTATAACTGCTATGGTTCTCGAGTCTACAATAACACGAGGCTTGGAGGAAGACTCATATGCACGTGTGAAATAATAAACGGTAAAATGTATTCCTAGTCTGGCCTCTAAGACTAGCTCAAGTGTTGCATGGTGGTTCTGTTTTCCTGATCATGGGCATGTCTATGCCAGCAACTTTTGAGGGCACAATGTTAGGAGAACACTTGTGTTGAATCGACCCGATTGATGTTATGCTATGAGATACATTCGTCACAAGTTAATGGTTAATAACACAGAGATGATTAATGTTTGCATAATTCCTTAGACCATGAGAGTATCGAGTTTCTTCATACTTGCTTCATGAACTTTGGGGTTTATTAAACGTCATCCGTAAATGGGTGGCTATTACGGCGGCTTACGGGTTCATGGAAAAGTGTGTCAAGTAACTTGATAGCTAAAGATTGGGATTTGCTCCTCCAGCGATGGAGAGATATCTCTAGGCCCTCTTGGTGTTACGGTATCCATCATCGTCTGGCCAGACACAGGGTGATTAAATCACAGGGATGCCGAAACACGGTAACGAGAAAAGAGAACAATACCGGTAACAAGGTAACTAGCATAGTGGACAAGTTGTTGATCCACGGGAATGCCAACATGTCTCACCTCGGGTATTTGTAACATATCGCGAAGCAACAGGTGTAACATCCCCAGCCTCACACCACAGTGATCACCCACTGATCATGCCAAGTCACTAAGATTAACTAAGCTTGATCAACATTGCAACATATCTCATTTCCAAATTCCAATTCAAATTCTAATTCAAATCACAAGTGCAAAATGAAGTTGCACCAAAAGTTGCTGAGAAAATGTTCATCATCTTGCAAATAATCCAAAAAAATTATGTGCTAAGGAACACAACATCACCCTTAAGCACAGATGAGCATTAGCAATTAAAGCAGCACCATTCCAGCATTTTTAAATGCTAATTTATTTATGAAAATTCCAAACGAAGTTCACTGGCCTCCAAACTATTTGTGGCACTGTCTAAAATAATCAGGGATTTATTGGGACACTCCCCATATTTTTCCTAATTGAAATGGGTGCCTAAATAATTATCTCTCTCTCTCTGTGGAATAAATAAAAGAAAAACAGAGAAGGAAAAGGCCGAAGCCACTTACCTGGCGACTGGGCCGCGCCGGCCCAGCCCAACCTACCTGCTCCTTCCCCTCTCGTGTCACTGCCGCCATGGCTGGAGCCTACCGCACCGGCCGCTGCTCGCCACGGCGACAGAGCAGATGAGCGGAGGGGATAAGATCGCCTCGTCCATCCCCCCTGCCTCCTCCCCACTCACTCTTCCCTCTCCCTCGCTCTCCATCGCTCTCTCTCTCTCTTTCGTCGGTGCCCGAACGCCGCCGTCGCCGTCGTCCACCATTGCCGCGGCCACCGATCACCATTCGCCAAGACGACGAGTCCCCGAGCCTCCCCTACTTCGACTACGTCGACCAAGCGCGTCAGGTCGAGCTGGAGTGCCCCATCACGCCGGATCCGACCTCTTCTTCAACCTCCTACTGCCGTCCATCGCTGCCTCGATCCGCCACCGTCGCTGCCTCCCCGGCTTCTCCGAATCGCCTGCGAGCTTCCCTGTGAGCATCCGGTCCTCCCTGACCTCTCCTCTTTCCCCCATCTCCCCGTAGCTTCGATCCCCGCCACGTCTGTGAGCTCGCCGCCGCCTTGCACCTCGCCACCACAGCCATGGCGAGCTAAGCTCGCGTCCGAGCACCTCATCGAGCTCCTGGGAGCCCCAGGTAGCCAACGGGCCCTTCGGCTCGTCGTGCCATGCCTCGTAGCACCGATCCCGTGCTCGCCCGATCCCGACCGCCGCTCGCCATCAACACTCCGGCCAGCTCCGGCCATCTCCAGATGAACCAGTGCCACCGGTCGATTCCCGACGCCGCCCTCGTTCGAACGCGCTCGCCCGCGTCCGTTTTGACCGCCTATGGCGCGTTTTCGGCGAGGTCCCGCGCCACGCCGCCGTTCTGCTGGTCGCCGGCGCACGCCGGAGTTCAAAACTCCGGTGGGCCCCGCGCGTCAGGCCATTTAGTCACTAACCACTTCACTAGCTGCCACTGACATGTGGGCCATAGCACTGTAGCAGTTGCGATTAGTGCTAATTAACCCACTACTAACTGTACCGCTGACAGCCTGGGCCCGCACCCTAATTGAACTATATTAGATTAATTTAAACCCTGTTAAACTAATAAGACACTGATGTGTGGGTCCCCTGGGCCCTTTGACTAGTCAACAGTGGACCAGTCAACTGCTGAGTCAGCAGTTGACTGGACCCACCGGTCAGCCTCACTGGAGCACCTCTGGTGCACTGCACCGGGTGCACCTAGCCTTTTCCTGCACTGTGCATTTTTGAATTAATTTAATTCCAGGAATTTCAGAAAATAGATTAAACTTTAGAAAATCAATAGAAAATAAACCGTAAGTCAGATCGAAAAACTTTATACATGAAAGTTGCTCAGAACGACGGGACGAATCCGAATACGCAGACCGTTCGTCTGTCACGCGTCCCTAGCATACTGAACATGGAACCGTCCCCCTTCGGTCACCTGTCTGACTAATGTCCGGTACCGGGAAAACATTCCCGGATGGGTTCCCCTTCCTCGGTGACGGGCAACCCTACGTTAGGACACACCCGGCGCTGCGTATTGTCATGTCATACCTTGTGTAGCACTTGTTTGCTATGTATTTATATGTTTCCTCCCCCTCTTCTCTCTCGGTAGATTCCGGTGCCGACGTAGCCTCCGAGATCGACGCAGCCCCGGTGATTGGCTACAGTACCGATGATCCTGCCTTTGCCACCAAGCAACCAGGCAAGCCCCCCCCCTTTGATCATCCCGATATCGCCTATTCTATTTTCTCCTGCTTGCATTAGAATTTTGCTACTGTATTGATTGTTCCTATTTCTGCTGCATAGCCTGTTTATTGTAACCTGCTGTTGATACCTTACTGTTCATCCTAAACTGTTTAGTATAGACTGGGTAGAGCCCCACTAGTGACCCCCACTTTATCCCGACCGCCCCGCTGGAGTTTCAGAAGACCCGATCAACGGGATCGAAGATCAGACCCCGCACCGCACCTCACTTCCCCCTTTAAGTTGCTCGACACTACTGGGTTACTATCGAGTGCCGAGGGTGATACCTTGACAACACTTCTGATGATAACTTTGTAGGTTAGTTAATCGGTTGTGGTAAGCGAGGGTGATTCCTCCTACACCACCCCCGATACCGACACCGTCGTGCAACACCTCAAGTGTGGACCTCGAGGGTGATTCCTCCTTCGTTCACCTTGACGACAACATCGAGCGGGAATTCCATTGAGGGTGATTCCTCAGGATTCCCCTTGATATGGTAGCCTCACGGATGCCTTACATAACTGATGATACTGATACTTGAGAAGGCGGGTCGACCCTGAGGGGTACCCGTGAGTGATGGATAGTTACCCGTGAGTTATTCCACGAGGCGCGGCCGGGCATTCTTAGCCCTTGCAGCAAGTCCTCGAGACAAGGCGACGGGGTCACATCTTTCGTGAGTCTCTGCTCGTTTCCGCAAGCCACTAGTCCACTTATGATTTGGATATATAATCCGAGCCGGCCACTGGTCGGATAGCACTAACCATCATGTGTGCATTGTATGGGCGTTCTGCGTCGTATACATCAGCCGAAGCTTAATGGACGTCAGCGACTGAGCGGCGCGCGCCGGGTTGGACCGCGTAACGCAACCGCCTTGATAGTGCAGGTTGCTAGGTCTGCTCACCGGCCGCCCACGCAACGTGCAGGAGATCCCGGGGCAATGGCCCAAGACCCCTGGGGCATAGGTTTAGTCCGGCGTGCTGACCTCTCTGTTAGGTTTTTGGTCGGGTTGCGGCGTATTGTTTAGCCGAGGCCGGGCATGACCCAGAAAAGTGTGTCCGGCCGGAGTTAAGCGAGCGTGGTGGCTAAGTTGGTGCACCCCTGGAGGGAAGAACACATCTATCGATAGCCGGTCCTACGGTAAAGGACACTCGGAGTTGTATCCCGATCGATACAGCTAGAATTGAGATGATACCTGGATATGTGGCTCCGGGATCGCTTTCTCGCAGGGAGTCGAGGAAGGATCTCTGGGCGAGACTGTGACTTGACACTACTGCTACTTTACATTATGTTATCCTGTACTCTTCTAATGCTGCAAGACAGGTGAAGATGCTGAAGATGCTAGTCTTCGATAGGACTAGGCCTTCTCTCTATTCTGGCATTTCTGCAGCCCAGTCCTCATATATAGCCTTCCCTTGACAATGTTGCATATGTAGTGTAGATCCTTGCTTGCTGAGTACTTCGCAGTACTCACGGTTGCTTTGCTTTCCTTTTCTCCCTTATCAGTTGTCGTGACCAGATGACGGAGTCCCTGAGATCGCTGCCCCGCCGACGACTATTACTACCACCCCGAGGATGGCTACTTCTTCGAGATGGCTGACGACCAGGAGTAGGTTCGGAGGGTCCCAGGCAGGAGGCCTGCGCCTTTCGATCGTAGAGTTTTGTTTTGTCCCGCCTTTCTAAAGGCCTTCCTGATTTTGTTTTATATCTGTACTCAGATATCTGACGCTTCCGCTGATGCTTGTTTGTCATCGAGCTTATGTATTCGAGCCCTCGAGGCCCTGGCTTGTAATATAAAGCTAGTATGACTTTATTTATGTTTTATAGTTGTGTTGTGATATCTTCAAGTGAATCCTTAGGCTTGATCGTGTGCATTTGCGTGTATGGTTAGTGCACAATTAAGCTGGGGGCGTCACAACAGGAATAGCACACGGCAACTAGAGGTTCACTCGAATATTTATTCGTGTGGGTATAGGGGTCAATATGGGTGTCCACGGCTCCGATGCTGATCATTGATCGGAAAGTGTTCTGGTCATGTCTATACTTCACCGAACCTATAGGGTCACACACTTAAGGGTCATCTATCTACTAAATTCTAGACAAGGAGTCCGAGAGAAAAGTCACCGGAAAAGTTTCGGAGACAACGGAAAAGTTCCGGAGAGAACACCGAAAAAGTTTTGGTAAAACCAAAAAGTTGTTTCAGATAAAACCATTGATCCAAAAAGGTTTCAACAAGCACCGGGAATGTTTTGGAGGTTGCGAGATTGGTCTGGTAATTTCTGGATTTTTTTTGGAGAAAAAACCAAAAAAATAAATTCGGAGCTGCCGGAATTGTTTACCGGGTAAACGAAGATGGTTTTAAATTAAACCACCATACCGGAAATGTTTCGGAGCGTGTCCAGTTAATTTTAGAGGGTGCCAGAAATGTTCTGGGACCTTCCGGAATTTTTCAGAAGTAAAAGTCACGGAAAACATCTTGTCCCAGCGTGAGGGGACAAGATCCCACGGATCGTGGGGGCTGTTGTTAGGGGGCAGCCCCTTGTGGCTGGACAAGATGTTGGGGGGGGCCTTGGTGGGGGCAGCCCCCACAAATGGTGGAAAAGTTGGGAGGAGGTGGGGCCCCATGTGGGAACACCATGGACAAGGGATCATGTTTTCTCCATGTTTGGTGGGAACATGTTTTCCTTGTTTGGTGGGTGCTTGTTTGGTGGGCTGAAATTTCAGCCACCACCCACCCCTCCTTCCCCTATAAAAGGAGGTGGAGAGGAGCTCTCCATCCCCACTCCAACTCTCTCACACAAGCCATGCATGATCTGACATTCTCTCTCCCTCCCACGAAATAGTTTCGTAGTGCCGAAAGGCTGTCTGGGTTCCGGTGGGAACTAGTTCTGGACGGCGAAGCCCTGCCGGATAGATGACACTGTATGTGTGCAACCCCATAGAGAGGTCGTAGTTTTGTCCTTTTGCCCGAGGGGCTGTTCGAGTGTCCTCCCGAAGGGCTGTTCGAGTAACCGTCCGAGTTTCGAGGGTCCTCCCGAAGGGCTGTCCGTGACACTGTCCGAGGGACTGTCCGACCACCTCCCGGTGGGCTGTCCGAGGGGCAGATGAGGGAGTACATCCTCGTGGTTGGGAGGTTATAAAATCCTAGCTGCGGGGATCTGCACCGCCGATCGTCATCGACTCTACTTCCGCTGCGCTGCGAGTCGGTAACGAAAAAGATCAAACCTTGTATGTAGTCTCCATAGTGGTCCTGGGCTGGTGCGTAGGTCGGAAATTTTTTGTTTTCTGCTGTGTTACCCTACATGAGCTTGCAACCGTGATGAAAAATAAAAACAAATACTCTAGTTACGACTTGAAGGTGGGCTTGCAACTGGGACAACTACGAGCCCAATTGCAAGTCAAGGGCGGACTTGCAACCGAGACAAATACAAAACTATGAGCTCAGTTGCGAGTCAAGGGTCGACTTGCAATTGGGAAAAAACAAACTACAAACCCAATTACGGGTTAAGGGTGGACCTGCAAGTAGAATGGAAAACAAAACATGGGCCGAGTTGCGAATGAAGGTTGGACTTGCAACTGGGGCAACTGCACAAAACTACGATACGAGTTGCGATTTGAAGGTGGACTTGCAACTGAGACAACAACAAAACTATGAGCCTAGTTGCGAGTCGAGGGTGGACTTGCAATTGGGACAATTATGAACCTACAAGCCCAATTGCGAGTCATGGATGGACTTGCAATTGGGATGAAACAAACTACTGGCCTAGTTGTGAATCAAGGACGGACGTTCAACCCCTGACAACTACACAAAACTACGATATCATTCACGAGTTGAGAGTGAATTTTCAACTGGGACAATGACAAACTATGATCCCAGTTGTGAGTATAGGGTGGGCTTGCAACTGGGAAGAAAAAGAAAACACATGCCCAGTTGCCAGTCGAGTGTGGTGTTGCAACTAGGACAACTACGAGCCAATTAGACAAACGAGAGTGGACAGACAACTTTAAAAACTAGGAAACTATAAGCCTAGTTGCGAGTCAAGGGTCCGACTTGAAACTGGGATGAAACAAATTATATGCTCAGTTGTGAGTCGAAGGTGGGCTTGCAACTGGGACAACTACGAGCCCAATTGCGAGTTGATGGCATACTTGCAACTAGGACAAATACAAAACTACGAGCCTAGTTGCGAGTCAAGAGTCAACTTGCAGTTGGGATAAAACAAACTACAAACCCAGTTGCGAGTTAAGTGTGGACCTGCAACTGGGATGGAAAACAAAAAATGGGTCGAGTTGCGAGTGAAGGTTGGACTTGCAATTGAGAAGAAACAAACTACGGCCTAGTTGCGAGTCAGCGCTGGATTTGCAACTGTGACAACTACACAAAACTACGATACGAGTTACAAGTCGAAGGTGGACTTGCAACTGAGACAACAACAAAACTATGGGCCTAGTTGCCAGTCGAGGGTGGACTTGCAACTGGGACAACTATGGAACTACAAGCCCAGTTGTGAGTCAAGGGTGGACTTGCAACTAGGATGAAACAAACTACGGGCCTTGTTGTGAATGAAGGACGGACTTGCAACCGTAACAACCACACAAAACTACGATACCATTTGCGAGTCGGGAGTGAACTTTCAACTAGGACAATGACAAACCAGAAGCCTAGTTGTGAGTCGAGCGTGCACTTACAACTGGGATGGAAAACAAAACACATGCCCAGTTGCAACTAGGAAAACGCGGACCTGGTTGCATGTTGAGGATGGAGTTGCAACTGGGACAAAAATGGTTACCCTGCGCCCCCCTCAAATGAAGATTGCGTGTCAAGGGCGGACTTGCAAGATAGTTGTTTGTCAACTGAAACACAAAAGGCGGACCAGTTGCATGCCAGGGTGGAGTTGCACCTAGGAAAAGAAGTCTATGAATGAAAATCACAAAAATTAAAAAACCCCTAGATGAAAACACAATGCAAAAAGAAAAAGATGTATCCAAGGTCACATCACATTCATCATTGACCGCCATCTGCTTTCATTGTGTGGACAAAGATCGAACCCCTTAGTCGTCTTCCTCCTTCCTACTCGCATCGGCTCTACTCCAAGGCAAATGGGGGAGGGAGAGAGACAATGACGATGGAACTGAGGAAGCAGTGAACAACTCGTGTCTTCAACTTATAAAATGCACGCCAAAAAGAAAAATGAGTCTCGAGGTCGTGTCACGAAGTCGGCCCAACAAAAGACGCACACGCGAATGGGATGACAAGTGGACACCGGACGTATGGCGAGACATGAAAGTATAGGACGCGCATGACAAAATAATCCACGACCAAGATTTGCACAAACATTTTAAAAGCAAACAGGTCGAGCGATTAGAGACTTAGATGAGACATTTCTAAATGTGTTGAAAAAAAGTTCATGAACTTGAAACAAATAAATAAAAAAAGACAAAAAAATGCTAATCATGTATGTAAAAAATGTTAAACATGTATATAAATATGTTTCTGATGCATTCGAAAAATGTTGAGTGTATATTGAAATAAGTTGACATGTGCTAAAAAATGATTAAAATCGACAAAGAAACAAAGAAAAATGCAGAAACCACCAAAACAGAAAAAAGAAAAAGAAAACCCAAAGCCTATGAAAAAAATGAAGACAACGAAGACTAAGAAAAAAAACCCACGAAAGTCAAGAATGAAATAATTCAAAAAAAAACAAAGGTAAACAATGCAAAATTAAAGTAGGAAAACCCAAGAAAGAAAAAAAATAAAGAAAACCGATGGTAATCGAGAAAGAACATAATAATGAATGCCGAGAAAAGCAACAAAAAATTAATATTAGAAAAAAATTTATCATAATTCTTTTTAAAAATCATGAATTTATAAACATTTAAATTTAAAAAAGTTCATAAAGTTAACACAAAAAACCAAAAAAAGTAAAAAAAAAACAGAACCGACTCGTGCATTTCTACCCTGCACCCTAGCATGAAAAACAACACATTTTCTAAGACAAGAAAAACAACACGTTTAATCACGAAAGGACGAAATCGCTGTGCCTTCCTATTAATGCCCGGCAAAAGGACATGTGTGTAACAGGCCAAAGCCCTGTGCGGGCATAACAGGCCAACAAGAAAAAAAAAGCCCGGCCATGGGAACACAATGGACCGAGGAAAAACAAACAACCACGCGCACACATGCATCGATGCGAATCAGGCTCGCACAAAGAAACTGAGGACATGATAGATGGGGCGGTCTTGAACTTAGCAAACGCACGAAGTGGGGACAGAAAAAACTGTGTGCGTGAATCTTAAGGATAGGACAACATCCAATGGCTTTGGACTTAGATATGAGATAGCTATTTAACATCTAGATGTGAAATAGCAAATCTGTTAATTTTAAGACCAAGTCAATTGGCACCAAAAGATTTGACTTAATTCAAGCATAATCTTTTTTTGCATAAGCTATTCGGTATTTCCGAGCTCATGACACTGCTAACCTATTATGTGATTTTGATCCAGGAAGCAAGACTTCTTCTTGGTCGAGGTTGAGCATGGGGTGTTGCACCCACAATTTTTTCGAAAGGCAAAGTATCATGAATAAGTGCTCCTGAAGAAGATTTTGATCCTCGGGCTGGCCTTCCAGCCCGGCCTGAGTCTTGGGGGCTACTGGATCCACGTTTATTCAAAGACAATAAGTCAATTACCGAGGAGATTCGATCCTCATGTCGGCCATGTTTTCCGTCCTAAGTCTCGGGGCTACTGCATCGACATTTCAAGCATGACATCAGGTTGATCGATGAATCCTATAGAACCAAACTTGCGGGCTATTTGCGCCTATGCCACTGGCCGGCTAAATTATATTTTAGGCTGGCATCTGGCAGGTTGATCGATGGAACCCCCCAGAACCGAGCCTGGGGCCTACTTGCGACCATGTCACTAATGATCTAAATTATATTCCAGGACTGCATCTGGTAGGTTGATTGATGGATCTCCAAGAACCAAGCCTAGGGGCTACTTGTGCCCAAACGCCATTACTCGGATGAGGTAGTTCCCGAGGAGATTTGACCCTCAGGCCATCCATGTTGTCCGACCTAAGTCTCAGGGGCTACTGCATTGATGTTTTAGTAAAAAATTACAAGTGCAATGAATAATCTGAGAAGATTCAATTCTTAGGTCGGCCATTCTGCCCGACCAGAATCTTGAGGGCTACTGGATCAATGATTTTAAATAATAAGCGATAACTAAGGAGATTCGATCCTCGGGTCAGCCATTCTGCCTAAGCTGAATCTCGGGGGGCTACTGCACCAGTGTTTTCTCCTAAGACTAAATTATACGACCCGCAGTCCATCTTGTGTCAAGCCGGACTACAGTTCGGGGGCTAAAGTATGTCAAAGTGTTAAGTTATGCTGCATGACTCATGGCGCAGACCAAATCTAGTGCCGATCTGCACCTTGAGGGCCACCGGCTATATAACTCGGCAGTGAGTAAATTGCATTAATTATAATATTTTTGAAAGCATAAACTCGTCCTGTTGGAGCTGAATTCACGGAAAATAATTCTGCGGAGGCCGGCTATCTACAACAACAAATCAACACCGGAGTGGTTGATCCGACTTCAAGAAGCAAGCCAGCCGAGGTCGGCGATGAGCACTATGCTGGAATTCAGCTCACGGAGGCTGGCTGCGTGGGGACTTTTTGTGGCGCAGGTCGGCTGTCTTCATCAACAAGTCAAGGCCGAGGTGATTTGTTCTAGTTCGGGTGCACTCTGGCAATTGGAGGCCGGTTGCAAGCTGATACTCTCAGGGAAAGCTTCGATGAACTGGTTTCAATGTCTGTGGATTGAACACGATGCATTGTCCGGCTTTCTGAGGTGCGACCAAGCTTGAAGACCTATTCAGGGGCTACTGACGATGTTATGGTCCAGGGGGTACCTCACCTTGTCGAATGCCAACCTGGTTGTCCAACCCAAGGATCCCTAGGTCGGTTCTGTCATGGACCACTATGTCGTCCCATGGCCCTCTACAAAGAAGATTCGAGGAGCCTTGTTATTCAAGACAAGGAATCTGTATCTATGGAAGACTCCCCTCCACAGATATAGCCGGCGACAACTCTTTTGAAATTCTAGGCCTCTGGTATCTTATATAACTCGGGGCCGAGCTAGTCGATAGAACCCATCTTAGCACTAGTGGAGAAAAGCCTAGCTATGGCGTGCCAAAAATAGCCTTACTGCCGTAGACACACGACGCCACTAATATGGTGCCATTGCCAAAAGGTAGTGGCGGCGTTGGAGGACACGTCAGCAGTATCCTACATCGTGCTGGCGTATCACCAGTCCAACGCCAGCACTAAGTTCATCATAACTCTGGCGTGCCTACTTGTCCAACGCCAGCAAATGGTTTTTTTGGTAATATTTTTTTTGCTCATCAACACTAGCTACTTACTTAATAGATACTACTGAACACAATATACTCATCAACACTAGGTACTTACTTAATAGATAATCATTGCAGAAGAGGCTCATGAAATCAACAAGTTGATATTAAACTTCACAAAAGTTGCTCACTCAAGTACTCTAGTTACTCGATCATCATCAACTAATAAGATGAACTAGCTAGCTACTTAAAAAACTAATCTTCATCAAGGAGTATGCCCAGCTGGAGAAGCTTCTTTCTACCCCTCTCTTCTTCTCTTCTGAAATGATCTATGTCCATCTTCAGGTCAATCCTCTCAGCCCTGAGGCTTCTCCACTCCTCCTTCAGTTTATCCCGATCCTCGACGAGCTTATCCCTCTCGTCCCTAAGCTGATTAGTCTCCTGAACGAGCCAAACAGTCTCCTTGCATAGCTCTTTAATCTCCCCCTTTAGATCGTCATTTGCCCCTTGCACGCTCTTGATGACATACTCATAAGTGTCTAAGAATTCATTGTTGGCCATGTCCACATCGCTCACCGACTCGTTGTTGCCTCTAGAATTGGCCATGACCTACAAATACAACGCGTATACGATCAAGATAATATGCAATTTCATATCACTGAATATTAACACCAATGTAAATTAGTTCAAATATTGCAATGTATATAACTAATTAAACTAGATAGCATGTGGTGACCTACAATGGCAAATTGCATAGCAAACTAGATATGTTGGTTATAGAGGATCAATCGATAGAAAAGCTCGACAAGAACCAGCCTTTTAACTTCCAATGTTTTTTTCTCTTTCTTCTTGAACCGGATGATAGTTATAACAAATTATCATCCTAAAAAATTTGGACATTAGGACTTGCCCTGATTTCTAAACATAACACATTTTATCCATTTTTACTATATATATCAATTTCTACTAAACTAGCTCAGATCCGCCAACGGAGGGGAGACACACAAGTAAATAAATTCTACACATAACACATTCTATCCATTTCTACTAAATATATCAATTTCTACTAAACTAGCTCAGATCCGCCAAGGGAGGGAGGCACACAAGTAAAAATGCATTATAAATATCGGATTCTACACAATAGCAATCGGATTATCACTAGAATTTCTACACAAAGCAATCCATGCAACTAACTTTGGAATCTACATGACACAAAGCAAATCCCAATGGATCCCGGCCGTGTGGCGTGTCCGCGAACAGATGAGTAGTGGATCTAACCTTGGTGCCAGCGAGGGGCGGCGACGGGGCGGCAATGGAGCGGCGGCGGCGGCTTTGTTCCAGCGGGAGGAGTTGTGTCTATTCGACCGGGCCGGGTGGGGTGTGAAATGAGAGAGAGCGGTGACTTAGGTCTTTTACTAAGTTGACTCAGATAGGTTATTGCTGGTGTTGGATAAAATGGCAATGCCATAGCTAATTACAGGCCAAATAAAAAAGGACTAAGATTAATGAAAGAATTGACAAAATAAAAGACTCAAAATTTGAACTGGTGGTAAAGAAATAAAATTCCTAAAATGATAAAAACTGTAAAAATAATGATGACAAAAAGCATAATATAAATTTTTCATTATTTTGTGACTAGTATAATAATTAAATACTTAAAAGACTTGATCAAATGGAAAAAGTGTTTCTGGCGTGCAAAGAAGACGAACGCCAGCACTAACAAATTAACTATGGCGTGCAAAGAAAACCAACGCCACCAGTGCATTCCAAACGGTGAGTGCATATGGGCCAATTGATTTCTAGCGTTTCCAAAAAAAGCAACGCCAGCACTAAGCTTGTAAAGCCGACGTGCTAATTTGGCCTACGCCATCACTATTTGAAAAATAGTGCTGGCATGGATGGAAAATGGCGCGCCACCAACAAAAGTTGTGGCTAGCACTTTTTCCACTAGTGTAGAGAACAGTCAATCCCTTGGTATAGACTTGTACTTTCTACACACACCAACACAATATACGAGACTGGAGTAGGGTATTATCTCCTCAATGAGAGACCGAACCTGTGTAAAACCTTGCTATTGTTACCATCCAGCAAAGTCGCCTAGCAAGAATACCTCTACTCCCGTAGGAGTTGTTGGATTCCCCGAAGAGGAAAGGTGATGTAGCATAGTAGCAGATAGTATTTCCCTCAATTAAGAACCAAGATTTATCGAACTAGTAGGAGGCACCACACTAACAATGTTAGCAGCACCTGCACACAAACAAACAAAATTACTTGCACCCAACAAAGGCAAGGGGGTCGGCACTCCCCTTGTTATTGTTAGTTACAAGATTAAAAGCAAACAGTGATAGGCAAAGCGGCAAAAATAGTAAAAGAAAGTAAAGAGCAATTTGTAGGAGTTCTGGTCTTGACGAAAGAATAGACCTGGGGGCCATAGGTTCACTAGAGGCATCTCTCTCGAAAGCATATAGAGGCATGGTGGACAAATTACCATGGGACAATGGACAGAATAACACAAATTATAACTATGATCATTCATGGAATAATCTCACATAGGCATTACATCTGTGTTAAGTAGACCGTTAATCCAACTGCATCAACTACTATTACTCCACCCCAAGACCGCTATCCAGCATGCATCTCAAAGTATTAAGTTCATGATAAAAAGAGTAACGCGATAAGAAAGATGACATAACATAGAAGAGATCAATCAATATGACCAAACCCCGCCATTTTACCCTTAGTGTCAACAACACAATATGTGCCTTCGTCCCTCCTATCACAAGACAAGATCATCGCAAGATTGAACCCACTATTATCCATCACTCCCTATGAAGATCTACTCATCTATCTTGGCCAAAGAAAACTCATAGATCAGAAAGCATACATAGCTATAAAATTACACAAAAAGAAGACTCAAAGAGAATCAATATAAATCAATGAACAATCTGATCATAAATCCACAATGCATCAGATCCCAACAAAAACACCGCAAGAATTACATCAGATGGATCTCTGAAGAGATCATTGTATTGAAGATCAAGAGAGAGAGAGAGCCATCTACCTACTACTATGGACCCGTAGGTCCCGAAGGAAATACTCACACATCATCATGGAGGCAACAAGGTTGATGAAGATGGCTTCCCCAATGATCCCCCCCTCCAATGAGTGCCAAAAAAGGCTCCAGATGGGATCGCTTCGAAACAGAGGCTTGCAGCGGCGATAAAATTGTTTCGGGTCTTGCTCCAAGGGCTCCAGATGGGATCGCTTCGAAATAGCTATAAAATATGGGTATTTATAGGCCAAGAATTAGGGTAAACGAAGCTACGAGGGGCTCACAAGTCAGGGTCACGCGCCCTACCCCCCAGGGCGCCCCTACCTTGTGGGACCCTCGTAGGTCTCCTAGTCCTTAATTGAAACTTCTAGGGTCTCTTATTATCCAGAAAAAAATCATCAAAAAGTTTCATCGTGTTTGGACTTCTGTAGGTATGGATTTTTTGGAAAACCAAAAACATGCACACAAAAAACAGGAGCTGGCACTAGGCACTAAATTAATAGGTTAGTCCAAAAAAATATAAAATGGTATATAAATCATACAAAAGCGATAATATAATAGCATTTAACAATAAAAAATTATAGATACGTTTGAGACGTATCAATACCCCATCGAGGGATTTGCCGGATCCAACTCCGACAATGATCTTGGTGAACACCTTACAAACTCATTGAGCTTCTTGGGCAGGGTGTTGTCATCCTCCTACATTATGAAAAAGAAGAAAAGTCCACATTTCAATGAATCTCATAATATGTTGCTCCAAACTTGCTCAAAATTTCACAAATTAATACACACAATATGCGTGATTTTGTGTATAAAATCAAACAATCTTGTACACTTTTTTTATTCAAATTTTTGGCCAAAATTTGACTAAAAATGAAAATTTGATGAATCTCACAAATTATTACTCCAATCTTGATGAAACTTTCCCAGATTACTATACATAATATGCTTGATGTTGTGTAAAAAGTTTAGGCGATTCTGGGCATTTTTGTCAAAAGTTTGGCCAAAATTTGGCTGAAACTAATAATTTGATGGATCTCATAATTTGTTTCTCCAAACTTGATGAAAATTTTCTAGATTTCTAGACATTATATGGTTGATGTTGTGTAAAATTTTCAGAAAATTCTTGACACTTTTTAGGTCAAACTTTTTGGCCAAATTTTGGCTAAAACAAAAAATTTGATGAATCTCACAATCTATTTCTCAAAACTTGACTAAAATTTCCCATATCACTTCACATAATATATTTTATTTTGTGTAAAACTTTCATAAAATTTTCAAATATTTGTCCGAAATTGAAATTAGCTAAATCTAACAATCAATTTCTCCAAACTTGATGAAATTTTCCTGGGTTACTACACATAATATGCTTGATGTTGTGTAATTTTTTTAAAAAAATCTGGTCACTTTTCTTTTGGGTCAAAATTTTGGTTGAAATTGAAAATTCCATGAATCTACCATCGGGTTCTCCCTTGATGAAACTTTCCTAGATTATTACACTTAATATGCTCAATATTGTGTACAAATTTCAGAAAATTCTTGGCACAACACACTAACACATACACATATATGCTTAGTACTGCCTCCGTCTGGGTTTGTTAGCCCCACTCGTATTTTGTGCCCAATTTCAGAATGTTCCTTTCATCTGGGTTTATTGAATAAGAACATATAAGTTTTATGTCACAAAACTTATATTGTTGGATTCATATTCGAAAGAGGTTTTCCAATAAGAGGGTCAGAGGGATGTGAACTCTGAATATGATTGCATTAAATCTTTTGTTGAAACTACTACTTTTAGAGAACATAGTGCAAATTTTGGACTTGATTCCAGAATACTTGTTGATTTTTTTAAGTCTTTCCCCTCTCATCTTGATTTACTAAAGACTAGTTGGGAGAAGTTGTTGGAAATATGCCCTAGAGGCAATAATAAAGTGGTTATTATTATATTTCCTTAATCATGATAAAGGTTTATTATTCATGCTAGAATTGTATTGACCGGAAACTTAAATCCATGTGTGGATACATAAACAAATACCATGTCCCTAGTGAGCCTCTACAAGACTAGCTCGTTAATCAAAAGATGGTTAAGGTTTCCTAACCATAGACATGTGTTGTCACTTGATAACTGGATTACATCATTAGGAGAATGATGTGATGGACAAGACCCATCCGTTAGCTTAGCATATGATCATTCAGTTTATTGCTACTGCTTTCTTAATGTCAAATCAGATCGGATCATTGGTTGTCTGCTCAGGCCACATCGGATCCGACGTGGCATAAGAATCAGCCCGGTCTAGTTCAGTCGTCTTTACGGGCCGAGCCCATTTATTATTATTTTTTCTGTCAACTACATGGGCCAAGCCCAAGAATTCAGCCTTTTTTATTTTCTAGGACGTGGCCTACTATAGTCCATTTCGTTTTTGGGCCTTAGTCATTTCATAGTTCATTTCTATTTTGGGCCTCCATAACAAACTTTCAAAAACTTGCTCACGGGACACAAGGTTATTCCAGTGACAGTGAAACAAAGAGGAAATTCAAACAAGCATGCATCGAGAGCATTTCATTTCTTTCAACATGAAAGGACTTTTGAAACAGCCACGGGCACACAGTAGGTACATTCAACAGAGACTAAATTAACATCAAAATGAAGCAACAAAGGGCAGTCTGAGAACATGAACTACATAGCACACAGTAGCTACCATTTCTACCAGCAGCAGCAGCCACCTGAAAGAGAGGAGGGACTACCAAGGAGCTAAACTAACAGCGACCATCCATCATAAATTGGTGACTTCAGTAATAAGCGGCAACGGCGACATTCTAGAGACCCCCTTCCCCCACTGTTGCTTGGTGTGCCGCATCACTAGTCACCCTGCACACAGCAAGTTTTCATGTGTTTAGAGCAGATCAACATGTTGAGCAGTTAGGGAAACACTGTTGTTTGAATCGATGAGTAGAGACTGTATAAATTCTAACTAGGCTACAAGCATTTGAACACTACAGACCATAAATTTAAACAACCAAATTGAGAATAGGCAATAGATCAACAATTGAATAGCAATCGAATTCTAAATATCATTGACCATCTGGGTCGAACAATACCCAAATGACACGATGCAGCGAGACAGAAACATGTAAACAAACACACGGTCGGCCAAAATTCCATCGCATCACCGAGCAAACACTGAGATCAAGCGGAAGAGACCAACACCAAATAGAGCGGTAACAAAGAGGGTATGGGGGAGCGGGTAACTTACAGCATCACTCAAGATACTTCCACTTCTCACCACCGGCCTTGCCAACCTGCGATTTGAACACAAATCAGGACACATGATTCCCAAGGAGAAGTATCACAACACCAATTTGAATGAGAACAAGGAGACAGGGGAGGGAGCAAAGGGAACCGAGATGCTTACCATGGAGACCTGCTTGATGTTGGAGTCCTTCCTGAAGCTGTCCCTGCAAAAACAGAACCAAAACAGGCCCATGTCAGGACACGTCACCACGCCACAGAAATAATGTGAATCGAACCACAACAGCGAATCAAATCCGGGGCTCACATGAAGATTAAGAAGGCACTCAGGGGCACTTGGGCTTGTTGGAGTCCTTCTCGGCTTTCTCTTCTTCACCGCGAGTCTGCATCACCACAAAAACAATAGCAACAAAGCGAATCAGAACCCGATGCGAAACAACAACAGGAAAACCTAGATAGAATGTAATAAACATAGATAGAAAGTAATAAACTTGTACCCCTGATACAGACCAGGAATCAGCCCAAACAATCAGTTTGCAGACAAATAAGTACACCAGCTTGGAGGAAATGGAAATGTAACCTTACACAAACACATATTCATCGACATTTTGAAACGAAACCGATCGACATCTTCTTGAACTATACCACTATACCAGCACCACCAATTACTACTCTTAATAATGATAAACCTACGGACAGTAGACCAAAGTTACTCGTCACATCACCCCCCCAACTGATTGATTAACAAAAGGAAAACACAAGTAATAATTGAGAAGAAAACCACACGACGCTAGACTGAGCTGAGCTACGCTATTGTTGTCATCATGCATGTAACAGCCGGCCGGCCGTAGTTGTCAAGGTCGATCATGGGAAGGTGCCGTTGAGAGTGGGCAAGTCTGGCCATGCCATCATCGAGGCCGGATCACGGATGGTCTGATAGAGTTATCACAAGCAAACTTACACGTACGCACGCAGTTTTAATTAATTAAATGAGTAGGCAGCGAAGGCAATTGGAAATCTAGGAGTTGACTTGGATCGTGAACAAGCATATCGAACCACAAGATTTAATTAATTAGGTAACTAAAATTTACTTGGCCCAGGAATAGAAAAGCAAAGCTCGATGTACATAAACGATCTGTCAATTACCTTCTCAACATACTGCTCCCTCGTAACTAGGCCGACAGTCTCCTTCTTGAATGCAGTCTCAAGAATCTGAAAATCACAATTCTTAGTGTTAGCTTGTAAAATACAGATCCATGGTATACATTTACATGGTACTTGCAAAAACCTCTATAATCCTGTGAAGAAGCCATGTCAAAGATCCAATGAAATAAATCCACCCAGTGACTTAAATTAAAATACATACATAGAATTCTAAAAAAAGAATCAATACTGCTAGTTCTGGGTATTCCTAAGTGAATCATTCAAGCGCCAAAATCCAATGGCATGCAGGTCCTACACCCGCCAGGATTGTCAACTTCTCATCAAATCCAACAAAACACCAGCTGAAGAGAACTGTGAGGCATCAAAAGTAAAGCTAACTATGCCATGGCAACCACAACAGATAATTCTTCAACAACAAAAGTAACAGCATACCACAAGGCTGCCAAATTGAGCAAGACCTACTCATGCCAAAGCGCACCCAAATGTCTCTATTAGTCCAGCAGCATCTAAATCAAACTCCACATGCATGCTAGTAAGGGAATCCACCGGTAAACATATGAAGATTTGGTCGCGAGCCAAACCCACGATGGACGGTGCAAAGATGGTACCTCGGAGGTGCTGGAGCCGAACTGGAGGAGGTTGGGCTGGCCGTCGTGGTAGGGCAGCGTGCTGCGGTAGATGACATCGCCGCAGGCCATCACGATGCAGGGCAGGCCCACCGCCTCCACTAGCTGCCGCCCCACCTTGGCCCCGAGCTCCGCCGACGCCACCACCGGCCGGAACGACGCCGCCACGGCGGGGGGCGCCCGGCGGCACCGGCGGAGGCGGAGATGCCTGGAGCCGCTTGACGAGCACCTGGCCGGCGGAGGCAGAGACGTCAGCCACCAGATGTGGTGCCTCGCCAATCTGTGCGCGGTGGGAGAGGAGGAGAAGGGACGCGGCGGCGGGGCTGAGGTTGGGGGAGATGAGGAGGTCGTCAGCGGCGGGGTAGGGGTTGGGATGGCAGAGAGAGGGAGGTCTGGGTCGGGGAGAGGGAGATATGGGTGGAGGTGGCGGCGGCGAGGAGCTGGAGAGAGAACGTGAGGTGAGGGAAGGGGATAGGATGGTGGCGGCGGCGTATGGATCTGGGAGAGAGAGGAGGGGACGACGAGTGGTGTGCGGGGGAGAGAGAGGAGGGTGTGGGTGGGTGAGAGGGTGTCGGGGTGGATGTTGGATCCATACGCCATGGACGGCTTAGATTGCATACAGTGGGGCGATCCGGGAGAGAGATCCTGATTGGCTCGATCATTTTTTCATTTATAAATTAGTTTCTAAGTGCTAAAAACATAGGAAACTGTGAAGCAACTGCCAGTATTATTTTTGCAAAATGGCACCACTAAAATTTTCACTCAAATTATACCACATTTTATGAATGATCACCAACTTTAATGCATTTCCAATCTTTCTATATATTTTTGGCAATTTAAACGGGTTCCTTCCGAATAAGTTGGAACTGGGTCAAATTTGAACTACACCTATTTCATATCTTGCTCGGTATCTTGCTCGGAATGGCAAACAATGTTGCCTAAGGAAGTTTTCATTTTCTTTGGATGGAAAAATCATTTTCCATTTTTCGAGTGCCCAAAATGAGGGTTTTTTGTGAAGAACCTACCAAATAATTGTTGCAAAATTGGACCAAATCAATTTTCTAAAATACTAGGCCATATTTAATGCACAATTGACCAAATGGTTGGGTGTCAAAAGCTTTGATCCACCTCTCGTGAAAAAGACAAATTTCTACCGATTCAGGTGGAAGCAGGTCAAATTTGAACTGCAGCTGCCTCATAGTTTGCTCTTTATTTTTCCCAAAAATCCTTTTTAGGTACAAAAGTATCTAATTCATCAGAGAAACACCAAATTTTTTCCAAGATTCAACCACTAGCTAGGAACGGTTATGCCCGCCGTTTTGACCGCATTTTGAAACGGGCATGAAACAATAAAAAAAATCAAAAAAATGGAAAACCTTCGCATTGTGTCATTATATGTGGCCAAGTTACCAGGAAAAATAATAAACTTGTAATACGATAATTATTTTAAAAAAGTGTTCTCAGAAACGAGCTATCATGTGTGGAGATCAATGGCTTTCAAGCCAAATGATCAATCTTATGGCCACATTCATGGCATAGTTTGTTCAAATGATCTCATATTGTGCACAAGGGTGCATATTGGAATGGCAAACAATGTTGCCTAAGGAAGTTTTCATTTTCTTTGGACGAAAAAAATCATTTTTCATTTTTCGAGTGCCCAAAATGAGTTTTTTTGTGAAGGACCTACCATATATTTGTTAAAAAATTGGACCAAATCAAATTTCTAAAATACTAGGCCATATTTAATGCACAATTGACCAAATTGTTGGGTGTCAAAAGTTTTGATCCACCCCTCGTGAAAAAGACAAATTTGCGCCGATTCAGCTCGAAGCGGGTCAGATTTGAACTGTAGCTACCTTATAGTTTGCTCTTTATTTTTTTCAAAAATCATTTCTAGGTACATAAGTACCTATTTAATCAGAAAAACAGCAAAAGTTTTCCAAGATTCAACCACTACCTATGAACGGTCATGAAAAAGTTTTTGATCCACCTCTCATGAAAAAGACCAAATGGTTGGGTGTAAAAAGTTTTTGATCCACCTCTCATGAAAAAGACAAATCTTGTAAATTCATTTTCCATTTTTCGAGTTTCCAAAATGAGTTTTTTTGTGAAGGACCTAACAAATATTTGTTGTAGAAAAAACTTCTCCATTTTTCAAGAATATTAGACCACATTTTATGAACAATTTTGTGTACACTAGAAACATTTTTTATACATATTAAACTATTTTTAATTACATCATTAACATTTTTAATAAATATTTTGATGTCTAATATTTTGAACACATGTCTACATTTTTTAAGACACATTGTACATATTGTTTATATATGTTTAACTTTTTTCAAATACATGATTAACATCTTTTGATATATTTTCAACAAAAAAACATCTTTTCATACATACGTTTTGATGTCTATATTTGTTTTTACACATTGTACATTTTTATATACATATAAAACATTGTTTATATAGGTTAGAAAATTTTAAATACATGATTAATATTTTTATAAAATCTTGTTTTGTTATCTACTTTTCCATATATATATATATTGTAAAATTTCCATATATACCTACTGATGACTATTTTTTCATACGCATAAAACTTTTTTTATACATATCTAATATTATTTATGATTATCATTTTTTATATGCATGAAACTTTTCAAATACACAGATTTAGTTTTCTAAACACATTATTACATTTTTTGAAATACGTATTAACATTAACATTTTTTTGAATTACACATTTAGTTTTCTAATTGCTAAACCATGTAGCAAGATTCACAAAGGAGTTCATTATTTTCCTATTCTTATAATTTTATATTGTTTAATTGGTTTCGAGATTTTTCTATGAGAAAAAACCTTTTTAGAGTTATACAATGAAAAACCTGTTTTTTAGACAATAATGAAAACTTGTTTTTTTTCCAGATAACTGACCATCCTTACCAGATGGTAATAATGAAAAACTTGTTATTTTCTCATTTTTTTTGTTGCGCCGAATATATGTTTTTTTAGAAATATGAGGGCATCCCACATTTCTTCCTGGATGGGCCGAGGCCTACATGGCACACGGAAATTTTAAAAGAAAAAAAGGAGGTGGCCTCGTTCCACCGAGGCCGAAGCCCACATGGAGCGACACCTTAAGTACCAATGCATCCACGTTCACAACCTCATGACCATTTATATTAGTCGTAATCAGGTAGAAATACGGTCGTCGACCACTCTTGTCTGCTTTATGACCATTTGGTGTAAGGTAATTTCAGGGTTTGAGCCCTTCCAAGCGAAATGGCCATGGATTTACGACCAATTCAGCTGGGGTCACTAAAAGAAGGTCACAAGTTGACATATTTCTTGTAGTGATTATCTGTTTTGGATGTTTTATATGCATTAATATGCTATTTTATATTATTTTTGGGACTAACTTATTAACCTAGAGCCCAGTGCCAGTTTTTGTTTTTTCCTTGTTTTTGAACTATTTAGAAAAGGAATATCAAACGGAGTCCAAACGGAATAAAACTTTCGCGATGATTTTTCTTGGACCAGAAGACACCTACGTGACTTGGAAGGAGGGCCAGAAGAGTCCTGAGGAGGCCACAAGCCTTCAGGGCGCGCCCTAGGGGGGGCGGGGCGCCCCTGGCTCGTGGGCCCCTCGGGAGTCCCCTAACCCTAGTTCCACCTCTATATATTCTCAAATATCCCCCAAACATCAGAAGCGTCCACGGGGGGGGGGGGGGGGGGGGGGGGGGGGGGGGGGGGGGGGGGGGGGGGGGGGGGGGGGGGGGGGGGGGGGGGGGGGGGGGGGGGGGGGGGGGGGGGGGGGGGGGGGGGGGGGGGGGGGGGGGGGGGGGGGGGGGGGGGGGGGGGGGGGGGGGGGGGGGGGGGGGGGGGGGGGGGGGGGGGGGGGGGGGGGGGGGGGGGGGGGGGGGGGGGGGGGGGGGGGGGGGGGGGGGGGGGGGGGGGGGGGGGGGGGGGGGGGGGGGGGGGGGGGGGGGGGGGGGGGGGGGGGGGGGGGGGGGGGGGGGGGGGGGGGGGGGGGGGGGGGGGGGGGGGGGGGGGGGGGGGGGGGGGGGGGGGGGGGGGGGGGGGGGGGGGGGGGGGGGGGGGGGGGGGGGGGGGGGGGGGGGGGGGGGGGGGGGGGGGGGGGGGGGGGGGGGGGGGGGGATCATCATAACTATGCGCTTTTCTATCAATTGCTCAACAGTAATTTGTTTACCCACTGTATGCTTTATTCAAGAGAGAAGCCTCTAGTGAAACCTATGGCCCCCGATTCTATTTTCCATCATATATTTTCAGATCTATAAAATCAAAAACCCAAAAATACCTTTCTGCAATTTATTTATATTTTCTTTAGTTTGCTCTTTTATTTATCTTTTATACCTATCTCTATTAGATCTCACTCTTGTTCGTGACCATGAAGGGATTGACAACCCCTTTTTTGCGTTGTGTGCAACTGTTTGTTAGTTTGTGCAGGTGCATATATTGGAGACTTGCTTGTGCCTCCTACTGGATTGATACCTTGGTTCTTAACTAAGGGAAATACTTATCTCTACTTTGCCGCATCACCCTTTCCTCTTCAAGGGAAAAATCAACGCAAGCTCAAGAAGTAACAGGAAGAATTTCTGGCGCCGTTGCTGGGGAGGTTCTACATCAAGCCTACCAAGTACCCATCATAAACTCCCATCTCTTGCACTTACATTATTTGCCATTTGCCTCTCGTTTTCCTCTCCCCCACTTCTAAAACATTTTCAAAAAAATACAAAAATATTTTCCTTTTTATTCGCCCTTCTTTCGTTCGTCTTTTCGTTTGCCTTTTGTTTGCTTGTGTGCTAGATTGTTTGCTTCATCACGATATCTCAAGAAAATACCAAGTTGTGTGATTTTTCAATACTAATAATAATGATTTTATTAGTACTCCGATTGCTCCCGCCACTAGTGCAGAATCTTATGAAATTAATTTCGCTTTGTTGAATCTTGTTATGAAAGAACAATTTTCCGGTCTTCCTAATGAAGATGCCGCATCCCATCTAAATACTTTTGTTGAGTTGTGTGATATGAAAAATAAAAAAGATGTTGATAATGATATTATTAAATTGAAGCTATTTCCGTTCTCACTACGAGATCGTGCTAAAACTTGGTTTTCATCTTTGCCTAAAAATAGTATTGATTCATGGAATAAGTGTAAAGATGCCTTTATTTTCAAGTATTTTTCTCCTGCTAAGATCATCTCCCTTAGGAATGATATAATAAATTTTAAGCAACTTGATCATGAACATGTTGCACAATCTTGGGAGAGGATGAAATTGATGATAAGAAATTGCCCTACTCATGTTTAAGTTTATGGATGATCATACAAATTTTTTATGCGGGGTTGAATTTTGCATCTAGAAATCTTTTGGATTCCGCCGTGGGTGGTACTTTTATGGAAATTACATTAGGAGAAGCTACTAAACTCCTAGATAATATTATGGCAAATTACTCTCAATGGCATACCGAAAGATCTTCTACTAGTAAAAAAGTGCATGCGATTGAAAAAATTAATACTTTGAGTGGAAAGATGGATGAACTTATGAAATTGATTGCTAGTAAGATTTATCCTATTGATCCTAATGATATGCCTTTGTCTACTTTGATTGAGAATAATAATGAATCTATGGATGTGAATTTTGTTGGTAGGAACAATTTTGGTAATAACGCTTATAGAGGTAATTTCAACCCTAGGCCGTTTCCTAGTAATTCCTCTAATAATTATGGTAATTCCTACAACAATTCTTATGGAAATTATAATAAGATACCTTCTGATCTTGAGAATAATATTAAAGATTTTATAAATTCTCAAAAGATTTTCAATGCTATGGTAGAAGAAAAATTGCTTAAGATTGACGATTTGGCTAGAAACGTTGATAAGATTTCTCTTGAGATTGATTCTTTGAAGATGAGATGTATGCCACCCAAGCATGATATTAATGAATCTCTAAAAGCTATTAGAATTTCTATGAAGGAAAGTAAAGAAAGAACCGCTAGGATGTGTGCTAAGCGAGATTGGTTTGTAAAAGCATGTTCTTCTATTTCTTGTGATAATAATGATGAAGATCTTAAAGTGATTGGTGTGACTCCTATTGAATCCTTGTTTGCTAATACAAATCTTGATAAAATATGGGACTAGAGATGAGTTAACTTTAGCTAGAAGGCGTCCCAATAATTCAGAGTTTAAAGATCTTAATGAAAAAATTGATAAAAGTGGGATTGGAGAGGTCAAAAATTTAAGTAGCGATGAACCCTCTCTTTTCGATTTCAAGGACTTTAATTATGATAATTGTTCTTTGATAGATTGTATTTCCTTGTTGCAATCCATGCTTAATTCATTTCATGCTTATAATCAAAATAAAGCTTTTACTAAATTGAATTGGAAGTTTCTATCCCTAGAAAGCTTTATGATGAGTGGGAACCTACTATTAAGAATATAATTAAAGATTATGAGTGCAATGCTTTGTGTGATTTGGGTGCTAGCGTTTCCACTATTCCAAAAACTTTATGTGATTATGAGTGCAATGATGTTATTATTGTTGCAAATAGAAATTATGTGCCCGTAGATTTTATTGTGCTTGATATAGATTGCAATCCTACATGTCCTATTATTCTTGGTAGACCTTTCCTTAGAACGATTGGTGCAATTATTGAGGGGGGGGGGGGGGGGGGGGGGGGGGGGGGGGGGGGGGGGGGGGGGGGGGGGGGGGGGGGGGGGGGGGGGGGGGGGGGGGGGGGGGGGGGGGGGGGGGGGGGGGGGGGGGGGGGGGGGGGGGGGGGGGGGGGGGGGGGGGGGGGGGGGGGGGGGGGGGGGGGGGGGGGGGGGGGGGGGGGGGGGGGGGGGGGGGGGGGGGGGGGGGGGGGGGGGGGGGGGGGGGGGGGGGGGGGGGGGGGGGGGGGGGGGGGGGGGGGGGGGGGGGGGGGGGGGGGGGGGGGGGGGGGGGGGGGGGGGGGGGGGGGGGGGGGGGGGGGGGGGGGGGGGGGGGGGGGGGGGGGGGGGGGGGGGGGGGGGGGGGGGGGGGGGGGGGGGGGGGGGGGGGGGGGGGGGGGGGGGGGGGGGGGGGGGGGGGGGGGGGGGGGGGGGGGGGGGGGGGGGGGGGGGGGGGGGGGGGGGGGGGGGGGGGGGGGGGGGGGGGGGGGGGGGGGGGGGGGGGGGGGGGGGGGGGGGGGGGGGGGGGGGGGGGGGGGGGGGGGGGGGGGGGGGGGGGGGGGGGGGGGGGGGGGGGGGGGGGGGGGGGGGGGGGGGGGGGGGGGGGGGGGGGGGGGGGGGGGGGGGGGGGGGGGGGGGGGGGGGGGGGGGGGGGGGGGGGGGGGGGGGGGGGGGGGGGGGGGGGGGGGGGGGGGGGGGGGGGGGGGGGGGGGGGGGGGGGGGGGGGGGGGGGGGGGGGGGGGGGGGGGGGGGGGGGGGGGGGGGGGGGGGGGGGGGGGGGGGGGGGGGGGGGGGGGGGGGGGGGGGGGGGGGGGGGGGGGGGGGGGGGGGGGGGGGGGGGGGGGGGGGGGGGGGGGGGGGGGGGGGGGGGGGGGGGGGGGGGGGGGGGGGGGGGGGGGGGGGGGGGGGGGGGGGGGGGGGGGGGGGGGGGGGGGGGGGGGGGGGGGGGGGGGGGGGGGGGGGGGGGGGGGGGGGGGGGGGGGGGGGGGGGGGGGGGGGGGGGGGGGGGGGGGGGGGGGGGGGGGGGGGGGGGGGGGGGGGGGGGGGGGGGGGGGGGGGGGGGGGGGGGGGAAGAGAGATATAATAAAAACTTTCATATAAAGAGCATTGAATATATGAGAAGTTTGATTCCTTGCATTTGTTTTGAGATATAAAGATGGTGATATTAGAGTCATTCTAGCGAGTCATTGTGGCTTGGTAGAAATACTTGTGTTAAAGTTTGTGATTCCCATAGCATGCACGTATGGTGAACCGTTATGTGATGAAGTTGGAGCATGATTTATTTTTCGATTGTCTTCCTTATTAGTGGCGGTCGGGGACGAGCGATGGTCTTTTCCTACCAATCTATCCCCCTAGGAGCATGCGTGTAGTACTTTATTTCGATAGCTAATAAACTTTTGCAATAAGTATGTGAGTTCTTTAAGACTAATGTTGAGTCCATGGATTATACGCACTCTCACCCTTCCACCATTGCTAGCCTCTCTAGTACCGCACAACTTTCACCGGTGCATTAAACCCACCATATACCCTTCCTGAAAACAGTCACCATACCTACCTATTATGGCATTTCCATAGCCATCCCGAGATATATTGCCATGCAACTTCCACCGTTCCGTTTATTATAACATGCACCATCATTGTCATATTGTTGTAATTCTTGAGTTGTAAGTAAATAAAAGTGTGATGATCATCATTATTATAGCATTGTCCCATGTGAGGAAAGGATGATGGAAGCTATGATTCCATCACAAGTTGGGATGAGTCTCCGGACTTTAAAGAAAATAAAAGAGGCCAAAGAAGCCCAAATAAAAAAAAGAGGCCAAAGAAGCCAAAAAAAGAAAAAAAAGAAAAAAATGAGAGACAAAGAGAGACGGAACAATGTTACTATCCTTTTTCCACACTTGTTCTTCAAAGTAGCACTATGTTCTTCATAATAGAGAGTCTCTTATTTTATCACTTTCATATACTAGTGGGAATTTTTCATTATAGAACTTGGCTTGTA
Organism: Thinopyrum obtusiflorum; assembly: GCA_036873465.1. Taxonomy (NCBI): domain Eukaryota; kingdom Viridiplantae; phylum Streptophyta; class Magnoliopsida; order Poales; family Poaceae; genus Thinopyrum; species Thinopyrum obtusiflorum. The sequence goes on along the minus strand of JAAAWM010012129.1, from coordinate 103,573 downwards.
TATTCCAATGATGGGCTTCCTCAAATTACCCTAGGTCTTCGTGAGCAAGCAAGTTGGATGCATGCCCACTTAGTTTCTTTTTGAGCTTTCATACACTTATAGCTCTAGTGCATCCATTGCATGGCAATCCCTACTCACTTGCATCTGTATCGATTGATGGGCATCTCCATAGCCCATTAACTTGCCTAGTTGATGTGAGACTTGTTCCTTCTTTTTGTCTTCTCCACAACCACCATATTTCATTCCACCTATAGTGCTATATCCATGGCTCACACTCATGTATTGTGTGAAAGTTGAAAAAGTTTGAGAACACCAAAAGTATGAAACAATTGCTTGGCTTGTCATCGGGGTCGTGCATGATGAAATACTTTGTGTGATGAAGATGGAGCATAGCCAGACTATATGATTTTGTAGGGATAACTTTCTTTGGCCATGTTATTTTGAGAAGACATGAATTCTTTATTAGTATGCCTGAAGTATTATTGTTTTTATGTCAATATTAAACTTTTGTTTTGAATCTTATGGATTTGAATATTCTTGCCACAATAAAGAAGATTCCATTCATAAATATGTTAGGTAGCATTCCACATCAAAAATTCTATTTTTATCATTTACCTACTCGAGGACGAGCAGGAATTAAGCTTGGGGATGCTTGATACGTCTCCAATGTATCTATAATTTTTTATTGTTCCATGCTATTATATTATCTATTTTGGATGTTTTATATGCATTAATATGCTATTTTATATTATTTTGGGACTAACTTATTAACCTAGAGCCCAGTGCCAGTTTCTGTTTTTTCCTTGTTTTTGACCTTTTTAGAAAAGGAATATCAAACGGAGTCCAAACAGAGTAAAACTTTTCTGATGATTTTTGTTGGACCGGAAGACACCTACTGAAGGAAATATGCCCTAGAGGCAATAATAAGGTTGTTATTTTATATTTCCTTATTCATGATAAAGGTTTATTATTCATGCTAGAATTGTATTGATCGGAAACTTAAATACATGTGTGAATACATAAACAAATACCGTGTCCCAAGTAAGCCTCTACTAGACTAGCTCGTTGATCAAAGATGGTTAAGGTTTACTAACCATGGACATGTGTTGTCATTTGATAACGGGATCACATCATTAGGAGAATGATGTGATGGACAAGACCCACCCGTTAGCTTAGCATAATGATCGTTCAGTTTATTGCTATTGCTTTCTTCATGTCAAATACTTATTCCTTCGACTATGAGATTATGCAACTCCCGGATACCGGAGGAATGCCTTGTGTGCTATCAAATGTCACAATGTAACTGGGTGATTATAAAGATGCTCTACAGGTATCTCCGAAGGTGTTTGTTGAGTTGGCATAGATCGAGATTAGGATTTGTCACTCCGAGTATCGAAGAGGTATATTTGGGCCCTCTCGGTAATACACATCATAAGTTTGCAAGCAAACGGCTAAGGAGTTAGTCACGAGGTGATGTATTATGGAACGAGTAAAGAGACTTGCCGGTAACGAGATTGAACTAGGTATGAAGATACCGACGATAGAATCTCGGGCAAGTAACATACCGATGGACAAAGGGAATTACGTATGTTGTCATAACGGTTCATATTCGTAGAATATGTAGGAGCCAATATGGGCATCCAGATTCCGCTATTGGTTATTGACCGGAGAGGTGTCTCGGTCATGTCTGCATAGTGCTCGAACCCGTAGGGTCCGCACGCTTAACGTTCGATGACGATATAGTATTATATGAGTTATGTGATTTGGTGACCGAATGTGGTTCAGAGTCCCGGATGAGATCACGGACATGATGAGGAGTCTCGAAATGGTCGAGAGGTAAAGATTGATATATAGGACGATGGTATTTGGACACCGGAAGTGTTTCGGAGGGTACCGGGTTATCGGGTCACCGGAAAGGAGTTTCGGGCACCCCCGGCAAAGATATGGGCCTAATGGGCCAAAGGGGGAACATACCAGCCCTTGGTGCGCCCCTTCTTTGGACAGTAGGCCCTAAGGGAAGGAAAGGCGGGAGGGCTAGCCCCTCCTGCCTTTCCCTCTCATTGGAGAAAGGAAAGGGGGGGGGGCGCCACCCTCCTCTGCCTTTCCCCCGCGCCTATATAAGGCAGGGAGGGGGCGCGGCTTGGGAGGGACTCCAAGTAGGATTCCTCCTACTTGGGCACCTCTTTTAGATGCTCCTCCCTCCCACGCACCTATATATATGTGGGGAGGGGGCACCACACAAACACACAACATTGTTTTAGCCGTGTGCGACGCCCCCGTCCACCGTTTACTCCCTCGGTCATATTTTCGTAGTGCTTAGGCGAAGCCCTACGAAGATCACATCACCATGCCGTCGTGCTGCCAGAACTCATCTACTACCTCGCCGTCTTGCTGGATCAAGAAGGCAAAGGACGTCACCGAGCTGAACGTGTGAAGAACGCGGAGGTGCCGTGCATTCGGTACTTGATCGGTTGAAGCGCGAAGAAGTTCGACTACATCAACCGCATTGTGAAACGCTTCCGCTTACGGTCTACGAGGGTACGTAGACATACTCTCCCCCTTGTTGCTATGCATCTCCATGGATAGATCATTGTGTGTGCGTAGAATTTTTTTGTTTTCCATGCAACGTTTCCCAACACCTACGTGACTTGGAGAGAGGGCCAGAAGCGTCCCAAGGAGGCCACAAGCCTTCAGGGCACACCCCTAGCTTGTGGGCCCCTCGGGAGTCCCCTTACCCTAGTTCCACCTCTATATATTCTCAAATATTCCCCAAACATCAGAAGCATCCACAAAAATACTTTTCCACCGCCGCAAGCCTCTGTTCCCGTGAGATCCCATATTGGGGCCTTTTCCGTCGATCTGTCGGAGGGGGATTCGATCACGGAGGGCTGCTACATCAACCTTGCTGCCCTTCTGATGATGTGTGAGTAGTTTACCACAGACCTACAGGTCCATAGCTAGTAGCTAGATGGCTTCTTCTCTCTCTTTGATCTTCAATGCCATGTTCTCCTCGATGTTCTTGGAGTTCTATCCGATATAATCTTCTTTTGCGGTATGTTTGTTGAGACACGATGAATTGTGGGTTTATGATTAGATTATCTATGAATATTATTTGAGTCTCCTCTAAACTCTTTTATGCATGATTTAAATAGCTTTGTATTTCTCTCCGATCTATTGATTTGGTTTGGCCAACTAGATTGATCTATCTTGCAATGGGAGAGGTGGTTTGTGATGGGTTCAATCTTGCGGTGTAATCACCCAGTGACATAGTAGGGGTAGCGAGGCATGTATTGTATTGTTGCCATTAAGGATAAAAAAGATGGGGTTTATATCATATTGCTTGAGTTTATCCCTTTACATCATGTCATCTTGCTTAATGCGTTACTCTGTTCTCTTGAACTAAATACTCTAGATGCAGGCAGGAGTCGGTCGATGTGTGGAGTAATAGTAGTAGATGCAGGCAGGAGTCGGTCTACTTGTCACGGACGTGATGCCTATATTCATTATCATTGCCTTAGATATCGTCATAACTATGCACTTTTCAATCAATTGCTCAACAGTAATTTGTTTACCCACTGTATGCTTTATTCAAGAGAGAAGCCTCTAGTGAAACCTATGGCCCCCGGGTCTATTTTCCATCATATATTTTCAGATCTATAAAACCAAAAACCCAAAAATACCTTGCTGCAATTTATTTATATTTACTTTAGTTTGCTCTTTTATTTATCTTTTATACCTATCTCTATTAGATCTCACTCTTGTTCGTGAGCGTGAAGGGATTAACAACCCCCTTTTCACGTTGTGTGCAAGTGTTAGTTAGTTTGTGCAGGTGCATATATTGGAGACTTGCTTGTGCCTCCTATTGGATTGATACCTTGGTTCTTAATTGAGGAAAATACTTATCTCTACTTTGCTGCATAACCCTTTCCTCTTCAAGGGAAAAAACAACGCAAGCTCAAGAAGTAGCAGGTATCTCCGAAGGTGTTTGTTGAGTTGGCATGGATCGAGATTGGGATTTGTCACTCCGTGTATCAGAGAGGTATCTCTCGGCCCTCTCGGTAATACAACATCACAAGAAGCTTGCAAGCAAAGTGACTAAGGAGTTAGTTACGAGATGATGCATTACGAAACGAGTAAAGAGACTTGCCGATAGCGAGATTGAAATAGGTATGGAGATACCGATGATCAAATCTCGGGAAAGTAACATACCGACAGACAAAGGGAACTATGTAGGTTGTCATAAAGGTTCGACCGATAAAGATCTTCATAGAATATGTATGAACCAATATGGGCATCCAGGTCCCGCTATTGGTTATTGACCAGAGAAGCGTCTCGGTCATGTCTACATCATTCTCGAACCATAGGGTCCGCACGCTTAATGTTCGTTGACGATATAGTACTATATGAGTTGTAGGTCAATGGCCCATGCTACCGTTCCCTTGAATTTTAATGCGTTCCTAGAGAAAGCTAAGTTGAAAGATGATGGTAGCAACTACACGGACTGGGTCCGTAACTTGAGGATTATCCTCATTGCTACACAGAAGAATTTTGTCCTTGATGCACCACTAGGTGACAGACCTGCTGTAGGAGCTACTGCAGATGTTATGCACATCTGGCAGACTCGATCTGATGACTACTCGATAGTTCAGTGTTCCATGCTTTACGGCCTAGAACTGGGACTTCAAAGACGTTTTGAACGCCACGGAGCATATGAGATGTTCCAAGAGCTGAAGTTGATATTTCAAGCTAATGCCCGACTTGAGAGATATGAAGTCTCCAACAAGTTCTATAGCTGTAAGATGGAGGAGAACAGTTCTGTCAGTGAACACATACTCAAAATGTCTGGGTATGATAACCACTTGACTCAGCTGGGAATTGATCTTCCAGTTGAGAGTGTTATTGGCAGAGTTCTTCAGTCACTGCCACCAAGCTACAAATGCTTCGTGATGAACTATAATATGCAAGGGATGACAAAAATGATTCCTGAGCTCTTCGCGATGCTAAAATCGGCGGAGGTAGAAATCAAGAAGGAGCATCAAGTGTTGATGGTTAACAAGACCACTAGTTTCAAGAAAAAGGGCAAGGGAAAGAAAGGGAACTTCAAGAAGAATGGCAAGCAAGTTGTCGCTACCGTGAAGAAGCCCAAAGCTGGACCCAAGTCTGAAACTGAGTGCTTCTACTGCAAAGGAAATGGTCACTGGAAGAGGAATTGCCCCAAATACTTGGCGGATAAGAAGGATGGCAAAGTGAACAAAGGTATATTTGATATACATGTTATTGATGTGTTCCTTACTAATGCTCGTAGTAGCGCCTGGGTATTTGATACTGGTTCGCTTGCTCATATTTGTAACTCGAAATAGGAGCTGCATAATAAACGAAAACTGGCTAAGGACGAGGTGACGATGCGCGTCAGGAATGGTTCCAAGGTCGATGTGATTGCTGTCGGCACGCTACCTCTACATCTACCTTCGGGATTAATTTTAGACCTCAATAATTGTTATTTGGTGCCAGCGTTGAGCATGAACATTATATCTGGATCTTGTTTATTGCGAGATGGTTATTCATTTAAGTCAGAGAATAATGGTTGTTCTATTTATATGAGTAATATCTTTTATGGTCATGCACCTTTGATGAATGGTCTATTCTTATTGAATCTCGATCGTAGTGATACACATATTCATAATATTGATACCAAAAGATGCAAAGTTGATAATGATAGTGCGACATACTTGTGGCACTACCGTTTAGGTCATATTGGTGTAAAGCGCATGAAGAAACTCCATGCGGATGGACTTTTGGAATCACTTGATTATGAAACATTTGATACTTGCGAACCATGCCTCATGGGTAAAATGACTAAAACTCCATTCTCCGGAACAATGGAGTGAGCTAATGACTTATTGGAAATAATACATACCGATGTATGCAGTCCGATGAGTGTTGAGGCATGCGGCGGGTATCGTTATTTTCTAACCTTTACGGATGATTTGAGTAGGTATGGGTATATGTACTTGATGAAACACAAGTCTGAAACATTTGAAAAGTTCAAAGAATTTAAGAATGAAGTGGAGAATCATCGTAACAAGAAAATAAAGTTTCTACGATCTGATTGCGGAGGCGAATATTTGAGTTACGAGTTTGGCCTTCATTTAAAACAATGTGGAAGGGGGGGGGGGGGGGGGGGGGGGGGGGGGGGGGGGGGGGGGGGGGGGGGGGGGGGGGGGGGGGGGGGGGGGGGGGGGGGGGGGGGGGGGGGGGGGGGGGGGGGGGGGGGGGGGGGGGGGGGGGGGGGGGGGGGGGGGGGGGGGGGGGGGGGGGGGGGGGGGGGGGGGGGGGGGGGGGGGGGGGGGGGGGGGGGGGGGGGGGGGGGGGGGGGGGGGGGGGGGGGGGGGGGGGGGGGGGGGGGGGGGGGGGGGGGGGGGGGGGGGGGGGGGGGGGGGGGGGGGGGGGGGGGGGGGGGGGGGGGGGGGGGGGGGGGGGGGGGGGGGGGGGGGGGGGGGGGGGGGGGGGGGGGGGGGGGGGGGGGGGGGGGGGGGGGGGGGGGGGGGGGGGGGGGGGGGGGGGGGGGGGGGGGGGGGGGGGGGGGGGGGGGGGGGGGGGGGGGGGGGGGGGGGGGGGGGGGGGGGGGGGGGGGGGGGGGGGGGGGGGGGGGGGGGGGGGGGGGGGGGGGGGGGGGGGGGGGGGGGGGGGGGGGGGGGGGGGGGGGGGGGGGGGGGGGGGGGGGGGGGGGGGGGGGGGGGGGGGGGGGGGGGGGGGGGGGGGGGGGGGGGGGGGGGGGGGGGGGGGGGGGGGGGGGGGGGGGGGGGGGGGGGGGGGGGGGGGGGGGGGGGGGGGGGGGGGGGGGGGGGGGGGGGGGGGGGGGGGGGGGGGGGGGGGGGGGGGGGGGGGGGGGGGGGGGGGGGGGGGGGGGGGGGGGGGGGGGGGGGGGGGGGGGGGGGGGGGGGGGGGGGGGGGGGGGGGGGGGGGGGGGGGGGGGGGGGGGGGGGGGGGGGGGGGGGGGGGGGGGGGGGGGGGGGGGGGGGGGGGGGGGGGGGGGGGGGGGGGGGGGGGGGGGGGGGGGGGGGGGGGGGGGGGGGGGGGGGGGGGGGGGGGGGGGGGGGGGGGGGGGGGGGGGGGGGGGGGGGGGGGGGGGGGGGGGGGGGGGGGGGGGGGGGGGGGGGGGGGGGGGGGGGGGGGGGGGGGGGGGGGGGGGGGGGGGGGGGGGGGGGGGGGGGGGGGGGGGGGGGGGGGGGGGGGGGGGGGGGGGGGGGGGGGGGGGGGGGGGGGGGGGGGGGGGGGGGGGGGGGGGGGGGGGGGGGGGGGGGGGGGGGGGGGGGGGGGGGGGGGGGGGGGGGGGGGGGGGGGGGGGGGGGGGGGGGGGGGGGGGGGGGGGGGGGGGGGGGGGGGGGGGGGGGGGGGGGGGGGGGGGGGGGGGGGGGGGGGGGGGGGGGGGGGGGGGGGGGGGGGGGGGGGGGGGGGGGGGGGGGGGGGGGGGGGGGGGGGGGGGGGGGGGGGGGGGGGGGGGGGGGGGGGGGGGGGGGGGGGGGGGGGGGGGGGGGGGGGGGGGGGGGGGGGGGGGGGGGGGGGGGGGGGGGGGGGGGGGGGGGGGGGGGGGGGGGGGGGGGGGGGGGGGGGGGGGGGGGGGGGGGGGGGGGGGGGGGGGGGGGGGGGGGGGGGGGGGGGGGGGGGGGGGGGGGGGGGGGGGGGGGGGGGGGGGGGGGGGGGGGGGGGGGGGGGGGGGGGGGGGGGGGGGGGGGGGGGGGGGGGGGGGGGGGGGGGGGGGGGGGGGGGGGGGGGGGGGGGGGGGGGGGGGGGGGGGGGGGGGGGGGGGGGGGGGGGGGGGGGGGGGGGGGGGGGGGGGGGGGGGGGGGGGGGGGGGGGGGGGGGGGGGGGGGGGGGGGGGGGGGGGGGGGGGGGGGGGGGGGGGGGGGGGGGGGGGGGGGGGGGGGGGGGGGGGGGGGGGGGGGGGGGGGGGGGGGGGGGGGGGGGGGGGGGGGGGGGGGGGGGGGGGGGGGGGGGGGGGGGGGGGGGGGGGGGGGGGGGGGGGGGGGGGGGGGGGGGGGGGGGGGGGGGGGGGGGGGGGGGGGGGGGGGGGGGGGGGGGGGGGGGGGGGGGGGGGGGGGGGGGGGGGGGGGGGGGGGGGGGGGGGGGGGGGGGGGGGGGGGGGGGGGGGGGGGGGGGAGAAATTATTATTCAGAATTTTTATGCTCGGCTTTCTCGTGATGATCAATCCATGCTCGATACTTCTTGTACTGGTTCTTTTATGAAGAAGACTATTGAATTCTGGTGGGATCTTTTAGAAATAATTAAACACAACTCTGAAGATTGGGAACTCAATGAAGGTAAATAGCCACGTATTAAGCTTAAGTTTGATTGTGTTAAATCTTTTATGAATACCGATGCTTTTCAGAAGTTTAGCACTAAATATGGACTTGACTCTGAGATAGTAGCGTCTTTCTGTGAATCATTTTCTACTCATATTGATCTCCCTAAGGAGAAGTGGTTTAAATACCACCCACCTATTAAAGAAGAAATTAAAGAACCAGTCATAGTTAAAGATGAAACTATTATTTACAATGTTGATCCAGTTGTGCCTACTGCTTATATTGAAAAGCCACCTTTCCCTGTTAGGATAAAAGAGCATGCTAAGGTTTCAACTGTGGTTCACAAAAGTAATATTAAAGCACCTAAACCCCCTAAGCAAATTAAAGTAGAACCTAGTGTTCCTATGGTTAAAGATCTCTTGGTAGAAAATATTGATGGGCATGTTATTTACTTCTGTGATGAAGCTGCTAGAATTGCCAAACCTGATAATAAATATAAACATAGACCCGTAGTTGGCATGCCTGTTGTCTTGGTTAAAATTGGAGATCATTGCTATCATGGTTTATGTGACTTGGGTGCTAGTGTGAGTGCTATTCCTTTTACTCTTTACCAAGAAATTATGAATGACATAGCACCCGCTGAAATAGAAGACATAGATGTTACTATTAAACTTGCCAATCGAGATACCATCACACCACTTGGGATTGTTAGAGATGTTGAAGTCTTGTGTGGGAAAATAAAATATCCTACTGATTTTCTAGTTCTTGGTTCCCCACAAGATGTTTTTTGCCCCATTATCTTTGGTAGACCCTTCTTGAACACCGTTAATGCTAAAATAGATTGTGAAAAACAAACTGTCGGTGTTAGCTTTGGTGATGAATCTCATGAGTTTAATTTCTCCAAATTTAATAGACAACCTCATAAGAAAGAATTACCTAGCAAGGATGAAATAATTGGGCTTGCTTCTATTGCCGTGCCTCCTACTGATCCACTAGAACAATATTTGATAGACCATGAAAATGATATGCATATGCATGAAAGAAATGAAATAGATAAAATTTTCTTTGAACAATGACCTCTGCTTAAACATAATTTGCCTATTGAAACTCTAGGAGGTCCTCCTCCACCTAAAGTTGATCCTGTGTTTGAATTAAAACCATTGCCTGACACTTCAAATTATGCTTATCTCGATGAGAAGAAGATATATCCTATTATTATCAGTGCTAACCTTTCAGAACATGAAGAAGAAAGATTATTGAAAATTCTGAGGAAGCACCGTGCTGCTATCGGATATACTCTTGATGATCTTAAGGGCATTAGTCCCACTCTCTGTCAGCACAAGATTAATATGGAACCTGATGCTAAACCCATTGTTGATCATCAACGATGTTTGAATCCTAAGATGAAAGAAGTGTTAAGAACTGAAATACTAAAGCTTCTGGAAGTAGGTATAATCTATCCCATAGCTGATAGTAGATGGGTAAGTCCCGTTCATTGTGTCCCTAAGAAGGGAGGTATTACTGTTGTTCCTAATGATAAAAATGAACTTATTCCATAAAGAATTGTTACTGGCTATATAATGGTAATTGATTTTAGAAAACTAAATAAAGGAACTCAAAAAGATCATTACCCTCTACCTTTTATTGATCAAATGTTGGAAAGATTATCTAAGCACACACACTTTTGCTTCCTTGATGGATACTATGGCTTTTCTCAAATACCTGTTTCACAACTTGATCAAGAGAAAACTACCTTTACTTGCCCTTTTGGAACTTATGCTTATAGACGTATGCCTTTTGGTTTATTCAATGCACCTGCTACCTTTCAAAGATGTATGACTGCTATATTCTCTGATTTTTGTGAAAAGATTGTTGAAGTTTTCATGGATGATTTTTTTGTTTATGGAACTTCTTTTGATGATTGCTTGAGCAACCTTGATCGAGTTTTGCAGAGATGTGAGCAAACTAATCTTGTCTTGAATTGGGAGAAGTGCCACTTTATGCTTAATGAAGGTACTATCTTGGGGCATAAAATTTTTGAACGAGGTATTGAGGTGGATAAAGCTAAAGTTGATGCAATTGAGAAAATGCCATGTCCTAAAGATATTAAAGGTATTCGTAGTTTCCTTGGTCATGTTGGTTTCTATAGGAGGTTTATTAAAGACTTCTATAAAATTTCTAGGCCTCTTACTAATCTTTTACAAAAGGATGTTCCATTTGTTTTTTATGATGATTGTGTAGAAGCCTTTGAAACTCTTAAGAAAGCCTTAACTTCTGCACCTATTGTTCAATCACCTGATTGGAACTTGCCTTTTGAAATTATGTGTGATGCTAGTGATTATGCTGTTGGTGCTGTTCTAGGACAAAGAGTTGATAAGAAATTGAATGTTATTCATTATGCTAGCAAAACTCTAGACAGTGCCCAAAGAAATTATGCTACTACTGAAAAAATAGCAGTTGTGTTTGCTTGTGACAAATTCAGATCTTACATTGTTGATTCCAAAGTAATTGTTCACACTAATCATGCTACTATAAAATATCTTATGGAAAATAAAGATGCTAAACCTAGACTCATTAGGTGGGTTCTTTTGCTACAAGAATTTGACTTACATATCATTGATAGGAAAGGAGCTGAGAACCCCGTAGCTGATAACTTGTCTAGGTTAGAGAACATTCTTGATGACCCACTACCTATTGATGATAGCTTTCCTGATGAACAACTAGCTGCAATAAATGTTTCTCATAATACTCCTTGGTATGCTGACTATGCTAATTACATTGTTGCTAAATATATACCACCTAGTTTTACATACCAACAAAAGAAAAAATTCTTCTATGATTTAAGACATTACTTTTGGGATGACCCACATCTTTATAAAGAAGGAGTAGATGGTATTATTAGATGTTGTGTACCTGAGCATGAACAGGAACAAATCCTACGAAAATGTCACTCCGAGGCTTATGGAGGGTATCATGCGGGAGATAGAATTTCTCACAAGGTATTGCAATCTGGTTTTTATTGGCCTACTCTTTTCAAGGATGCCCGTAAGTTTGTCTTGTCTTGTGATGAATGTCAAAGAATTGGTAATATCAATAAGTGTCAATAAATGCCTATGAATTATTCACTTGCTGTTGAACCATTTGATGTTTGGGGTTTTGATTATATGGGACCTTTTCCTTCCTCTAATGGGTATACATATATTTTGGTTGCTGTTGATTATGTTACAAAGTGGGTGGAAGCTATTCCAACTAGTAGTGCTGATCATAACACTTCCATTAAAATGCTTAAAGAAGTTATTTTCCAAAGGTTTGGAGTCCCTAGATATTTAATGACTGATGGTGGTTCACACTTTATTCATCGTGCTTTTCGTAAAATGCTTGCTAAATATCATGTTAACCATAGAATTGCTTCACCCTATCATCCTCAATCTAGTGGTCAAGTTGAACTTAGCAATAGAGAAATAAAACTAATGTTACAAAAAATTGTTAATAGGTCCCGAAAAAATTGGTCTAAGAAATTGGATGATGCACTTTGGGCCTACAGAACAGCATATAAAAATCAGATGGGTATGTCTCCCTATAAAATGGTTTATGGAGAAGCTTGTCATTTGCCTCTTGAGTTAGAACACAAAGCATATTGGGCAGTTAAAGAACTCAACTATGATTTCAAACTTGCTGGTGAAAAGAGGTTATTTGATATTAGCTCATTAGATGAATGGAGAACCCAAGCTTATGAAAATGCAAAATTATTTAAAGAAAAAGTTAAAAGATGGCATGACAAAAGAATCCAAAAGCAGGAATTCAAGGTGGGAGAATATGTTCTCTTGTACAACTCTCGTTTCAGATTATTTGTAGGAAAACTTCTCTCTAAATGGGAAGGACCATATATCATCGATGAGGTTTATCGTTCCGGAGCTATCAAGATCAATAATGCCGAAGGTACTAATCCGAATATAGTCAATGGGCAAAGAATTAAGCACTATATCTCAGAATCCTAAAAAGAGGAGGTACATGATACGGAAAACAAGCAAGAAATATGCAAAAAGATATTAACGCTGGAGCATGAGATCGATGACTTGAAGGAGGAAAATTCCATCCTCCAGCGGAAGCTGAGGAGAAAGCTCGCTACTACCTCATCACCACCACCATCATCATCTTCCCCAACAAAGGAGACTTGAGTTCATGGTATGGCCACTCCCCTTGGCTTGTGCCAAGCTTGGGGGAGGTGCCCCGGTATCGTATCACCACCACTATCTTTGCTTTTATCTATCTTAATTCGATCGTTAGTTATCCTATGATTTAGTTGAATAAAAGTTTAGTTCGATCTGTTTTTGAGTGCTTGCTTAGTGATCTATCTATCTATGTAATCGTGTGTGAGATATATAATAAAGTTTAGTTTGAGTTTTTGTTTCTTTACTCCCTTGTTTCAATAGAAATAAAAAGAAATAAATGAAAAATATCATATGCTAATCTTATGGTAAGTAATGACATCACATAAGGAAAAGTATAAGTGATAAAATTTGTTGGAGATTGACAAACATAGCATTGGTCAATGATGCAACTCATGAAAGAATTAATAAGGGAAGAAAAGATTCACATGCAAATATACTATCTTGGACATCTTTTAAGATTGTGAGCCCCCATTAAATATTATATGTCAAAATTGTTGACGTTGGACAAGGAAGACAACGTAATAATTTATGTTTGTTCATATCCACATAGAAGTTATATTGTTATAGATCCTTCAACATGTGGTGCTTGCTCAATATCTTTGCTAGCCAAAAATTCCACACTAAGTAGAGATACTACTTGTGCATCCAAAAACCCTTAAAACCAAAATCTTATTTGAGAGTCCACCATACCTACCTATGGATTGAGTAAGATCCTTCAAGTAAGTTGTCATCGGTGCGATAAGGCAATAAAATATGCTTCTAAATGTGTTGGATCATTTAGTGTAAGAGAAAATTGAGCATTGTACGAACTTGTGATGGCAACTAATAAAAGCAACGGACTGCATAATAAAGGTTGCTATCATAAGGGGCAATATAACGTGATGTTCTTTTGCATTAAGGGATTTGGCATACAAACAAAAAGCGCATGGCAACCTCTACTTCCCTCTGTGAAGGGCCTATCTTTTCTTTTACCTTTATGTATTTACTTTTATGTAAGAGTCAACGTATTCTTCCCTATTCCTTTTTTTTGTTTTGGCAAGCATCATGTGGTGAGGAAAGATCTAAGCACATATGTCCAGTTGGATATGAGTGAGCATGGGTTATTATTGTTGACATCACCCTTGAGGTGAATACGTTGGGAGGCGAAACTATAAGCCCCTATCTTTCTATGTAACCGACTGAAACTTTTTGCTCATGGGTATGCTGTGAGTGTTAGCAATCATAGAAGGTTAAATGATGGTTGAGTATGTGGACTTGCCAAAAGGCTCCGACACATGACTCTTCCTGAAAATATGATGAATTGTAGTTGCAAAGTTGACTGAGAACATAGTTTGTTGGTTTTCAATAGAGTTTATGCTTTATACTTCACTGTTGTGATGAATGTTACTTGTTCATGAGAAGTTATATGATAAAAGTTGTGTCATAAAGTTTTATGTTAAAGTTCTTTGTTGTTATAATAATAAGCATGATGCTTCTATGTCCATATTTTGTTTTTATCAACACCTCTCTCTCTAAGCATGTGGACATGTTTTTCGATATCGGTTTTTCGCTTGAGGACAAGCGAGGTCTAAGCTTGGGGGAGTTGATACGTCCATTTTGCATCATGATTTTCTACTGTTATTTGTAGTGTTTTTATGCATAATAATGCTTTATGGAGTAGTTCTAATGCCTTTTCTCTCATAATATGCAAGGTTCACACAAAGAGGGGGAATGCCGGCAGCTAGAATTCTGGACCTGAAAAAGCTACGTCAGAGTTACCTATTCTGCACATCTTCAAAAGAGCTAAAAAATTACGAAAAATTATTTTGGAATAAAAAAAATACTGGAGCAAATAACTACCGGAGGGGGCCCACCTAGTGAGCACAAGACACCAAGGTGTGCCAGGCCCCCCAGGCGCGCCCTGGTGGATTGTGCTCAGCCCAGCCCTCCTCCGGTGCCCATCTTCTGGTATATAGGTCATTTTAACCTAGAAAAAAAATAAGGAGAGGACTTTCGGGACAAAGCGCCGCTGTCTCGAGGCGGAACTTGGGCAGGAGCACTTTTGCCCTCCGGCGGAGCGATTCCGCCGGGGGAACTTCCCTCCCGAAGGGGGAAATCAAAGCCATCGTCATCACCAACAACCCTCTCATCTTTGGGAGGGCCATCTCCATCAACATCTTCAACAGCACCATCTCCTCTCAAACCCTAGTTCATCTCTTGTGTTCAATCTTTGTACCGGAACCTCAGATTGGTACCTGTGGGTGACGGGGGGGGGGGGGGGGGGGGGGGGGGGGGGGGGGGGGGGGGGGGGGGGGGGGGGGGGGGGGGGGGGGGGGGGGGGGGGGGGGGGGGGGGGGGGGGGGGGGGGGGGGGGGGGGGGGGGGGGGGGGGGGGGGGGGGGGGGGGGGGGGGGGGGGGGGGGGGGGGGGGGGGGGGGGGGGGGGGGGGGGGGGGGGGGGGGGGGGGGGGGGGGGGGGGGGGGGGGGGGGGGGGGGGGGGGGGGGGGGGGGGGGGGGGGGGGGGGGGGGGGGGGGGGGGGGGGGGGGGGGGGGGGGGGGGGGGGGGGGGGGGGGGGGGGGGGGGGGGGGGGGGGGGGGGGGGGGGGGGGGGGGGGGGGGGGGGGGGGGGGGGGGGGGGGGGGGGGGGGGGGGGGGGGGGGGGGGGGGGGGGGGGGGGGGGGGGGGGGGGGGGGGGGGGGGGGGGGGGGGGGGGGGGGGGGGGGGGGGGGGGGGGGGGGGGGGGGGGGGGGGGGGGGGGGGGGGGGGGGGGGGGGGGGGGGGGGGGGGGGGGGGGGGGGGGGGGGGGGGGGGGGGGGGGGGGGGGGGGGGGGGGGGGGGGGGGGGGGGGGGGGGGGGGGGGGGGGGGGGGGGGGGGGGGGGGGGGGGGGGGGGGGGGGGGGGGGGGGGGGGGGGGGGGGGGGGGGGGGGGGGGGGGGGGGGGGGGGGGGGGGGGGGGGGGGGGGGGGGGGGGGGGGGGGGGGGGGGGGGGGGGGGGGGGGGGGGGGGGGGGGGGGGGGGGGGGGGGGGGGGGGGGGGGGGGGGGGGGGGGGGGGGGGGGGGGGGGGGGGGGGGGGGGGGGGGGGGGGGGGGGGGGGGGGGGGGGGGGGGGGGGGGGGGGGGGGGGGGGGGGGGGGGGGGGGGGGGGGGGGGGGGGGGGGGGGGGGGGGGGGGGGGGGGGGGGGGGGGGGGGGGGGGGGGGGGGGGGGGGGGGGGGGGGGGGGGGGGGGGGGGGGGGGGGGGGGGGGGGGGGGGGGGGGGGGGGGGGGGGGGGGGGGGGGGGGGGGGGGGGGGGGGGGGGGGGGGGGGGGGGGGGGGGGGGGGGGGGGGGGGGGGGGGGGGGGGGGGGGGGGGGGGGGGGGGGGGGGGGGGGGGGGGGGGGGGGGGGGGGGGGGGGGGGGGGGGGGGGGGGGGGGGGGGGGGGGGGGGGGGGGGGGGGGGGGGGGGGGGGGGGGGGGGGGGGGGGGGGGGGGGGGGGGGGGGGGGGGGGGGGGGGGGGGGGGGGGGGGGGGGGGGGGGGGGGGGGGGGGGGGGGGGGGGGGGGGGGGGGGGGGGGGGGGGGGGGGGGGGGGGGGGGGGGGGGGGGGGGGGGGGGGGGGGGGGGGGGGGGGGGGGGGGGGGGGGGGGGGGGGGGGGGGGGGGGGGGGGGGGGGGGGGGGGGGGGGGGGGGGGGGGGGGGGGGGGGGGGGGGGGGGGGGGGGGGGGGGGGGGGGGGGGGGGGGGGGGGGGGGGGGGGGGGGGGGGGGGGGGGGGGGGGGGGGGGGGGGGGGGGGGGGGGGGGGGGGGGGGGGGGGGGGGGGGGGGGGGGGGGGGGGGGGGGGGGGGGGGGGGGGGGGGGGGGGGGGGGGGGGGGGGGGGGGGGGGGGGGGGGGGGGGGGGGGGGGGGGGGGGGGGGGGGGGGGGGGGGGGGGGGGGGGGGGGGGGGGGGGGGGGGGGGGGGGGGGGGGGGGGGGGGGGGGGGGGGGGGGGGGGGGGGGGGGGGGGGGGGGGGGGGGGGGGGGGGGGGGGGGGGGGGGGGGGGGGGGGGGGGGGGGGGGGGGGGGGGGGGGGGGGGGGGGGGGGGGGGGGGGGGGGGGGGGGGGGGGGGGGGGGGGGGGGGGGGGGGGGGGGGGGGGGGGGGGGGGGGGGGGGGGGGGGGGGGGGGGGGGGGGGGGGGGGGGGGGGGGGGGGGGGGGGGGGGGGGGGGGGGGGGGGGGGGGGGGGGGGGGGGGGGGGGGGGGGGGGGGGGGGGGGGGGGGGGGGGGGGGGGGGGGGGGGGGGGGGGGGGGGGGGGGGGGGGGGGGGGGGGGGGGGGGGGGGGGGGGGGGGGGGGGGGGGGGGGGGGGGGGGGGGGGGGGGGGGGGGGGGGGGGGGGGGGGGGGGGGGGGGGGGGGGGGGGGGGGGGGGGGGGGGGGGGGGGGGGGGGGGGGGGGGGGGGGGGGGGGGGGGGGGGGGGGGGGGGGGGGGGGGGGGGGGGGGGGGGGGGGGGGGGGGGGGGGGGGGGGGGGGGGGGGGGGGGGGGGGGGGGGGGGGGGGGGGGGGGGGGGGGGGGGGGGGGGGGGGGGGGGGGGGGGGGGGGGGGGGGGGGGGGGGGGGGGGGGGGGGGGGGGGGGGGGGGGGGGGGGGGGGGGGGGGGGGGGGGGGGGGGGGGGGGGGGGGGGGGGGGGGGGGGGGGGGGGGGGGGGGGGGGGGGGGGGGGGGGGGGGGGGGGGGGGGGGGGGGGGGGGGGGGGGGGGGGGGGGGGGGGGGGGGGGGGGGGGGGGGGGGGGGGGGGGGGGGGGGGGGGGGGGGGGGGGGGGGGGGGGGGGGGGGGGGGGGGGGGGGGGGGGGGGGGGGGGGGGGGGGGGGGGGGGGGGGGGGGGGGGGGGGGGGGGGGGGGGGGGGGGGGGGGGGGGGGGGGGGGGGGGGGGGGGGGGGGGGGGGGGGGGGGGGGGGGGGGGGGGGGGGGGGGGGGGGGGGGGGGGGGGGGGGGGGGGGGGGGGGGGGGGGGGGGGGGGGGGGGGGGGGGGGGGGGGGGGGGGGGGGGGGGGGGGGGGGGGGGGGGGGGGGGGGGGGGGGGGGGGGGGGGGGGGGGGGGGGGGGGGGGGGGGGGGGGGGGGGGGGGGGGGGGGGGGGGGGGGGGGGGGGGGGGGGGGGGGGGGGGGGGGGGGGGGGGGGGGGGGGGGGGGGGGGGGGGGGGGGGGGGGGGGGGGGGGGGGGGGGGGGGGGGGGGGGGGGGGGGGGGGGGGGGGGGGGGTCTGAAATGATCATCTTGAAAGAGTATTAGTTCAATGAGCTATATGTTGTTAAGAATTACCAAAACCACCCAGGGATTAGTTGCACTTGCACTTAATCGTGCACCAATCATACACGCAAATGCACATGATCAAGCCTAAGGACTCACTTGAAGATATCACAAAACAACTCTAGACACAAATTAAAAGTCATACAAGCTTTATATTACAAGCCAGGGGCCTCGAGGGCTCGAATACATATGCTCGCAGACAAGCGTCAGTGGAAGCATCATATATTTGAGTACAGATATAAAAGAAAGATAGATAAGCCCTTAAGAAGGCGGAGCAAAACAAAAGCTATGATCGATAAGGCGCAGGCCTCCTGCCTGGGACCATCCGATCCTACTCCTGATCGTCAGCCAACTCGTAGTAAAAGCCATCCTCGGGGTAGTAGTAGTGATCGTCGACAGGGGCAACTGGTTCCTGGGCTCTGTCATCTGGTCGCATCAAACGGA
The DNA here is from genome assembly GCA_036873465.1 of Thinopyrum obtusiflorum. Taxonomy (NCBI): domain Eukaryota; kingdom Viridiplantae; phylum Streptophyta; class Magnoliopsida; order Poales; family Poaceae; genus Thinopyrum; species Thinopyrum obtusiflorum. The sequence continues at coordinate 85,416 of JAAAWM010012129.1, read as the reverse complement.
TATGGGGAAAAGAGGAAGCAAAGCAATCATGAGTACTCATCCGAAGTACTCAGCAAGCAAGGATCTACACTACATATGCAACATTATCAAAGAAAGGCTGTATATGTGGACTGGGCTGCAGAAATGCCAGAATAGAGGGAAGGCCTAGTCCTATCGAAGACTAGTATCTTCAGCGGTCTTGCAGCATTAGAAGAGTGTAGATTAGCACAATATAAAGTAGTAGCAGTGTCATCAACCTCATCCTGAGATCCTTCCTCGACTCCCTGCGAGAAAGCAATCTCAGAGCCATACTATCCATTTCTCATCACAAGTATCCAGTTCTAGTTGTATCGATCGGGATACAACTACGAGCGTCCGTTACCGAGGATCCGGCTATGCATAGATTAGTTCTTCCCTGCAGGGGTACACCAACTTACCCACCACGCTCGCTTAACTCCGGTCGGATACACTTTTTTGGGTCATGCCCGGCCTCGGCTAAACGGCACACCGCAACCCTACCTAGAGCTCAGCAGAGAGGTCCCTGTCGGTCTACATCCTAAGCGCTCAGGGGTCTTGGGCCATTGTGGCAACCCGGCTCAGAGAAGACCGGAACGCCCCGTATTCCAGCCCAGGGACAAGTCCTCTGGAATACGGCACTGTTGGCATAGAACAAATCAGCTCTTTATTACAATGGATATGGTTACAAAGGGTGTATGGATTACATCGGCACGGTGACACTACGCCTACCCGGGGTAGCTCTATGCTAACGGCGGAGTAACTCTCTCGGCAGCGGAACATCGACGGTGGTGATGGACTCCACTCCGCAGGGACTCTGGCTAGAACGCGTGTCCTAGATCGCAAACTCGGGATCCTCGACAAGCAAGCAATCATGGCATGAAATGCAAACTGGCATGACACGCCAGGTGAGTACTTTGAATGTACTCGCAAGCTCATAGCAAACATCAGCATTAAAGCAAGACAACATCATAGTAAGATAGCTACTGAAGTAAAGGCAGTAAGATAGAGCATATTTAATCCATACTCTGAATAATCTCAGGATCCAATCTGAACCTGTGGCAAGTCCAATCCCAATCATGTGGTCATCCGACCACTCAACTCATAGCCATCCCATGGCTAACATATTATATTCCTGCATCACAAGTCTGACAAACTTACTCTCTTCCGGGTTGTCTCACAACCCTCAAAATACTCATGATCCATCGAGTACTTCTGATCTTACGACGAGTTCTTCCATCATTATCATTACTACTATGGTTGACCACCTGGTGAGGTCTGGATGGACTGTCCAATACCGTGGACATGGCTATTCGAATAGATTTTACACTCTGCAGAGGTTGCGCACTTTACCCACACCATGGAGCACTAACCTCGTGATCCCATTCGGGTGGACCAGCATTGCTCCAACGAAACCTGCCTGACCCGTGACTCTCCCATCGTACCACCGGCAATCATCCTCCCCCGAAGTCAAGCCCTGGGTGGCCCCTGTGTCACCTCGTGACACCTGCCACAATCGTGGCCAAACTAAACTGTCCCAAACAGGGACCTGGATCCAAATAACTCAACTGGGCTCACAAGGTTATCGCCGCCTACCGGGCCAGGGTAGCACGCGCACATAACCTTCCCTAGTTGGTGGTACCGATAAAAGAGCACGCGATCAGACCAAGACCGTGGACATGGCTATTCGAATAGATTTTACACTCTGCAGAGGTTGCGCACTTTACCCACACCATGGAGCACTAACCTCGTGATCCCATTCGGGTGGACCAGCGGGGGGGGGGGGGGGGGGGGGGGGGGGGGGGGGGGGGGGGGGGGGGGGGGGGGGGGGGGGGGGGGGGGGGGGGGGGGGGGGGGGGGGGGGGGGGGGGGGGGGGGGGGGGGGGGGGGGGGGGGGGGGGGGGGGGGGGGGGGGGGGGGGGGGGGGGGGGGGGGGGGGGGGGGGGGGGGGGGGGGGGGGGGGGGGGGGGGGGGGGGGGGGGGGGGGGGGGGGGGGGGGGGGGGGGGGGGGGGGGGGGGGGGGGGGGGGGGGGGGGGGGGGGGGGGGGGGGGGGGGGGGGGGGGGGGGGGGGGGGGGGGGGGGGGGGGGGGGGGGGGGGGGGGGGGGGGGGGGGGGGGGGGGGGGGGGGGGGGGGGGGGGGGGGGGGGGGGGGGGGGGGGGGGGGGGGGGGGGGGGGGGGGGGGGGGGGGGGGGGGGGGGGGGGGGGGGGGGGGGGGGGGGGGGGGGGGGGGGGGGGGGGGGGGGGGGGGGGGGGGGGGGGGGGGGGGGGGGGGGGGGGGGGGGGGGGGGGGGGGGGGGGGGGGGGGGGGGGGGGGGGGGGGGGGGGGGGGGGGGGGGGGGGGGGGGGGGGGGGGGGGGGGGGGGGGGGGGGGGGGGGGGGGGGGGGGGGGGGGGGGGGGGGGGGGGGGGGGGGGGGGGGGGGGGGGGGGGGGGGGGGGGGGGGGGGGGGGGGGGGGGGGGGGGGGGGGGGGGGGGGGGGGGGGGGGGGGGGGGGGGGGGGGGGGGGGGGGGGGGGGGGGGGGGGGGGGGGGGGGGGGGGGGGGGGGGGGGGGGGGGGGGGGGGGGGGGGGGGGGGGGGGGGGGGGGGGGGGGGGGGGGGGGGGGGGGGGGGGGGGGGGGGGGGGGGGGGGGGGGGGGGGGGGGGGGGGGGGGGGGGGGGGGGGGGGGGGGGGGGGGGGGGGGGGGGGGGGGGGGGGGGGGGGGGGGGGGGGGGGGGGGGGGGGGGGGGGGGGGGGGGGGGGGGGGGGGGGGGGGGGGGGGGGGGGGGGGGGGGGGGGGGGGGGGGGGGGGGGGGGGGGGGGGGGGGGGGGGGGGGGGGGGGGGGGGGGGGGGGGGGGGGGGGGGGGGGGGGGGGGGGGGGGGGGGGGGGGGGGGGGGGGGGGGGGGGGGGGGGGGGGTATATAATATACAGAGCCTAGCCTGTGAGTCTCCAAGGCTTTGTCAGGAATTTCCTTATACATGTTGGCCATGGAGTTGTGATCTTTCTTTTTCTTGGCATAGACATCTATGTCATCCTCTTGCTCTGCAGGGGCATTGATCAGCTTGGCCCACTCAACAACTGTTGATTGGTACCTTGTACCTCCAGACATCCATACAATCCTTCCATCTGGATAGAAATGAGCTGTAGAATAGAATTGCATAATGAGCTCATCATTCCACTTGGTAAGCTTCTGACCTACAAAGGTGTCTACTCCATTGAGTCTGAAACTTTCATGTACTCCTGGGAAGTGATCTTCATTGTTGTCGATGTATTTCCAGTCTACCCACTTCATGTCACACACTATGGGCTTCTTATCCAAAAGAATTGTCTCATAGAAGTCCTGCTGCTCCTTGGTGTGAAATCTGTAGTCCACAGCAGTCCTTCTCCTCACAGCATATGGATCTGATTGTCTCCACAATCTAAGACCTGCATCCTTCCTTGCCTTCATGTTTTCAGCAACTGGATGATTGTCATCATGATCAGGGATCTTTGGCTTTAGCTTTCTGAGCACTTGGGCTTCCTCATCTTCTTCTTCTTCAATTTCAGGCACTGGGGCCTTGTTCTTTCAGCAGCTGGTATGTTCCTTGTGCTTCTCTTTGGTGCAGACTTAGAAGCTTGAGCAGTAGACTTGGGGGTAGTCTTGGGCTTTGCTGGAGCAGCCCCAGACTTGATGGCATCCCCCATCAATTTCTGAGTCTTTGGTGCCGGTGCAGCATCTTCCTCTTCATCTTCTTCATCAGATTGGATCATCATTGATGGCTTTCCAACAACTCTAGCCATAGTCTTCTTGACCCTTTCCTTTCTCTTCTTGCCTTCACAAGCAGCCTCTTCAACAGTTGATTTGGAAGTTTCAAAAGTTGAGGCTCTGGCCTTAGACATGGCCTCTCTCTTGGCAGGAGCCTTCTTATTTAGACTAGGTCTTGTAGAGGCAGTTGTGCCAAATTCTTTCTTGACCACTTTCTTCTTTGAGTTGACCTGTTCCTCAGCAGCAACATAATCTTCATCCTCAGAATCAGAATTTCTCTTTCTCCTTATCCTGGTAGCTGCTTTGGGCAAGTTGCTTGGGGTGCTTCTGCTACCTTCATCATAGCTGCCAGAGGGACTAGCGCCCTCACTTAGATTCACTTGCTCCTCAGACTTGTTCTGGCTATCAGTCTGATCAGACATTCAGGCACTGCAAACTAAAAGCTGACCCTGTGAATAGTTATAGATGAGATAGAGTGGATGAGCATCACAAAGTGCAGAGATTTTGCAAAACAATTGAGTCAAAAACTTAGTTTTAGTTTTCCACAGAAAGCATTTCGGAGCTACCAATTTGTTAAACTTGGTGCCACCAAAGCAATATTGGAGTCTAAACTAGTGAGATCGGTCAGACCGAGACACAGTTCGGTGAGTCCGAGATTGCTAGGGTTTCACTGAGAGTTGAACTCGGTCACACTGATTTGCAACTTTCGGTCAGACCGAAAACTACAAGTGCAATGGCCTAAGCCAAATCGGTGAGACCGATTTCTACAACTCAGTCGGTCCGAGATGAGTTCGGCGGAAACCTAACCCTAAATTTTCAAATCAAAACTAATCTAAAGGAAGTTTTCTCTGGATAGATTGATCTCATACGTGGTAAGAATCATGGCATTGTCTTTGTGCTAAGAATCGGAGGTAAAGATTGCACAAAGGGTCGAACTCATACCCTAACTTGGCGATGAGCTTGCTACGGCGGCAATGGCGGTGAAGATTTCCATTAACGGTGGCGGAGACCAGCGGTAGGGGGTCGCTGGCGATGAGAGGACGATCCGGAGACCCGAGTCGGCAGAGCAGGACACGCGCGGGCGAAAAGGTTTCGGAGAAATTTCCAAAATTTGACCCGTCGGTATATATATCCTGACCCTGTCGGTGTGACCGAGTGGAACAACTCGGTGGCACCGAGATGCAGAATCGCTAGCGGTTACTGCAACTCGGTGTGACCGAACGGTTCTAATCGGTTGCACTGAGATTGAAAACCTAGATCAACTCAATGAACTCGGTATGACCGAAAAGGATGAATCGGTCAGACCGAAATGCACAGAGAGGTTTTGGAAGTTTAAGTCTATGACGAATCGGTGACTCCGAGTGCTCCTCACCCAGAGGGTTCGAATCTAACTTGATCAAACTTTGTGATGTAGCATGAATAGAGTTTGAGACGAGAAAAGCATAGATAGCTAGAGGACGTTCTTAGGCATTCTTGTCCATCCATTTGGCAAAAGAAAAAGAGCCAAACAACCAAAGCAACAAATGGATGTCCTCGAATGAGAAAAGTATGCAATCAAAATGCTCACACAATAAAATGGCAAATGAAATATGTGACAAAGCATGCACAAACACTCTAGCATCTATCAAGCAATTGGCGATGACTAGGTCATCTATATATGAGTATATTGACTTAGGAGTCAAATGAGAACATTTGATCATAGGTCATACTCATCGTTTAAACACAAGTGGGGTTACCACTTTTACATAAGGCATTGTTGTGTTCACACCATTAGAGTTGCTTTAGCTCAATTCTTAGAGCGGGGGGGGGGGGGGGGGGGGGGGGGGGGGGGGGGGGGGGGGGGGGGGGGGGGGGGGGGGGGGGGGGGGGGGGGGGGGGGGGGGGGGGGGGGGGGGGGGGGGGGGGGGGGGGGGGGGGGGGGGGGGGGGGGGGGGGGGGGGGGGGGGGGGGGGGGGGGGGGGGGGGGGGGGGGGGGGGGGGGGGGGGGGGGGGGGGGGGGGGGGGGGGGGGGGGGGGGGGGGGGGGGGGGGGGGGGGGGGGGGGGGGGGGGGGGGGGGGGGGGGGGGGGGGGGGGGGGGGGGGGGGGGGGGGGGGGGGGGGGGGGGGGGGGGGGGGGGGGGGGGGGGGGGGGGGGGGGGGGGGGGGGGGGGGGGGGGGGGGGGGGGGGGGGGGGGGGGGGGGGGGGGGGGGGGGGGGGGGGGGGGGGGGGGGGGGGGGGGGGGGGGGGGGGGGGGGGGGGGGGGGGGGGGGGGGGGGGGGGGGGGGGGGGGGGGGGGGGGGGGGGGGGGGGGGGGGGGGGGGGGGGGGGGGGGGGGGGGGGCTTGGACATAACCCCGCCGTTTGGGCTATTGTGTGTATTGGCTTGCAAGGTGAGTTCTTCGATGGGAGAGAACCGAACCGTGAAGCTACCGCGGAAGAATTGAAGATGCTGCAATACAATGCTCAAGCTTGCAATATCCTCTTCAATGGATTGTGCCCCGAAGAATTCAACAAAATCAGCCATCTTGAGAATGCAAAGGAAATTTGGGATACTTTGACTGATATGCACGAAGGTACCGACTCCGTCAAGGAATCCAAATTGGATGTGCTTCAAAGTCAGCTTGACAAGTTCAAAATGAAGGATGGTGAAGGTGTCGCTGAAATGTACTCTAGGCTTGCTCTCACCACAAATGAGATTGCCGGCTTAGGAAGTGAAGAGATGACCGACAGATTCATCATCAAGAAGATCCTAAGAGCCTTGGATGGAAAATATGATACCGTGTGCACATTGATCCAAATTATGCCCAACTACAAAGATCTCAAGCCAACCGAAGTCATTGGTAGAATTGTTGCTCAAGAGATGTCACTCAAGGATAAGGAAGAGCTTCACAACAAGTCAAGTGGTACTTACAAAGCCGCGTGTGATGCTCCTACATCATCAAGTGAGAAACAAGCCTTCAATGAGTAATTGAGCCTAATGGTGAAGAATTTCAACAAGTTCTACAAGAGTAGAAGCAAGGAAAGAAGTTCCAAGTCAAGGTCCTACAATGACAAAATATCTTCGAGTCATGAGCGTAATTGCTACAATTATGGAAGACCCAGGCACTACTCCAATGAGTGTACGGTTCCCTACAAAAGAAGAGAAGACTCACCTAAAAGGAGAAGTAGAAGAGAAGAATCACCTCCAAGAGAGAGGAGTAGAGATGATCGTTATGAACGAAGAACCTCTCGCAGAAGCAAGGATTCAGAAAGGGAGGACAAGCCATCGAGGAGCTATACAAAACGAAGACATCAAGCTCATGTTGGTGAATGGGTATCCGGCTCCGACCATCACTCCGAGAGAAGTTATCACTCCGACTCCGAATATACTCAAGATGAAGGTGTTGCCGGTCTAGCACTTGTGTCTACCAACTCCTATGACATATTTGACTCACCAAACAAAGGAATTGGAAGATGCTTCATGACTAAAGGACCAAAGGTATCACACCCCAAGTATGTTGATTTCAATAGTGATGAAGATGATTTGCTAGGTGATGATGATTTACTTGTTGACAACTCTAGTGATGAAAACTATGATGAACTTGCTATTAATCATGCTAATCAAGATAAAACGAATGACGATGATAATAAGGAGATTGAGCGTCTAACTAAAGAACTAAACACTCTTAAGTTAGCTCATGAAACTACCTTAGAAGATCATCGAGAGCTTTTAAAAACTCATGAGAAGCTACGCTTTGAAAAGATCAATCTTGAGCAAGAGCATGGGTTCTTAAAGGCAATCAATGATGATCTTCGTAAGAAAATTCTTCTTACATTGCCAAGCGTTTACTGTTGTCTACTTACATGTCACAAGTAAAATCTAGCAACAAGAACAAGAAAGATTCTTCTTCTAGTAGTAACAATAATCATGTTAAATCCAATGTTGTTTCTTATAGTAGTTCTCTTGATTCCACTAATGATTCTCTTAGCCAAGTTACACTTGAGCAAGAAAATAGCTTATTGAAGGGAATTATAGAGAAAGGTGTTTACAAGAGCCTTGCCGGAAGTAAGCAATTTGAGGAAATTGTACGCAAGCAAGGAAGGCACCGGAAGAATCAATGTGTTGGTTTTGAACGAAAGTTCAAAGCCAATGGAGTTGAGTGGGAAGAAGATCAATACCCCAAGACAAAGTTTGTTCCTCAACAAGAGAAGTATTATCCTACTTCTTTCAAGGGGACACAAGCTCAAGATGATCTTCCACCACAAGACCACAAGCAAAAAGGCAAGGACAAGCTTCAAGAGGAGATTGATGCATTTGAAGAAGCTCCCAAGGCCTTGGTCAAGTGGGTTCCCAAGACTACATCAAGTTCTACTTCATCAAGTACGACTACAACTCCAAGGATTCCCATCAAGTTGATGTGGATCCCAAAGAAGAAGAACTAGAGAGTTCTTGAGGGTGACCCCGCCAACATACTTCACTCATATCATTTTGGTGAGAACAAGTGCAAACAACTTTCACATCTTGCACTAGTTCAAGGATTCACAAACCCTCATAATCATGTTAAATCCAATGTTGTTTCTTATAGTAGTTCTCTTGATTCCACTAATGATTCTCTTAGCCAAGTTACACTTGAGCAAGAAAATAGCTTATTGAAGGGAATTATAGAGAAAGGTGTTTACAAGAGCCTTGCCGGAAGTAAGCAATTTGAGGAAATTGTACGCAAGCAAGGAAGGCACCGGAAGAATCAATGTGTTGGTTTTGAACGAAAGTTCAAAGCCAATGGAGTTGAGTGGGAAGAAGATCAATACCCCAAGACAAAGTTTGTTCCTCAACAAGAGAAGTATTATCCTACTTCTTTCAAGGGGACACAAGCTCAAGATGATCTTCCACCACAAGACCACAAGCAAAAAGGCAAGGACAAGCTTCAAGAGGAGATTGATGCATTTGAAGAAGCTCCCAAGGCCTTGGTCAAGTGGGTTCCCAAGACTACATCAAGTTCTACTTCATCAAGTACGACTACAACTCCAAGGATTCCCATCAAGTTGATGTGGATCCCAAAGAAGAAGAACTAGAGAGTTCTTGAGGGTGACCCCGCCAACATACTTCACTCATATCATTTTGGTGAGAACAAGTGCAAACAACTTTCACATCTTGCACTAGTTCAAGGATTCACAAACCCTCTTGTTGGTAAGACAAGGGACAAGGTAACCTAACGCTTTCATGGACATCATCTTGTGTGAACTTCACTCTATGTATATGGATATCCTTGTTTGTTCCTTGTGGGACTAACACGTGTAGGTATTGAAAGTGCAACTCACTCCAATGGATTGCTCCAAATGATCTACATCAACATTGAGCATCCACATCTTGAACACCTACATGAAGTCATCATCGACAAAACCCAAGGTTAGTTCATCCCTCTTAGGGGGGCTATCACATCTAGGGGGAGCTTTACTCTAAGAACTGAGCTAAAGCAACTCTAATGGTGTGAACACAACAACGCTTTATGTAAAAGTGGTAACCCCACTTGCGCTTAAACGATGAGTATGACCTATGATCAAATGTTCTCATTTGACTCCTAAGTCAATATACTCATATATAGATGACCTAGTCATCGCCAATTGCTTGATAGATGCTAGAGTGTTTGTGCATGCTTTGCCACATATTTCACTTGCTATTTTATGGTGTGAGCATGTTGATTGCATATTTTTCTCATTCAAGGACATCCATTTGTTGCTTTGATTGTTTGGCTCTTCTTCTCTTGCCAAATGGATGGACAAGAATGCCTAAGAACTTCCTCTAGCTATCTATGCTTTTCTCGTCTCAAACTCTATTCATGCTACATCACAAAGTTTGATCAAGTCAAATTCGAACCCTCTGGGTGAGGAGCACTCGGAGTCACCGATTCGTCATAGACTTAAACTTCCAAAACCTCTCTGTGCATTTTGGTCTGACCGATTCATCCATTTCGGCCATACCGAGTTCACTGAGTTGATCTAGGTTTTCAATCTCGGTGCAACCGATTGGAACCATTCGGTCACACCGAGTTGCAGTAACCGCTTGCGATTCTGCATCTCGGTGCCACCGAGTTGTTCCACTCGGTCACACCGATAGGGTCAGGATATATATACCGACGGGTCAAATTTTGGAAATTTCTCCGAAACCTATTCGCCCGCGCGTATCCTGCTCTGCCGACTCGGGTCTCCGGATCGTCCTCTCGTCGCCAGCGACCTCCCGCCACTGGTCTCCGTCACCGTCAACGGAATTCTACACCGCCATTGCCGCCGTAGCGAGCTCATCGCCAAGTTAGGGTATGAGTTCGAACCTTTGTGCAATCCTTACCTCTGATTCTTAGCATAAAGTCAATGCCATGTTTCTGACCACGTATGAGATCAATCTATCCAGCAAAAACTTCCTTTATATTAGTTTTGATTCAAAAATTTAGGGTTAGGTTTCCGCCGAACTCATCTCAGACCGACCGAGTTGTGGAAATCGGTCTCACCGATTTGGCTTAGGCCATTGCACTTGTAACTTTCGATCTGACCAAATCTTGCAAATCGGTGTGACCGAGTTCGACTCTCAGTGAAACCCTAGCAATCTCGGAGTCACTGAACTGTGTCTCGGTCTGACCGATTCCACTAGTTTAGACTCCAAAAGTTGCTTCAGTGTCACCGAGTTTAACAAATCGGTAGCTCCGAAATGCTTTCTGTGGAAAACTAAAACTAAGTTTTTGACTCATTTGTTTTGCAAAACCTCTGTACTTTGTGATGCTCATCCACTCTATCTCATCTATAACTATTCACAGGGTCAGCTGTCAGTTTGCAGTGTCAGACATGTCAGATCAGAGTGATAGCCAGAACAAGTCTGAGGAGCAGGTGATTCTGAGTGAGGGCACTAGTCCCTCTGGCAGTTATGATGAAGGCAGCAGAAGTACTCCTAGCAACCTACCTAAGGCTGCTACTAGACAAAGGAGGAAGAAAAATTCTGATTCTGAAGATGAAGACTATGTAGCTGCTGAGGAGGAGGTCAGCTCCAAGAAAAAGGTTGTCAAGAAGGAATTTGGCACAGCTGCATCTACAAAGCCTGGTTTGAACAAGAAGTTTCCTGCAAAGAGGGTGCCCATGTCAAAGGCCAGAGCCTCCACTCTTGAAACTTCCAAATCAACTATTGGAGAGGCTGCTGGTGAGGGCAAGAAGAAGAAGGAAAGGAAGAGAGGGAGATGGTGCAAGAAAGTAGATCCCATGGCAGAATTTGAGAAGCACTCCTCTGATGAGGAAGATGATGAAGAAGAGGATGCTGCACCAGCACCTAAAGCTCAAGACTGCCCCCAAGTCTGGGCTGCTTCTTCTAAGCCCAAGACTGCCCCCAAAGCCTCTGCTCTAGCCCCCAAGACTGCACCAAAGAGGAGCACAAGGAACATACCAGCTGCTGAAAAGAACAAGGCCCCAGTGCCTGAAATTGAAGAAGAAGAAGAAGATGTTGAAGCCCAAGTGCTTAGGAAGCTAAGGCCCAAGATCCCTGACCATGATGACAATCATCCAGTGGCAGAAAATATGAAAATCAGAAAAGATGCAGGTCTCAGATTATGGAGAGAATCAGATCCATATGCTGTGAGGAGAAGGACTGTTGTGGATTATAGGTTTCACACCAAGGAGCAGCAGGACTTCTATGAGACTATTCTTCTGGACAAGAAACCCATAGTGTGTGACATGAAGTGGGTAGACTGGAAGTACATCGACAACAATGAAGACCACTTCCTAGGAGTGCATGAGAGCTTCAGACTATGTGGAGTAGACACTTTTGTGGGTCAGAAATTGACCAAGTGGAATGATGATCTCATTATGCAATTCTATTCTACAACTCATTTCTATCCTGATGGAAGGATTGTTTGGATGTCTGAAGGTACAAGGTACCAATCAACAGTTGCTGAGTGGGCCAAGCTAATCAATGCCCCTACAGAGCTTGAGGAAGACATAGATGTCTATGCCAAGAGGAAGAAAGATCACAACTCCATGACCAACATGTATAAGGAGATTCCTAACAAAGCCTTGGAGAATCATAAGCTAGACTCTGTATATTATCTATTGTCTGGACTAACCACCATCAACACCATCTTGAGGCACACCTTGTTGCCCAAATCAGGAGATCACAGGATGATCAGAGGCCATTCCATAAATTTGCTGCAGTTGTTTGATGTGCCCCCAAAGTTCAAAGTGATGAGTTTGATTGTTGAGACAATCAAGAGGACAGCTGCAGATCAGAAGAGATCTTGTGGGTATGCTCCACACATCCAGATGCTCATCAACTCCAAGATGGGCACAGGCACATACTTATTGGACAAGGAACATCTTCCCTTGAGGCCTAACTTTGAGGACAACACAGTTGTCATGAATGATGAAGATCCCACATCTGTAGAAGCTCAAGAGAAGAGGGAGAAAGCAAAAGCTGAGAAGGCAACCAAGATGCCAAGTGTTGAAGAGGCTTCACAAGTGTTCCTCAAGTTAAACCAAGATCAACTTGGATATCTTATTCAAGCCACTTTGAGGATTGAGAAAGGATTGGCCACCCTGACTCAGAATCAAGAGAGCCTGGAGAGGATCATTGAGACAAAATTCTATGATCTTGACTTAAAGGTGACAGAGATGCAGACAGCTGTTGAGCAGCTCCAGGAAGAAGCTGAGGAGAAGAAAGGGAAAGCTACCACAGATGCCTTTCAGAGAGTGCCTAGGGCACAGAGATCTGCAGCAGTGCATGTGACAGATACAAGAGCTACTACATCAGCACCTGCAGCCATAGCATCAGTAGCTCCTCCAGTTGCCACTCCACCAGCTCCAACAACTTCAACAAATGCATTTGTCCTTGGAGTCCTCTCAACGCCACCTCCCGAAGATCAAGCCTAGAGAGACGCATAGCACTATGCATTTTCGAGCTTTTTGGTAACTTGTTGCCAAAGGGGGGAGAAAGTGTATAGATCATAGGCTTCGAGAGAGATAGCTGCTTGCTTCTTTTTGCTATCTCTTTTGCTACTTGTTTGATACTTATTTGTGTGCTTGCTTGGATGATACTTTATGTGTGTGTGAGATACTTGTATGATCATGTGTTTGATCATATCATACTTTAATGCTTGTGCTTGAATGATGCTATTATTTATCTCTCATGTATGATCATTCACTTTGCCTTGGTGATGAGTGCATATTTTATTTTCTATCATTTTGAGCGCTCCACCAAGATGTATGTGACATGGAAGAGTAACCCACGATCCTAATCGATTGTGCATTTGCATTCAAAAGCAAACTTTAAATAATAAACAAATTTAGGGGGAGCTCTTGCTTATCACATACTTCTCAAAGCGACGATATATTTCAATCTTATTATCATTTGTCGAAGCTTTGATCTATATGTTGTCGTCAATTACCAAAAAGGGGGAGATTGAAAGTGCAACTATCCCTGGGTGGTTTTGGTAATTCCTAACAACATATAGCTCATTGAACTAATGCTCTTTCAAGATGATCATTTCAGAAAGTTCAATGATTGGCATGGCATGGACTAGGAATGTGGACCCCTCAAAATGCTAAGGACACATATTGGCTCAAGCTCAAGACTCTACATTTTCATTTTAGTGATCCAAGATCACATTGAGTCCATAGGAAAAGCCAATACTATTAAAAGGGGATGAGGTGTTGCTTAATGGCTTGCTTGCTCAAAATGCTTAGTGATATGCTCCAAAAGACCTCAACCACTTTCTCATATCCACATATGTCCCAAACCAAAAGTCAAACTCGGCCCCACCGATTTGATCTATCTGGCTCCACTGATTTCATTTGACATAGCCATAGCCAGAAACCCTAATCAGTTCGGTCTCACCGATAGGGATCTCGGTCTCATCGAGATGGGGTTGCAAACTCTCTATTTCCCTTCGTAACGTTTCGGTCCAACCGAAATGAGCGATCGGTCCCACCGAGTTCGCAATGCAAACTCTCTGTTTCCTTTTCGTAACGTTTCGGTCTCACCGAAATGAGCGATCGGTCCCACCAAGTTTGCCTGACCAACTCTCTGTTTGCCTATTACAGAAATCGGTCACACCGAGTTCATGTGATCGGTCTCACCGAGATTACGTTATGCCCTAAACCTAATGAAATCGGTCCCACCAAAAATCCTAACGTTCACATTTTGAACTAAATCGGTCTGACCGAGTTTGTGTATTCGGTCCCACCTAGTTTGGTAAACTGTGTGTAACGGTTAGATTTTGTGTGGAGGCTATATATACCCCTCCACCCTTCCTCCATTCGGGGAGAGCCATTAGAACGTGCCTACACTTCCAACATTCATTTTCTGAGAGAGAACCACCTACTCATGTGTTGAGACCAAGATATTCCAATCCAACCACAAGAATCTTGATCTTTAGCCTTCCCCAAGTTGCTTTCCACTCAAATCATCTTTCCACCAAATCCAAATCTGTGTGAGAGAGTTGAGTTTTGGGGAGACTATCATTTGAAGCACAAGAGCAAGGAGTTCATCATCAACACACCATCTATTACCTTTTGGAGAGTGGTGTCTCCTAGATTGGTTAGGTGTCAATTGGGAGCCTCTGTCAAGATTATGGAGTTGAACCAAGGAGTTTGTACGGGCAAGGAGATCGCCGACTTCGTGAAGATCTACCCTAGTGAGGCAAGTCCTTCGTGGGCGATGGCCATGGTGGGATAGACAAGGTTGCTTCTTCGTGGACCCTTCGTGGGTGGAGCCCTCCGTGGACTCGCGCAGCCATTACCCTTCGTGGGTTGAAGTCTCCATCAACGTGGATGTACGATAGCACCACCTATCGGAACCACGCCAAAAATCTCCGTGTCTACATTGCGTTTGCTCCCTCCAAACTCCTCCCCTTTACCTTCATATGCAATGATTTACATTCCGCTGCTATACTCTTAGATTTACATGTGTAGCTTGATTGCTTGACTTGTGATAAGTTGCTAAAATCTACCAAGATGTAGAATTGGGAAAAGGCTAGATTTTTATTTGGTCAAGTAGTCTAATCACCCCCTCTAGACATACTTGCGATCCTACAGCGACCAATATAACCTTGAAAAGTTAGAGCAAGCACCTTGATGGGTGAATAAGATAGGGCATCTGCCTCTGACTCCTCCACTAGGGAGCTACATTGACTTAGGTCTCCCTCTAGCTCAGAACCACTGTTAGGATCATATTCTGAGCATGAATCTGTAGGTGGAGAGCATTTGCATTGCATTGCATCCAGACTTGATTTCAGTCCCTTAATGCCAAGTTTGACAGCCGTGGCATTGTTCTGCTTTATTCTTTTCATGCACACAAGCTCATAATCATTTTGATGCTGTTCAGAATATGAGATTCATGAAAACATAAAAAGTAGTCAGATTATCTATGGAATGCATTGCGGATTTAACTCGAAGAGTGTCTCCCAATAAACCCCTGCATATGCAAAGTTCACCCCCAACCGTGCTGACCAGACCACACACAGAAATACAAACCTCTTATGTCTCTATAATAGGCAGACACACATTTCAAAACTAAAGTAGGAACATTAGAATCATATCAAATTCGTATTTGAACAAATAAACTAAAGAATTATGAGTGGCATAATGTTTAGCTTCAAGGGTGGAGTGCTGGTAGTGCGACACAAAGCAAGTAGGCAGATTGTATTCCATGTAAAAGATCGTAGTCTATGTAAAAGGTGGAAATGACACTTTCTTTCTATACAATGCAGTGTTCGTTTTCCGCACATGATGGAAGAGATCACACAGAGAAATAATATTCACTCATGTCTGTGGTTCCAGTATTTTGAAACACGGTGGTCCACCGTAAAAGAATATTGACAACAAATATGACAAGGCAAGCATAGATGTAGTGAATCAATCATTTACTTGCAAGCTTACTAGGACAAGTATGCAGAATTGTAACTGCAGTAAGAGACCGTCCAAAATCTGAATCAAGAAGTTGGTCTAGCACTTATTGTTTGCAACTAATCGACGTGAATAATTGGATATCATATCGAATGAGTAAGAAAGACAAGTAAAATTGTCAACAAACCTGGCCTGCAGTAGTAATCTGGGTCAATGTCACTACGACCAACAATTCAAAATGACTAGTGTCTGTTCCTAGGGCCGGAATTTTGAAACCATGTGAACTTTACAGGTACTAAATATTACTGAAATACATCTGAACCATTAAGTGTAAGTAGTACTCAGCACACAACAAACCCTAATGACAGTCCTGCCTAATGAGTAATGAATCAATTAGAAAATGGGTGATGAGGAGTGGCTGCTGAGTTTTGAGGACGTATCTCAGGATAAATCGGGTTGGCTTAGTGGCTGCTGCATGCCTGAGCCCTGAACGGACTAGGAAGGTAGGCACAGCGGCACGCCCGAGCGGCTCCTGACCTCCTGTTAGTCCGGCGTCTCCTCCTAGAGTCATGCCATCTGGGGATGGCAAGTCGCCGGCGAGGCAGGCGGCTGGGGGCGAGTAGAGATCGGAAGCGCAGCAGAACAGAGGGGAATCGGGGCCTGGGCCGACCCAAAATCCCAGGGTGGGCCACGGCCCACCGTGGGCACCCTATAGAGATACACACCCGAGCGGCGAACATGCATTTTTGAAACTAAATTAGGAACGTTTAGCTGACCAATTAAACGACTCTGTTTTAATAATATCAGATTCGTATTTGAACAACTAAGCTTGTTTAGCTTGATGGGTGGAGCAGTGCTATTATGACACGAAGCACGTATGCTGATCATATAGTGATCATAAAAGGGGGAAACCCTAAGCATTTTTTTTGAGCAAAAGAGGGTTTCCCCTCCGATTTCTATTAAACAAACCACCACGGAACCAACAAGATCAATTAAACCCTATTATGACTGTGTCATGGCAGATTTAAAGCTGCAAACCGGAGAAATGCTATTTAGCATCCATTGTTTGCTTCGAACTAAGAACTGTATTCTAAGAGCTGAAAAGAAAGTACAGTAACCAAGTTACGATCTATTTTCTGGTTGAGATCAAAAAGTTGAGGAGATATGAAGTACCACCTCTCTTGCGGCGCCGTGTAGGCATCGGGGGTGCGTTGGCTATTGGTGGCGTTGAAGCAGATCTGCGATGATAGACGGGTGCGTCGGGGGATAAGTCCCGTTACGGTGGACGAGAAGGTCGTGTGAGCGGCCCCTGCAAAGAGGACGACGACGCCGATGAAGCAAGAGGACGCGATGCAAGGCTCTTGGTCCGTCGCCGTGGATGAGAAACGTCCATCTCTAGCAGTGGACGACGCGGTCTTGGTAGGCGCTCCAGCATGGTGGAGG
The DNA here is from genome assembly GCA_036873465.1 of Thinopyrum obtusiflorum. Classification (NCBI taxonomy): domain Eukaryota; kingdom Viridiplantae; phylum Streptophyta; class Magnoliopsida; order Poales; family Poaceae; genus Thinopyrum; species Thinopyrum obtusiflorum. The sequence continues at coordinate 68,421 of JAAAWM010012129.1, read as the reverse complement.
ACGGTGGCGATGGATGGGGTGGAGGACGACGACGATGGATGGGGTGGCGGACGGAGGAGGCTGGTCTGGGGATAGTGTTCTAGCGCGGACGGTGTATGAATGGGAAAATGGAGGGAGAGGTATGAGGAACCATGTTTTTGGGACGCGCCTGTCTAAAATATGGGAAAGTTATGAACTTAGCCCCCGTTTAAAATTTGGACGTCTCGTCGGTTGGGGATAGGACGGTAATCTCGCATCTTGCCAATATTTGCCCAGAACGATTTTGGGCGAGGAGAGGGTGTTTTGGCGCACACGGTTGGCACCCACGGTGTATGAACGAGGCTGACAGGTAGGGCGGTTGTGTCACGTCTGAGTGAAGTTACAAACCTGTCCCTATTGAAAATATTTGCCTACGTCGATTTCGGCCGAGTCGAGTTTGTTTTGCCGCCCACTGTGTATGAATGGGGAAATGGAGGGAGAGACAGAGGTCTTTCGGCCGAGATTGAATCAAATGTGTTTTGCCACCCATGTTTGGCGCCCACCATGTCGAAATGGGCTCAGAGGCGGTCGTGTCACGTCTAATTGAAGTTACTAACCTACCCCTATTGAGAGCAGTGGAAATCAGGCCGATGGATTGTCCATGTAAGGGGTAGACAGTAATTTCCATCTCCCAAACACTTGGCTTCGGGCAGCCGACGTGGGAGTGGACATTTTGCCACTTCTTTCGAATTTTGGGACAATAAGCATCCATGTTTACCCTGACAACTAAATTCGAATCCATTTTGTATTCCTATACGAATCTTTATAAATCATTCTATGTGTTTTTATATATCTTCAAAAGCACGACAAAGATGTATTCCACTATCATATATGAATATGATTTACAAATGCCGATACTCTAATTCAGAAGCTAGAATCCAGTTTAAGGTGAATTCAACTATTTGAAACCACTTTATGTCCAACTCAAGTGTCACACGCAGCATAATGTGTACTCCCATTTAGATATGTACACAAGCGATGTATCAAGATTCAAATACCGAGTCAATCAACCAATAATGTACAAAACTAACAGACATACAAACACTTATAGAGTATATGGATCAATAATATCAACTAACATACATAAGCCAGGCCGCTGTACTTTTTTTGCTAGAAGAGCATCCTTTTTTTTAGCGAAGCTAGTACAACATCTTGGCCCTTTCCGATGCGTGCCACTTAAGGTCCATCTATACTACTATTATTGCTGAATGCACATTCAGCCCGATTGGCATATTTGTAGGTCTAGCACAGCAATCAAAAAGAAATATCTCAGAGTCTTATCAATTAATACAGACTTGTGCTAAAAAAATTACAAACCAAAAAACAATTATTATATGATCTCTAAAACAAATGGTTTGATCGATTACATGAACAAACAACACAAAGGTTATTCAACGATGGAAAGAAAATTTCACCTATGATTTACCAAGTGGGAATTTAATTTCCGTTTTTCCTTCAGGACCTTAACAATGCGGTCAGTCTCAGCTTGCTTCCTATTGAAATCCACCAAATATTTAATGGTTGTCTTGAGTACTGCTTGTGATTGTGCTTTTTGCTACCTCAACATGTCAACTTCATCTCTAAGTGCAGAAGCACAATCTGTTTCTACCAATAGTTTAGCCTCTAGAGCATCAGCAGTTGGCAATTCATGATGCACGATTGGGTCAGTGCCACTACTGTGGGATGATACAACGTCCATGGGGACCTCGCTCTTTGATCTTGGGCTAACCTGTTTTGCCATTAAAGTTCCGATTGGATTCTGAAAAGTTGAAGTTAGCAAAACATCTCAACTGGGATTTATAACAGTAAACCAGTTAAATAAACAACAAATTAAAGAGTTTCAATTGGATGCTGAAAAGTAGTTATTAACATCATTGTAACCGGTTGCAGCAGCAAAGCAATTAAACAAACAAGTTTTGCAAAAGGTACCTGTTGTGGCATTGGAGTTTGTCTTGGATCCTGAAAAGTTGAGTAGCCAGTAACGTGGTTAGAGCAACCGGTTGCAGCAGCAAAGCAGTTAAACAAACAAGTTTTGCAAAAGGAACCTGTTGTGGCATTGGAGTTTGTCTTGGATCCTGAAAAGTTGAGTAGTCAGTAACTTGATTAGAGCAACAAGTTACAACAGCAAACCTGTTACACAAATATATTTTTTGAAAATGTACCTGCTGTGCAATTGGACTTCCAATTGGATCCTGAAAACTTGAAGTTGGTAAGATGATTACAGCAACAAGTTACAGCAGCAAACCAGGTAAACAAGGAAGTTTCTGAAAACATACCTGTTGTGCCAACGGAGTTTCAGTTGGATCCTGCAAACTTGAATGTTAGCAATCATAAATAAAGTGTTGTAAGAGCCATAAGAAACTAACATCAAACAAGTAAAACTAACCAGTTTTGGCAACGTATTTAATTACACATGAACTAGTAAAACTAACAAGTTCTTGGCAACGTATTAAAGTAACAAGTCGGTACCGTTTACCAGCAACACATACATATGTAAATTTCTTTGATGTAAGCAAAATGATTCCAGCACATATATAAGTTAAAAAGACGGTGTCCCTCATATAAACCTGATAGTTGTCTATCTATGAACATGCAAACATTACTAGTGCTACAAGTGATAACAACAAACCATTTAAACAAATAGGGTATCAGAACGTAAATTACACGTGAATTCTGGTGCACCCTAGAAGTACATATGACCAGCTATCTACGTGCTTAAGTAGCTATTTAAGTTCAGGCAAACAGGTAATTCTTAACGGTAAGTATCAAACACATAGATAGGCGTAATCTATAATAGGATTAACAGGCTATGGCATTATGTAATCAGTAGCAAACTAAATTAAGCCAAGCAACGTAATTGAACAATTTTGCAATAAGTGGCTAACTAAAATTCCGAGAAGCAGGTAACTGAACTTACGCTAGCTCTTTGTACAGGCACACTGCAACTTCTTTTTCGCTTACAAGGTTCTACGAAGGAGTCCATGGAATCAATTGTTTGGATACGTAGTCCCAATACTTCTTTCTTCCCACACTGCATTGGTAAGTCGAATGGTTAATCTGATAAGATGGTGCGTCCTTGATATGTTATATGAGGACGGGTTGTCAGACTAGTTGTAGCCACACACATCACACTGGCTTTTACTGTATATTTCATGCGATTACATTTGGCATATCGAGATCTAAGCAATCTACAATAGGATGAAAAGACTGGGATCCTTCACATCATTGGCGAACTCAGTTCATAGAAACAAGCAATTCAACCATTCTGTGGGTAAATCAAAAGCGTCACTGGAATATTTTTCACTACACCAATCATACACGCAAAAATGGGCGATGCCACCGTAGGGGCTGGTATGGGCGGCCGCCTCGGGTGGCTGGAAAGTGTGCACCTAGTTTGAGTCGTCCAGGTTGGCCCAGGCTAGTTTTGTTCGTCCCAACGCACGAGCAGGCAATGTAAAAAATGAAGAAAAACGTTTCAATTTGGATGGGCCAATAACGTAAGCGCAAGGCAGGCCCTATAGCAGGCTCGTGGCCCAAACGAGCGTCTCCCATATCGATTGACAGCAGGAAAAATCCCAATTCATTCACTCCAGACTCCAGTCTGGTTCGCTCCTAACTTAGCCGCCACTCGACAGACCGACACAGCACTTCCTCGCGCCCTCGTTAGAGGGCGGTCGCGAGGCTTTAAGTGAATGGAAGGACAAGAAGATGAAGATCCAACCCTGGGTGTAGCCGGCATGGGAGGCAGCGGCGGCAGCACGGGTATGGCATCGAGCTTGCACAAACGGACAGTCGCAGCTTGCAAGAGCAGCATGCGCAACGAGCAGGTACAACACATCCCTGATTATATCTAATTCAACTGTTCAATTTTTGGCCAATAGTTAAACTTGACGGTGTTGTAAAACTGCTTGTATGTAGGGAATCTATGAGAAAATGAAACCAATTTCTTCTTATTTTATAACTCCCCCAATCAATATTGAACTGACTGAACCTGATGTATCTAATCAAGTTTCCGGTGCAAACATACAAGCTCATGTTGTTCTCGAGCATGAAGTGTCTAATGAACAGACTGCTAATGAAGGATTTGATGCAAACATTTTACATGCTCCTGGTGATGAACATATAGTGTCTAATGAGGGATCTAATGCAAGCATTTTGCAAGCTCCCGTTGAAGGATTTAGTGTCTAATGATGATCTGCTATGTTGAGAGAGATATAGAGATTTGCAGGCACTGATGACAAGCAAATTATAGTACATTTTCATGGCTTGAGGAAACGTCTAGGCCATCTACCAGAAAGTCCCCGTATCATGACATCGTAGCATAAATACTTTTCTAGTCTGTTGTTTGAAACTATTGGCATACTTGTGCAGGATAGATATATTTATATGCAGTTTGCGCACTGGTTATAGGTGCAATTATACTTCGATATTTTCAGCCAGAGAACGAATAATTCAAGCAGGTACAGACCATGTTAGTAGTCCTTGTACACCATATTGCATTTTGTGTTTTTTGGTGCTTACATCATTTAGTGTTTTATAATCTGAACTACTTTGGATCATTAGCTGGTTTTCAAAGTGCATGTAGCTTCACATTTCTCAAGTTATGTTGATTTCTGGAGTGCAAGTGCCTTCGTATTTTTTAAGTTAAATGTTCGCCCCTGGTAACTTGAATTCGTGGATCTGCCACTGCACACAAATCATACACGCAGGCCAGTACGAATTAAATGAAATGCAGGGACTTACGCTAGCTCGTTGTACAGGCTCACTGCAGCTCTGCTTGCGCTTGGGATGTTCCATGTACAAGTCCATGTTAATTACCACTCGCTTGGATGTGTAGGCCTTGTGCTCCTTGCATCCCCCTCTGCATTCTTGACATGGCGAATGGTTGATCAAATAAGAAGAATCGACCTTGCTGTTGTACCAGAGGACAGATATTTACAAGGTTATACGGGTGTGCAGGATGTGTACCAGATCCCGTAGCGCCGTCATGCTTCGCTAAAAAATGGTTTTGCTTGTTTCAGATGATATCTCCAGAAGAAATAAGAGTTAAGGTCAGAGTTGCATAGGCGTGTAAGCTAAGAGAGCAGTGAAAGGATATCCAAACATCATCAGAACAGTGCACAAGGGAGTGATGTGTGGATACCTAGTTCGGGCCGTCGTTGGGGCATGCTCGGCTAGCTAGAGTGCGGGTCACTTCAGAGCCATTGAGGGTGATGCACTGGCGTTGGCTGGCCGCGCACAGATGCAAATCTTGAGTGACAGCAGAGCGCTACGATGCGGTGGAAGAGACCGTTGGTGAAGCCCCAACGGCCTTGAGGGGCAGAGGTGCGATGATGTGCTCGGTGAAGTAGCCCCGGTGAGGTGGGAGACAACGTCGGTGAAGCGCACCTGATGCGGTGGAAGTCGGTGTCTGTGAGGCACGTCGGTTGCGGCGGCCGACGTTGTCGGTGGACCACCCGGTGCGGTGGATGAGGGTGTAGATGAGGTAGCTCCGGTGCGGTGGTGAAGCCTGACCGTCGTCTTCGTCCGGCACAGAGGTGGGGAAAGAGACGAGATGAGGGGCGATTCGAACTTTACTTGGGTTGGCGGCAAATTAGGGATTTGAGCAATCTGGGCGCAGAAGGGTACGGTGGAGAAGGGATATTTTGCAGGGCTGGAATTGGAGCCGCCAGATATTTTAATCCGAAACGTCGAAGCGCGAACTTATTTTGTCGTCGTTCTTTCTTTGGGGGGGGGGGGGGGGGGGGGGGGGGGGGGGGGGGGGGGGGAGGGGGGTGGGTGGCTGGGTGCTAAGCGTCCGTACGACACAGCGACCACCACGACACGACCCTGGTCTGCCTGATGCGCCTACATTTGAGAATGCAAACGAATCTTCTTTCATTTGCAAATGAATATGTATGTATTGCCATGCCCGTGTTTTCCTTGCAAATAATTAGTCATTCGAAATGAGATACTATAAATTAATTAATGAGGAGTTATTTGAGTTTTTTTTGAAATGGTATCCACGGTATCCACGCTAACGTGGATTAGAGTGTGTGTCACATAATTAGTTATTTGAATTAGAGTGTGTGTCACATGGCGATCTCCAATTGTAACGTGGATTTCGCATTTCACGGTATCCACACTACTTTTTTAATACAAATTCAAATGTATATGATGAACACCATGGTAGTGAGAAAACTTTGGATGGATTCAAACATATGACCTACAAAATAGCACAACAATCGAGTCTATGTCAACTTTTCCAAACCTAGTATGGCACGAATTTGAAATAATTACCCATATTCATGGTCCTCAGTTCAAATCTTACAATGTACACCGAATTGAAACATTCAAATGTTGTTTTTAGACCCACCCCCGGCACACATGCTACATACTGCCTGTATCGGTCAATCTTCCTCTCCTAACCACCTTAGGAAGCTATCGGTTTCCGACACACGTTCATTCTTTCTCTCCATGTTTCGATCTCTAACTCTCTCAACTACACAACCCCCTTTTTCCACTCTGTTACCAAATGTATCTACCTCACACACCCGTCATTGCACCCCATGCCGAGCTCTCTCTCTCTCCCTCTCTCTCTCTCTCTCTCTCTCTCTCTCTGGGGGGGGGGGGGGGGGGGGGGGGGGCTCTCCCTCCCACCCTCTCTCGCTAGATACATGCATTGCCTATCTAGCCCCCCAACCTCTCGTGCGCACGCACGCACGTTGTCTATCTAGGTCACTGCCTCGAGACTGTCTCACTCTTTCTTCCGCACGGCAGGCCACACTCGCTCAATCTCGCTCTCTTTATCTGAGTCTCGTTTAACCTCACTTTCTTTCACACACAAATGATATATCTCCCGGTTCGGGTCTCGATCGACACACTCTATACTCTCTCACGCAGATTGTCTATCTAGGTGATGTCTACTACGCAACTTTATTCTTGTAGACACGTGTTGGGCCTCCAAGTGTAGAGTTTTGTAGGACAGTAGCAATTTTCCCTTAAGTGGATGACCTAAGATTTATCAATCCGTGAGAGGTGTAGGATGAAGATGGTCTTTCTCAAATGACCCTGCAACCAAATACAAGAAATCTCTTGTATCCCCAACACACCCAATACAATGGAGAATTGTATAAGTGCACTAGTTCGGCGAAGAGATGGTGATAAAAGTGTAATATTGATGGTAGAAATATATTTTTATAGTCTGAATAAATAAAAACAGTAAGGTAGCAAATAGTAAACGGGCACAAAAATGGTATTGCAATGCTTGAAAATCAGGCCCAGGGTCCGTACTTTCGCTAGTGCAATCTCCCAACAATGCTAATATAATTTGATCATATAACCACCCCTCAAAGTGCGATGAAGAATCACTCCAAAATTCCTATCTAGCGGAGAACATATGAAGAAATTGTTTGTAGGGTACGAAACCACCTCAAAGCTATTCTTTCCGTTCGATCTATTCAAGAGTTCGTACTAAAATAACACAAAGCTATTCTTTCCGTTCGATCTATCCTAGAGTTCGTACTAAAATAACACCAAAGCAAATTCATATTCATAATACTCAATCCAACACAAAGAACTTCAAAGAGTGCCCCAAGATTTCTACCGGAGAAACATACCGGAGAAATAAATTGATTCTTTTTTTTCCCCGCAAAAAAAATCGATTTATTCCCGGACAAAACCTGAAGTACTCTTTTTAATTTAAACCATGCATGCATCCACGGATATACAGGCAATGTTATTGTACCATGATAGTTTCTTACCGTAATTATGTTTCGGTTGATGATAATAACATCAAGAAAATTCGTACAATTATTCCCCACTCCAGATCGACAGTTCAAAAGTTAGGCCTCAAGAGAACAGAAAAAAATATCCATCATGAGCTTGTTTTAATTTTGGTTTTGACACCACACGACACTTCTCTTGTGGCATATGACATCATTCCAAGGTCCGTCGATGATCTGGTTACTGCAGTTGTTCCTCTGTATCGGTTACATATATAGTGGAGACAAATAGAAGATTTTAGAGTTTGTTTTAATTATAATTACATTATTTCAATGTATTTGTGCTGTAAAATATTTTTTAAATAAACCTTGCACTCTCGGACATAAAACACAATGTTCTTCTTCTCTGATAGTTTTTTTAAAACTAAAAAGCTAGCACGAGGCCTACCTTATATTTCAAAACAGGCACAAGCCTGGAGGAAAGGTCAGTTACTCTTCTCTGATAGTTTGTTGCCGTAATTGTGTTTCAGTTCATGTTAATGACAACAACAAAATTTGTACACTTTCTTACCACAGCAGATCAGTAGTTCAAAAGGTAGGCTCCCATGAGAACATTAAAAATAATATTGTCGAGAAAGAAGAGGTTCAAAGATGCCTTTATGGGAACCTTCAACCTTGTTCTTGGTGAAGGAGTTGCCTCTACTTGGACGAACAACTTATCACGGCAAGCTCAAAGTTTGGTGAGCTTTACTATATTAGGCCAATTGCAGTGATAATCGCGTTTCTAGTGCCACAGCACCATCCAATGTTATTCCCACATATTGTGTGAGGGCTTTTGAAAAGAACTTTAGGAGGGCAGAAGAATTTTTTTTTACGCGTCAACGGCGGGCTTATGCCTGCCTGAACCTTTATTGCCAACTGTCAGGGGTGGTACATACCCCAAGATCACCAAAGAGTACATGGGGTATCGAAAGAGAAAACATAGAAGGAAAATTACATCGTGTGTTGCGGTTATATTCTCCCGCCTAGATGAAACAACATGGAGCCCCAATCACGGAGCCTAATTTGTTTTTGCATATTATTACAGCGATGTGACCAGAGTCTAAGGTCGCCCGCAGCGGAGCTCGCTATATCATGGAGCCCAAGGTGCATGTTTCGGAAAACCTTTGCGTTCCGTCGTTTCCAAATATTCCAGAGAACAGCCAGCAAAATTGTTAACCTGGTTTTGTTGTTCCATTCTCCATCCCAGGCCTGGAGCAGCCCCTGCGGAGCATCGGGGCAGAGACTGTCGAGGGCCGCCCATAGCGGAGCAAGATGTTGGCAGCCGAATAGAAGATGGGCGATGGATTCGCAATGGCTGCAGAAGGGGCATGCAGCAGATGTGGCGATGCCCCGCCTGAGACGCCACTCATTTGTGAAGAGGCGGTCTTTGTTGGCTAGCCATAGAAAGATTCTGCATTTATTCGGTGCATAGTTCCTCCAGATGGCCAGGGAGAGCGTGTCTGTAGGCCTGGGCCGCCAAACCGCCTGGTATGCCAGCTTAGTGGTGAACGGCTTGCCTGCGTCCCTTGTAGTTTTTCTATCAGCCACCTGCATATTCAAGTTAACCGTGGCCAAAATAGAGCGTAGTTTGGTAAGGTCACATTCGGCTGCGTGGGACAGCCTAGGGGTTAGGTCTAAAGTTAGGGTGTTCGAGGCCATAGCACGGGCCTCAGAAGTGTGGGCACGATTGGAGTGGTAAAACAGGGCAGGGAATTGTTGCGCAAGGGTTTGGGAGGAGTCGGGAAGCTAAAGATCGAGCCAAAAGGAGGAAGTAGCTCCATTTCCAATATGCACCCTAGTCGTGGCGCGGAAGAAATCGAGACCTTTCATGATGTCCCGCCAAATAGGGGTCTGTAGGTTATCTGTCATGCCCACATCATTTGTGTTCGACCAGCCGTATTTGGAGACGATGTAGGGAGTCTCCCCCAAGGATTGCTCGTCGTGCAACTTGGAAATGTGCTTGAGGAGAAGGCAAAGATTCATGTGTGGTAGAGAGAGAAAGCCAAGCCCCCCATTGGCGAAGGGGCTGTGGATTCTCTACCTTGCCATGAGCAAGGTAGAGAAGCTACAGTACCCTGCCTTTCCCCCCTCTTTGGTCCGTTGGATCGCGAACGGACCGTCCAGATCGGATGGAACAGTGCATCGTGAACAGTATGTGAACAGTACCGTGAACAGTACCGTCAAACAGTACCCGTGAAACAGTGTTCGTGCTACAGTATTTCACCCGATCTGAACCGTCCCCCCCTGATCCAACGGGTGTGGGGCAAAGGCAGGGTACTGTAGCCCTCTACCTTGCCCATGGCAAGGTAGAGAAGCTGCGCCCTGGCGAAGGGAGCACAAACAATTTCCCAGGCAACCTTACAATTGCCACCAGATGTCGTTTCCTGGCCGGACCAAAAGAAGGCCCTGCAACGTTTCTCGATTTCCTGGATGGCTTGGCTTTCTCTCTCTAATTGGCAGAAGAATTGGCTTCACATAACTCTCCGTTGACATCTAACAGCATCCGAAAGGTTATTACAACCAATCATGATTCTCAGCTCTGAGAAGATTGTAACCCTGGAATCTCGATCTTCAAATGAAATCATGGTTGGATTCTGTGCCATGGACTTAACCATATCGAAACTACTGCGTAAGCTAGGTACTGGAAATTTTCTTGCCACCAATCTATGACTGACCGACTAAGTGATGATCGAAAAAAGACTATTTGTAACACCCAGCGTGTTGAGCCCAAACAGAAGTAGCAGCACCAGCTACATTATTTTAGGGTGTGCATAACTGCTGAAATATTGAACGGTTGGACTTCTGCTTGATTGTCCCTTTGAGTTATTGTCATCTCGCTTATTTATTCAATGATGTTAGCTGAGGACATGATTACCTTTCCCCATATATTCATACCGAGTTCCTTCTAGCTAGCATTGTTGGTTCATGACTCAGGCCCCATACACTACAGGATAGCTTATCATTTGCTTCTTAGTGCTTGATTACTTGTAGACATGGAGGTATCAGGACGTTTTTAACAAGATTGGAGAGGAGTGAGTCGACTGGTGGTGGAAGTTCGAGTTTGCATTTCTCATGCATATGAAACGTTGGAGTGCCAAGACGTATCTAGCAATGTTTCGTTGCAGGAACAAGATAAAAATGCGGAGCCTCGCCAATGATAAGCTCATTGGCCAGCTTCTAAGGCCCCGTTCGGCAATAGACCAGCGACATCACGTCCAAGACACTATGTCCATGGAAGAAAACAGCGAATCGCAAAAGCATTGAGTGGCCTCCTTTCATTAGTTGACCGGAATGTCTTATCCCACTGAATGCACATCGCCGAAAGGCTTAAAATAAATCTAGTAAAATACGTGCACCATTGTCAAGTCTGGTACTAGCGGGTGGGGATACCACTGTCTTCCTAATAACCATCCAACCACAGATTAGTTCAATAGATCGATCCAGTTTTATACCGTGAGATTGATTTTTTTGTGTGTGTGAGAACGATCGGGACCTGAGAAAAGAATACGGATCAGGAAACACTAATCTTTTTTTAGATAGGAGAGATATAAATGGCCTATAATATGGCTTACCTCTTTATTAAAGGGGTATTATAGACCATTTAAACTTCCCTTGGCACTCGACGTTCCTCTCTAGTCTAGTTGTTTGTTGCGCTGTTCCTCTGCTAGTCTTGCGGGCTGTGGCGTGGATGACTAGGAGCGCTCTACCGTCGATCCTCTCCCGTAACCCCTTTGGTAGGAGGTCCCATAGTAGATCTTCAGCAGCGCCATGCGGGCTCGACAACACCCACATGAAGGGACCTATGCAGCCCCGAGGCTATCTTTTCAAGTTGCTTCTTAGGGAAGGAGACCCTGCACGCAAAGCAGAGGAGCACGTCTAGCCATGCAAAGGCAGAAGGCGCTCCTAATTTCCGTCCCCTCCGCAGCCTGCCAGGCTGCAACCGTTGGGCCAACGGGGTGCACTACTGCATTTCCTTCAGTAGTTCATACTCGTGCTCTGTGGCGATAGTTTACTTGATCATTTCGTTCAGTCTGTTATCTAGTTGTATTTCCAGTTTCCCCCCTGTTTCATTGTCTTCGTCTGTATTCATTCATTTTCATCTTGTCCCTATCATTCGATTGTGAAATCTCTCCATAGTATTTGTATCTGTGCGTACCATGCTGTGTATCTTTCTACTACATCTGTTTGCATGTTGCATTATTCTCATGTAGTTAAAACTGTGATTTATCAGGTTCGCATTGTTGTCAATGCTCTCATCGATGAATATGCCTCTGACGAAGAAGACTGATTAACTTTATTTCCTTCGACACTACTTCCGCTGCTGTGAGAGAGATTAGTTTCAAAACTTTCGAAAGAAAATTTGAATCTCCCATTCATCCCCCTCTGGTCGATATACTTTCGGTCCTAACGGTACAGAATAAAGACAACCATCGACTGAACGATAATAAGATATGAAATTAACGCTTACGACTAAGTCGACTTATGAAATTAACACCTTCACGAGTAAACATTGTTATGTCATCGTCACCACGTGATGCTAGAGACAACCCCGACAAGAACAACGTCGCATGTGCTCATCAAAGACACCAAGTCATGTGCTGCGACTATATTATATATGCTTCTGGAGTTCAGTTCCCCCTCTTAGACTCCCGTGTCAGAAATTTCTGTTCTATGTGCTCCGATCTTTTCTTAGATCGACTATACATTTTATTATATATATATAGACACACACACACAGACACACACACAATTCTTTCGTGTGGGTCTTGGCTGATTACTAGTACACAGGCATGAAAGACATTGGGAAGTTGACAACAATAACGAAGAGAGAACTAGAAGCCTAGAGCTAGATGTTTTCAACCTTTGTGCAGCTCATGCGATTGTGGCCATTAATTCCCTTGGATCTGCATTTCTCATGCACCTTCTGTGACCGAGAAACTTCAGCATCAAAAGGAGAAGGTGTACTTGAATTATAGCCTGTATGAACCCGTTGCTTATTTAAGTGAAACCACTTGCTCAAACATGAATAAAAAGTATATATAAACTGTGTATGTACCATGGATAATAATAGTTGAGGAAACATTGATATGGTATTAAAACTTAACCAACATTCATAAAATAGTTGACTACCAATATCGACACTCAGGACGGTACGGTGCCATATAAATCACCTGAAAAAAGAGAAATGCTATTTATCCGAGACTACACTACAGGGAATTTAATGGCCTCCTGATCAATCTAATATCATGGTCAACAGGAAAGACCATTAGCATGATGCATCACTCCAAAATATACTACCACTTTGATCAAGTACCGTGGCTATACGTCGTGCATTCAGCCTTCCTTCTTGACAGAAAATGCAGTCAAACACACATCTGAAGTAGTCTCACATAATTCTTTTTGCAACTGTGGCAGCGGCAATAAGTTTTTGAGTAATTTCAGTGGTTGGCATGGCAGTTGGCACTCTCACTTGCACTTTGAGTTTCATAACAACAAAATACAAAACAAGTATTAAAGTAAGTGTGGAAATATCATGAGTTAGTCTCCAATGTAGCAAAACAAATGACCTTACTGTAAAAGTAATTTATTTTTCTATAGTAGCTGTAAGGAAACATAATTAATCAGAATGGATGGCTGGAGATGCAAGTCTCAGTCGGAACAAACATATTTGTGTACAATGAGTACGATGATTTGTCTAAGAAATTATGTCAGAACAAACATCTAGCTATGCATATATTCACATTATGCTACTTCTTCAGTCCCGAATTACTTGTCACAGAAATGGATAAAAATGGATTTTATGTAGAACTAAAATACGCCTAGATACAACCATTTCTGCAGCAAGTAAATCCAGACAGAGCGAGTATATCTTAAACACGTTTTCGGGAAAAACATTACAATATTATTTAGGGATTGTTGCCTGAGCTAGTATGTATTAGAATGCAACCAGTCACCTTCGTCGAATACAACCCATTGGGACCTTATAGCTAATTCCCACAAATGGAGGAAAAGGGTGGTTGATTAGGAATTGTGAGGGGACCAGACCACGTGGCATAACGCGCAGTTGTAAACGTTTAGCATGTAGGGTGCCAGAGATCATATAATTGAACTTGTCAGGTGGGCTCAGCAAAGACACTGAGACATGTGTTGCCACTTTAAATATGCTTCTCAAGTTCACTTCCTCTTACAAGAAGTTCCCATGTACGTGTGCAGCGTTCTCTCCTTTCCTTGACCAAACATTTTCTAATTACTCGTACCTGGGAATGGAAGGCAACGGAAAGTTCACAACACGAAAGAGCAAAGATGTAAGTGGTTGTCCATATCAGATCCTATGCTACAAATCAGATTTCAGAAGCCATTAATTCCCTTGGACATCAATTTGCAAAGAGAAACGTCAGTAGTAGTATGCAAGTAGTTGTACTAGACCTTAGAGAATCTCCACAAGATGATGTAAAGGTGGGTGCCAAAAATGGTTTAAGGGCAGCAGAGAAAGTTACTGTATAGCAGAAAATTTTCTGCCATAACATATGATGTAAAATTGGTGCCCTAAACAGTCAAACAATAACATTATTCATTGCATATTCCAAAATTACAAATTATAATACGAAATGTTCAAGATTAACATTAAAATGACATCACACTAGATTGTTAAATAGTACTACGCATGGACCATTGCTACCTCTTGAGTTTGCGTTGGTTTTTCCCTTGAAGAGGAAAGGGTGATGCAGCAAAGTAGAGTAAGTATTTCCCTCAGCATTTGAGAACCAAGGTATCAATCTAATGTCTCAGAGTCTTATCAATTAATACAGACTTGTTCTAAAAAAAAAATTACAAACCAAAAAACAAAAAACAATTATTACATGATCTCTAAAACAAAAGGTTTGATCGATTACATGAACAAACAACACAAAGGTTATTCAACGATGAAAAGAACATTTCACCTATGATTTACCAAGTGGGAATTTAATTTCCTTTTTTCCTTCAGGACCTTAACAATGCGGTCAGTCTCAGCTTGCTTCGTTTTGAAATCCACCAAATATTTAATGGTTGTCTTGAGTACTGCTTGTGATTGTGCTTTTTGCTTCCTCAACATGTCAACTTCATCTCTATGTGCAGAAGCACAATCTGTTTCTACCAATAGTTTAGCCTCTAGAGCATCAGCAGTTGGCAATTCATGATACACGATTGGGCCGGTGCCACTGCTGTGGGATGATACAACGTCCATGGGGACCTCGCTCTTTAATCTTGGGCTAACCTGTTTTGCCATTAATGTTCCGATTGGATTCCGAAAAGTTGAAGTTAGCAAAACATCTCAACTGGGAGTTATAACAGTAAACCAGTTAAACAAACAAGGAATTAAAGAGTTTCAATTGGATGCTGAAAAGTAGTTATTAACATCATTGTAACCGGTTGCAGCAGCAAAGCAGTTAAACAAACAAGTTTTGCAAAAGGTACCTGTTGTGGCATTGGAGTTTGTCTTGGATCCTGAAAAGTTAAGTAGCCAGTAACGTGATTAGAGCAACCGGTTGCAGCAGCAAAGCAGTTAAACAAACAAGTTTTGCAAAAGGAACCTGTTGTGGCATTGGAGTTTCTCTTGGATCCTGAAAAGTTGAGTAGTCAGTAACTTGATTAGACAACAGCAAACCTGTTACACAAATATATTTTTGAAAATGTACCTGCTGTGCAATTGGACTTCCAATTGGATCCTGAAAACTTGAAGTTGGTAAGATGATTACAGCAACAAGTTACATCAGCAAACCAGGTAAACAAGGAAGTTTCTGAAAACATACCTGTTGTGCCAACGGAGTTTCAGTTGGATCCTGCAAACTTGAATGTTAGCAATCATAAATAAAGTGTTGCAAGAGCCATAAGAAACTAACATCAAACAAGTAAAACTAACCAGTTTTGGCAACGTATTTAATTACACATGAACTAGTAAAACTAACAAGTTCTTGGCAACATATTAAAGTAACAAGTCGGTACTGTTTACCAGCAACACAGACATCTGTAAATTTCTTTGATGTAAGAAAAATGATTCCAACACATATATAAGTTAAAAAGACGGTGTCCCTCATATAAACCTGATAGTTATCTATCTATGAACATGCAAACATTACTAGTGCTACAAGTGATAACAGCAAACCATTTAAACAAACATGGTATCAGAACGTAAATTACACGTGAATTCTGCTGCACCGGGGGGGGGGGGGGGGGGGGGGGGGGGGGGGGGGGGGGGGGGGGGGGGGGGGGGGGGGGGGGGGGGGGGGGGGGGGGGGGGGGGGGGGGGGGGGGGGGGGGGGGGGGGGGGGGGGGGGGGGGGGGGGGGGGGGGGGGGGGGGGGGGGGGGGGGGGGGGGGGGGGGGGGGGGGGGGGGGGGGGGGGGGGGGGGGGGGGGGGGGGGGGGGGGGGGGGGGGGGGGGGGGGGGGGGGGGGGGGGGGGGGGGGGGGGGGGGGGGGGGGGGGGGGGGGGGGGGGGGGGGGGGGGGGGGGGGGGGGGGGGGGGGGGGGGGGGGGGGGGGGGGGGGGGGGGGGGGGGGGGGGGGGGGGGGGGGGGGGGGGGGGGGGGGGGGGGGGGGGGGGGGGGGGGGGGGGGGGGGGGGGGGGGGGGGGGGGGGGGGGGGGGGGGGGGGGGGGGGGGGGGGGGGGGGGGGGGGGGGGGGGGGGGGGGGGGGGGGGGGGGGGGGGGGGGGGGGGGGGGGGGGGGGGGGGGGGGGGGGGGGGGGGGGGGGGGGGGGGGGGGGGGGGGGGGGGGGGGGGGGGGGGGGGGGGGGGGGGGGGGGGGGGGGGGGGGGGGGGGGGGGGGGGGGGGGGGGGGGGGGGGGGGGGGGGGGGGGGGGGGGGGGGGGGGGGGGGGGGGGGGGGGGGGGGGGGGGGGGGGGGGGGGGGGGGGGGGGGGGGGGGGGGGGGGGGGGGGGGGGGGGGGGGGGGGGGGGGGGGGGGGGGGGGGGGGGGGGGGGGGGGGGGGGGGGGGGGGGGGGGGGGGGGGGGGGGGGGGGGGGGGGGGGGGGGGGGGGGGGGGGGGGGGGGGGGGGGGGGGGGGGGGGGGGGGGGGGGGGGGGGGGGGGGGGGGGGGGGGGGGGGGGGGGGGGGGGGGGGGGGGGGGGGGGGGGGGGGGGGGGGGGGGGGGGGGGGGGGGGGGGGGGGGGGGGGGGGGGGGGGGGGGGGGGGGGGGGGGGGGGGGGGGGGGGGGGGGGGGGGGGGGGGGGGGGGGGGGGGGGGGGGGGGGGGGGGGGGGGGGGGGGGGGGGGGGGGGGGGGGGGGGGGGGGGGGGGGGGGGGGGGGGGGGGGGGGGGGGGGGGGGGGGGGGGGGGGGGGGGGGGGGGGGGGGGGGGGGGGGGGGGGGGGGGGGGGGGGGGGGGGGGGGGGGGGGGGGGGGGGGGGGGGGGGGGGGGGGGGGGGGGGGGGGGGGGGGGGGGGGGGGGGGGGGGGGGGGGGGGGGGGGGGGGGGGGGGGGGGGGGGGGGGGGGGGGGGGGGGGGGGGGGGGGGGGGGGGGGGGGGGGGGGGGGGGGGGGGGGGGGGGGGGGGGGGGGGGGGGGGGGGGGGGGGGGGGGGGGGGGGGGGGGGGGGGGGGGGGGGGGGGGGGGGGGGGGGGGGGGGGGGGGGGGGGGGGGGGGGGGGGGGGGGGGGGGGGGGGGGGGGGGGGGGGGGGGGGGGGGGGGGGGGGGGGGGGGGGGGGGGGGGGGGGGGGGGGGGGGGGGGGGGGGGGGGGGGGGGGGGGGGGGGGGGGGGGGGGGGGGGGGGGGGGGGGGGGGGGGGGGGGGGGGGGGGGGGGGGGGGGGGGGGGGGGGGGGGGGGGGGGGGGGGGGGGGGGGGGGGGGGGGGGGGGGGGGGGGGGGGGGGGGGGGGGGGGGGGGGGGGGGGGGGGGGGGGGGGGGGGGGGGGGGGGGGGGGGGGGGGGGGGGGGGGGGGGGGGGGGGGGGGGGGGGGGGGGGGGGGGGGGGGGGGGGGGGGGGGGGGGGGGGGGGGGGGGGGGGGGGGGGGGGGGGGGGGGGGGGGGGGGGGGGGGGGGGGGGGGGGGGGGGGGGGGGGGGGGGGGGGGGGGGGGGGGGGGGGGGGGGGGGGGGGGGGGGGGGGGGGGGGGGGGGGGGGGGCGATACCCCATTGTCACCACGAGTATTCAATTGCAAGACATATATCAAGTGCTCTCAAATCCATAAAAGTATTCAATCCGATAACAACGAAATCTTAAAGGGAAAACTCAATTCATCACAACAAGATAGAGAGGGGAAAACACCATATGATCCGACTATATTAACAAAGCCCGCGATACATCAGGATCGTGACATCTCAAGAACACGAGAGAGAGAGAGAGAGAGAGAGAGAGAGAGATTAAACACATAGCTACTGGTACAAACCCTCAGCCCTGAGGGTGGACTACTCCCTCCTCATCGTGGTGGCTGCCGGGATGATGAAGATGGCCACCGGAGATGATTCCCCCCTCCGGCAGGGTGCCAGAATGGGGTCTAGATTGGTTTTCGGTGGCTATAGAGGCCTGCGGCGGCGGAACTTCTGATCTAGATTAACCCCGAGGGTTTCTGGAATTTTTGGGAATTTATAGGGTAAAGAGGGGGTGCGGGAGGCCACCGAGGTGGGCACAACCCACCTGGGCAGGCTTGGGCCCCCAGGCGCGCCCTGGTGGGTTGTGCCCCCCTCGGGGCACCCCCAGGTGCTTCTCTAGCCCATCCTGAGTGTTCTGGTCCATAAAAAATCTCCAAAAAGTTTCGCGGTGTTTGGACTCCGTTTGATATTGATTTCCTGCGATGTAAAAAATAAGCAAAAAACAACAACTGGCACTGGGCACTGGGTCAATAGGTTATTCCCAAAAAATGATATAAAGTTGCTATAAAATGATTGTAAAACATCCAAGAATGATAATATAATGGCATGAATACTTCATAAATTATAGATACGTTGGAGACGTATCACTAGGTCAGTCCATCCAAGCCGCCCCCACTCTTTCGACCTCATGGCGGGCCACGCTCGCTCAATCTCTCTCTCTCTCTCTCTCTCTCTCTCTCTGTGTGTCTCTCTCTCTCTCTCTGTATGTCTCGATTGACCTCGCTCTTTCTCGGACAAAAATGATATATCTCCATGTTTGAGCCCAATTCGACATATTCATATTGTATACTCTCTCACGCACATTGTCTATCTAGGTCAGTCTCTCCAACCCGTCTCACTCTTTCGATCGCACGACGACCCACACTCGCTCAATCTCTCTCCCTTTATATATGTAATCGATTGACCTTGATTCCTCCCACGCACAAAATATATCTACATGTCTGTGACTGGATCATCTCTCAAGCTCTATCTTACAGCCCTCACCCTTCCCAAAAGCTCAATCAGACAATATCTCTCCAGAGCATATATATCTTTTCAATGAATGTCGGACCACACTCAGTTTGTCTCTCTATCTATATGTGTCTCGATTGACCTCACTTTCTCACGCTGTATCTTCCACACATTGAAGCTACCTCTCCATCCCTCGCAAAGCCGGAGCTATTTACATTGCGAGGGGGACTCCAACCTTGGATTAATTTGTGTAGGCATTTATTCCGGTGGGTTTAGATTATATTTTTGTAGCATTCGGCCCACAACTACTCCAAACACCGTTGCAACCCCCGCACCTCCCCCAATTGATTTCCCTCTGGCTCGATCATCGCTCTCTCGCACGTCCTTTCTCGCCTTCAACGTCGCACCATGGTATTTTTGCAAAAAACTCTGTTGTTCTCTTTAATTATTACAAATAAGCTACAAAACTACACACCGATAGTCCACCTGTAATGGAACAAATTTTGACCCACAAATTAAAGTGCGACAAACTACACACCGAGGGGCCCACCTGTCATGAAACAAATTTGGACCCATATAAAAATTAAAAATTAAAAAGGACGAGGATCGAACATGCGACCGGGGCCTTCAAGCCGCACGTCAATAGGCAACATACGTAGTACATCAATGTTTGTTGTACCCCCCTTTGTCCATATACTGTTTTTATATTACCACAGCCTATTTAATGGATAACATGTAATATTATTTTTAGTACATTAGCGGGACCGGCTCGTTAGCACGTACTATTCACCTTCACTTATTGGTGGGTTCCATGTCTGCTCTCTCTCTCTCTCTCTTCCCCTTCTATGTTTAGACGCATGAGCAAACACGAAGAACTCGCGGGCGATGTTGCCGTTGACCATATCTGGACGCGTTCACAAGTTACGGCACCAGTTTCACGTACTAGTAGTACTAGTCAATGTGTACGTGCAATGCACGTTAATTTGGAAGTATAATAAGTGTCGGGGGTTGGGTGCGACATATGCCAATGGATGGCTTATCATGGTGGGAGCGAGTAGAACGTCGCCGGTGCCTGGAAGCGGGATGAGGCGTAGACACGAACGCCGGCGTACTTTACCCAGGTTCGGGGCTCTCCTAGGAGATAACACCCCTAGTCCTGCTCTGCGGGGTCCCCGCATGATCACTAAGGCACTAGTGTGTACAATGGTGCTCCTCGAGCTGTATGCTAGAGGTAGGAGAAGGCAGGCACGCTCCCTCCTTCCTCTAGATATGAGTCTAGTCCTCTCAGGTTCGGAACCCTTTGCATGGGTGCCCTGGGGGGTTTATATAGGCCTACCCCCCAGGGGTACAATGGTAATCTGGCCGTGTGTAGGGCCCGGCCGTCAGTGTCTCTGGTCGCCGGCTTCTCCGCCGGCTGCTGGGGCCCGCCGCCTGGTGGGCCCCGCCGACTGGTCCGGTCAGCGGCTGACCATTGTAGCCGTGATGCTGATGACGCAGGCTTGGTCAGGGGAGCGTGGCTACAGTCCCGCCGCACGGTGGGGGATCACTGTAGCCACTCCGTGTCCCATCTGGTTAATGGTGCGTGGACCCCGAGGGAGGAGAGGGCCACCTCCTGGAGGCCGGCCTTCCTCAGGTCCGACTGGTCAGGCTCCCGTTGACTTCCGGGCTCTCACTGCCAGGTAGGGTCCGCCGCCTGCAGGCCGTACTGACAAGCCATCGTGGGAACAGGGTTCTGCCTGTCAGGAGTGACGTCAAGGGCTGAGTGGCAACAGTGCCGCGCTAGGAGGAGATCTCCGCCGGTACGAAGCACTGTGGCCACGCCCTACCTTGGATTCGGGGGGGATGGGCTACACTGTAGCCTTACCCTGTCTTGTCTCCTTAATGGAGGCGCAAACTCTGAGGGTGCCGTGGGCCAACTACCAGGAGCCGGCCTCTCTGGAGGCCGCCTGTGAGGAGTCGGCCCGTCTTGATGCCGTCTTCTGGATCTCGGCCATCTTCGGGCAGCCGGCTGCTTGGACCAGCCGGCCGTCAGAAGGCGGCGCTTCATCTTGGACGTTTATGGGCGCAGCCGGCCCAATGTTTTGAACAGCTCAGGGACTCGAGTTAGGCTACCCGTGGCCCATTACTCCGACAATAAGTGCATGCGGATATTAAGTAGAATATTATTTGCGTGTTATTATGTGATTAGCACTACTTTTGGCATGAAATTAACTGCACGCTAAACGTGTTGAGCGCTCGACATTGAAGCAGTCTAGGTCGTTGGATGAGAAGGAATACATGTGGCTTGATGACGTTTTATATTTAATTTGATATGGCTCTAGAAGAACATTCAATCGATCAAACCATATATTTCATTCAGTCTGACAACGACTTTACATTCATACGACGATCGATCTAAAATAAACGGAAATGATAAACGTTCGGATTTTAAACATGGCAATCCGAACATTTTTCATGGCAAATTTAGATTACAGGGCGGCGGCGGGGGCGTCTTGTGGTGGGAAGCGGCTCCTCTGCCGTGCTCTGTGTGTCGTCGGGCCACTGACCGACGGCGACGGCGATGGCGGCGTCTTGCGCCGTTGTTGGCGTACTCCTGGATGTTGGCCCTAGCTTCAAGGAAGGCCACAATGTTCTGGACTTCGGTCTCCAGGAGCGAGTCAACTGGCGGGAGGAGGTGACTGGTATTGGTGCAAGGAAGCGGTCGACGGTGGCCATCCATGCCGCTGAGGGGGGCACTGGCACCCGCCCAGGGACAGGCGCTGGCAATGGCGCGGCTGAGACATTCGTGTGCATGGGCACCGGCACGGGCGCGCGCGTCAGTGCACGCGCAGGCTCATGCGCTGGCAGGTCCACGGGCACCGGCACGGGCACGCGCGTCAGTGCACGCGCATGCGCATGCCCTGGCAGTTTCACGGGCGCGTGAAAGTCGGCGGGGACCTCGTCGAACCCCGTGGCATCAAGCTCGGCGACAATGTGCGGCTCCCAGCCCATCAATGCCACGGGGATGGGCGCTGGTGCAGTCGGGGCGACGGGAGCCGGAACGGTAGCGGGGACAGGCGTGGCGTCTTCCCGCAAGGCCGGTTCAAGCTCGTCCCAAAGCGCCTTATGTTCTTGAGACTCCAACTGGGTGTCTTCCTCAGGAAACTGGAAGACTAAGGGCAGACCATCGTGATGCGGCATGGCGTACGGTTAGGTAAGGCTGGTTGGAGGTAGACGACAGGAGAATCGGAGAGGAAGAGAGAAGATTGTAGCGATACTGGGTAGTACGGGGTTGATTTTAAACTGCGGCACCGGCGCCATTAAAAGTGGGGGCAGCTGGGACGAAGGTGGGCGGCGGAGCCTGGTCAAAGGGCTCGCCTCCCGGTGAGCCTGTGCAGCAGTCTACTCGCACGCCTCCCGGTCAGCCGGTGCAGTGGTCTGCTCGCACGCCTCCCGTCGACTCACACGCTTGCTCAGACGGCACCTGCCAATGAGAAGCAGGACTCGTGGAGGCACGTAAACGCCCACGATTTCAATAGTGAAAGCGTTCGCCTTAACGTGACAGGTCTTTGTTCCAAAATACCTTGGCTCTTCATTTGTGCAACTTCTCATAAGCAGCTTGTCTCAAATTGAAGAAAAAAAATTACATAGGAATATTTGTGCCATATCACGAGACCATGCTCAGTTTCATGAATTTCCGGTCACTTTTGGATTTTCTGAAATTTAAAATCCAGGATTCAAAACAATATCATAACCTGCATCATGCAATAATTTTCAAGCGATACATCTTTCCTGTTGTATTTCTTAAGAAAGGATTTGGTCAAACATTTTTATTAGTTAGACTTTAGATAAGTTATATATGTAGAGTAAAAGGATAATCCCTCCGTACCAGTGCATTTCCTGATATATTAACTCAAGTACTAGGCACGAACAAACGGGCTCAATTCTGTGCTCATCCTGGTGCAGTACTCCTATTAGTACTAGGCAATGGAGTTGACGGGTGACCTTGGGTAGCGGCAACCGAGGGAATTGAACCATGCTCGGCACAGTAGGTAATGTTGTCTAGTTACTAAAGCATCCCTCCATTGTTCATCGGTAGTCATTATGGACCGGGGAGATGAGGGGAATTTTCTAGGGCTGGAATTCTGGCCGCCAGATATTTCGACTCGAAACGCGGAGGCTCGACTGGTTGGGGTTGGCTAATGTGCGTACCACACATGCCACCAAAAGGACACGAGCCCTTTTTTTTGAGGATCAACACGAGCCAGGGTCTTGCTGGTACGCCGTTGGGTCCTACCATTCGAGAATACAAAAGGAATCTTTTAAATTGCCGAACGAATCTATGTGTATTACAATGCTCGTATTTTCCTTTCAAATAGTAATCTAAACGTGGTAATTGATTTATGACGAGTTCTTGAATTAGAGTGAGTTTGTGATATAGTGATCTCAATGTGGATTTCACATTTCATGGTATCCCTAGTATGTTTTTCATTGCAAATTCAAATTTAAAAGATGAACGATATGGTGGTGAGAAATCTTTGTATGTATCAAGCATATGACCACACACACACACGCGCGCGCGCACGAATACAACAACAATCCAGTAAGTATAGTGCATCTATTTTTCCAAACCATGCATGTATGACACGAATTCAAAAATACTCCTTCTATTCCTAAATATTTGTCTTTTAGAGATTTCAACAAGTGACTACATACGGAGCAAAATGAGTGAATTTACACTCTAAAATATGTCTATATACATCCGTATGTGGCAGTCCATTTGAAATGTCTAAAAAGACTAATATTTAGGAACAAAGGGAGTAAAATGTAAGACATGCATGGTCCTCAATTCAATATTTAAAATGAACAGGAAACTGAAACATGAATATTAAGTCTAGTACTACATACATGCAAATGTTGTGTTTAGGCGGAGCTATGTAGATTGTCGGGGGTTAACCCCTTGACCTTAGATAAAATTGTGAAGCTCTGTTTAGGATTGTTTAGATTGTATTATTTGAACATTACTAGCAAGATGCCCATGCGTTGCACGGAACATCAAGATGCATTTGTATGAGTAGTTTATCTTGTGGGAGAAAAGGATGAACGAGGGAAGGCCTTATTTGCAAATGTGGAGAGGGGTGTGGGTATCCTTTTGCAAAATTGCCATAGTTTCCTTCCTATCCGTCGGATATAAATCGGACGGCCTATATTGCAGGATGGCAGGCACACCATCATCACCAACTCTGTTTTTTATAAGAGTAGAGAAAAATTGTGAAGCTATGTTTAGGATTGTTTTGATTGTATTATTTGAACATTATATTTGTCCCCACCCTCCCAAACACCGATTGGTTGTGCACCCCCTCCTCCCCGGGAGAATATCATGTGCCCCCACACCTTAGATGCTATATGCTGATACAAGTTGCTTGGGGCTTGTAGATCTGAGATATAGCAGCTCACATGATGTCTTAATATTTGTTACAGGAAACCTTAATGAGTTTAAGAATTGCACACAATTTGTACAAAAACTACTCAGATGCCCTTGGATCCCATATCCAACGACCTCGAGGCTTGTATCACCGTAGCATCTAAGATGAAGGAGGACCTCATATTCTCCTGTATGTAAGAATATCATGCGCTACCACACCTTAGATGCTTTGGTGATACAAGCTCTTCGGAGCCATTGGATTTGTGATCCAACAACTCCTCAGTGGTTCAAATGTTTTTTTTGCAAAAAAGCCCCAAAAGAGTTCGGCCCCTGCTTACAAGCACAAAGACTGCTCAGATGCCATTGGATCTCAGATTAAATGACCTCGAAGCTCGTATCACCGTACCATCCAAGCTGTGAGAGCACCTGATGTTTTCTCGCACGGGAGAATATGAGGTGCTCCCGCACCGTAGATTCTATGGTGATACGAGTTCCCAGAGATCTAACAGCTCACAGTAGGAGGTTTGAATGTTTTTGCAATATACGCCTGAGAGAGTTTGGGAATTGTGCAGAAAGTACAAGTACTACGCATGTCGCATCTGATCACGGATCATACGACCTAGATGCTCGTATCACCGCAGCGGCTAATTAAGCTACAGGGAGCACCTAATATGAGCAATGGGGAGCCGTTGGATCCAAGATGCAGCGGCACGCACGAGGCCTGAATGTTTTATTTGCAAAAAACCCTTGGAGAGTTTGGAAATTGCGCATAGTTACAAAGACTACTCCCAAGCCATTGGATCTCAGTTCCAACGACGTGAAAACTCGTATCACCATAGCATCTAAGCCGCGGGGTGGATGTGATATTCTATGCCGCTGTCATTTTTGTTCCTAAACTTGCAAAATATGTGTAACTCATGTTGTTACTTGTCTAACTGCGCAAAGTGTTTGTTCAAAAAAACCATCCTACACTGGAATATCGGAACAACACACAGGGGTCCCACTTGTCATTGATCAAATTTGGACCTAAAACTAACAAATCTGAAAGACGAGATTCGAACTGGCAACCTGGACTACAAAGCATAATTCGATAGCCTGAAACAACAACGGTTGTTGGCTTTGTCCCATAACTTGATTTTATACAGTATTACGTTGAGTAGAGTAGAGGGAGTGGCTCGTCAACACGTGCATGACCATTGACTCACTTACTGGTGGTTCCCAGGTCTGCGGTCTCTCTCTCCTCTCCATCGTCTAACCTTTAGACGCACGGGAACACACGAAGAGCGGTGCTAGCTTGCCGTGGTGTTATTATAACTAAAAAAAGCTTGGAAAATAGAAGAATCGCCTAGAACAAGAGACGTTGTGGCTGGTCGAGACGGAGCTAACCACACCTATCCTCCGTGCCATGTTAGCATGATGAAGCTGTGTGGCTAGTGGGGTGTTTTCGACCGACTGGCTGGGTCCCGAGGTCGAACCATAGGTAGTACGTCTGATACAGTATATTTTTACACGCACATTTTTCCTCCGTGCCGAGATGTGGCACACTCTACCGCGCGGTTTCGGGGTCCTCCCGGGTGGTGCACGCATATATTCTTCCTTGCCGAGATGTGGAACGCCCTACCGCGCGTTTTCTGGGTCCTCCTCGGTCGTAGTGCCGAAGCAAGTAAATGAGTCATCAAATCACGAAAGACCACCTTTTCCGCCGAGTACATCAGTGAAGCACAGTGGCTAGCTAGTTGGGCTAGTGCGACCGATTAGCTAGGCCGCCGCCACATTTGTTTTTTCACCCCTTTTTTTATCTCCTTGCCGGCAGGTAAATTTAAATATCCACCACGGCGTTGCTCTGGTCTTTGGGTGCGGCAGGTGCAGCAGGATTTTTAATTTTTTGATTGACGGGAGCAGGCGCGGCAGGATTTTTATTTTTTTTGATTGATGGGAGCAGGCGTGGCAGCAATTAGTCACGATGACTCTGCCTGTAAAACCCACTGCTCCCTAATGTGAAAAGTCATCGACTGGTGTTTTCCCATGGTGAAAACCAAAAGATTCACCCCGCTCCTCGGCTAGCTCCCTCCGCCTTCCCGTAGATTGCATTGCCTTTCAGCCGTTTTGCCCCCTTTGCTTCCTCTCCCCATTGCTTCTACCTGGTGCCATGGTGGCGCAGCAGATCACGGAGTCTGAGGTGAGGCGCCTGACACAGGAGCTCCAGGCCAAGGATGCGGAGCTCAGGGCCAAGGACGTGGAGCTCTGTGAGCTCAAGGAGGAGAGGAGTGCCATGCTCCTCCTTTATGTGCGGGAGTTCACGGAGCTTCAAAAGCGGCAGGCGTCCACCACAAAGATGCTTGAGGCGTCGGCGGCGTTGCTGCAGAAAGCGGGAGATACGATAGGCTGTCAGGCGAGCCGGCTGGAGCGCGAGCGGGCCGATCGTGACGAGGTCCAGGATCGCCTCAGCCACTTGGTGGACCATGTTGCCACGCACGTGTTGCGGCTGCGCGATGCCTACCGTCGTGCCAGCACGACCATTCCGGCCGTCGGGCTAAACCCGTTCGACCACCCCGTCGACTTCAACGAGCTGCGGCTTCCTGACCTGGTCTCCTTCTTCACCTATATCTCCGAGGAGCTGAGCCGTCTCTGCGCGATGGTAGGGGCGGAGCTGGACAAGGAGGGGTTGCGGGCTGTCATCGCCGTTGCCGGGCGAATCTTCTCAGGGCTTCGTCACCGGAATCCATTCATGCCATTGGACGCCGTCTTTGACGAGCTGGCTCCCGTCGACCGGGAGTGGGCTCTGCGGGCGGTTGCACCCTGCATCACCAACGTCGTGCACCTCAAGAAGCAGAGGGACTTTAGTGGTGTTTAGGCGTCCTCTGCATGGGCATGTCCATGTCTCAGCGCAACATGACAGTTGGATCAAACTCAGACGGTGCAGATCAGTCACTGTAGCACAAAGCGTGTGGGTGTGTTTGGTTGCATTCTCATCTCAATATAGTTGTTCCCTCTTCGTGCATGCTCATCTCAGCACCCCTCTTCATGCATGCTACTAGTGTATTTGTGTTAACCTACTAGTGTGGACTCATGCACCCTTCATGCACTCTGCTAAACACCCAAAAGTGGGCCGAGAAGGGAACTTTTGCTCCCATCCCGTGCACCGTTCATACACCCTGCCTAACACTGATTCGTGCTTCATATGGTTCATGTTCCGTGGAGTACTGTAGCATCGTACTCTCCGTGCATTGTACACCTAGTTCTGTTAACATTGATCTCACCGTTCATTCTCGACTGGACAGTCAAAAAAGGGGTACTATGTTACATTACTGTTCATATAGTTGACATGCGCACAACATCATTTGTTATCATCATATCTTACTACACTAGCAACAATATTATGTAGTACTGACGTATGAACCACTGCACATGCCTAGTCGTAGGAGCACTGAGTATGTTCAAGTGGCTGCCGTGTTTCGCACTCCTCCGTCGTAAGAGTGGAAACGCTTGCTGTAATCATTTTTTTTCTTCAGAAAAACAGTGGACACGCTCTACCATGTGGATCCTCCTCGATAGTCGTAGGGAACCTTGCTACTCACTTTCGCCGACGTGTGGGACAGCCAGCATCGGGGTCCACTAGCCATGCACTAAATTACTCCGTAGTAGAGTGCCCAATTGCATGGTAGACTACCCCGATCGAAGCGCCGCAGTAATGCCCAATGAGCCATCAAATCACAAAACCCCCTCCTTTCCAGCAGTAAGTTGGGCTGATGAAGCAACCATCATTTCACTCTTCTCCCTCAGCTTCCTCTCTTGAAGAAAACCCCAACTCACTTCTCCCTCATCTTGTTCCTCATTTCTTCAAGAAAACCCCGACCTGCTTCTGCCATTGTTCTTCTCTCCCAAAGAAGGAAGGGTGAGCGCATCAATGGTGTTGATTCTGGCCAAGGCCCGGTCTTGCAACCCCGAGACTGATCCTATAACTCCCTCTCTGTTCTTCTTTTGGGTTTGTGATTATGGTTTCTTTTATTTCTATTTGACAGATTCTTGATGGACGCTGGAGCATCGGCCGAAGTGATGTCTATGGCTCTGGCCAAAACCGTCGAGGCTCATGGTACGAAGAAGCGCAAGCACCCCGCCGAGACTACCACAGACAAGCTCAAAGCCATCGCCCTGTCCAAGCCCCCCTCTCCGGGATCCCTCATTAAGCAAGTCCAGGTAATATCTCTTCTTGACGATCTTGATCGTGTTTTTTCATCTAACATGCAATACTAGTACTAGTAGTACAACTTTCTGGGTGATCTTGCATGTGATTTTTGTGTGCCAAATGACGGTTCTAAATTCCTATTTTGACCAAAACATGCGAGAGGTTGACACTGATTTCTTATAGATTACTTTCAACTACTTTATGAACATCAATGCTACCTTTGAAGAGGGTATATTTGCCTCAGTAACTTGTGTTATGGATATTTCAAGTAACCCCTCTACTCTCATGCCTTTGAAGACATGTTCTAGTGTCTTTGTTCACTCATTTCTGTGCGTATATGTAGTCATATATGGAGTAAAATATCAAAACTCATCTTATATTTCTGAACGGAGGTAGTAATAAAATATTTGGTTTCTGTTTGAATTAGAACCAGGTCCGCGGTGGAGATGAAGTTCTCAAAGTCATGCCATGTGAACTGGAAGACCCTAGGATGAGTTCTACTACTAAACTATCCAGCTGTTGTGTCCTTGTCGCCACATGTCCTGAACTAGTGTTTTCCTGTAGCATTGTTGTCAGGCGTGTTCTCAAGGCTATACTTGACCACAACAATTTCCTGGTTGTGCCTTCGATTATGAAGGGTGTGGTTCTTGTAAAGCTTTCCGACAAATCTGATGCGGCATGTCTTCATCATCATGTTTATGAGTGGAAAGACCACTCTGTTAGGTTCTCCAAGGTTGACGAGATGGTGATGGTGCAGGTAGACATCTCTCACGAAGTCCATGGCCTAGTCAGTTATGCGGGGTTCATCCCGTAGGTCGGTGGCAAGAAATAGTCTGTAGAGTTTAATTAGTGCAACTTTGCTTGTCCGTAGTAAGTACTATTGTTCAGTACTTGATTTGTGTGTGTGAACCCTGTATTGTTTAGTACTGCCGCTTTTAGTGTGTGGTGAGTCCTGAGAATAGTCTATGTTAATGTCTGTCCACTCAATTCAGTCTGTATATTTTGAAGTATCCAGATCATCTTTTTTGTGAGGACGGTTTATCAATTATGGTTACACTCCAATATCTGTATGCATTGCAGGGTTTATCGCACCCACCAGGATTTCCAGTCCCATGGATGATCGGTCCATACGATTTGTCATGACCTTTGGACTGTCCTGCTTGTGGGAGTAGGCGGGGGCCCTGCATGCCACACGTAGTTGGACGATCAATCTTCTGTTTAGTACTTCAACATAGTGATTTCCTGGCACTCATGTCACATCAAGTAAATCTTATTGATTTACTGTCTAAATCTTATTGATTTAATGTCATGTTTTCTTACTTTTGTTGCAATTTTATGATGCAGGTTTTGCCATGTGACATTCATCATAGAATAAACCGTTTGGTTTGCTCTACGATGGTTATTTTTGCAGGTTTCACTTCTTATGTCGTGTCAGTAATGAAGGCACTGTCCATCACTTATATTACTGGAAACAATTGGATCAGTCTGTTGTCTGAGTACAAGCTGAATCCCTATGATGAACTGCAGTTTGGTTTAACAAACACGCCACACTTAGTCCTTCTCGCGTTTAAAACAAATGAAGAAAAAGACTGGATCACTGTCACGGAGCCTAGTCAAGTTAGAAAGCTGATCATAGCAGACCACACACGATCGCTGCTGTCTCGCACATCGGTACCACCTTCAGCAACGGATCGAGCACCGGCACCTCCGACGGCACTTGCTCTAGAACTGACAGTGGCAGCAGCTCAGTCTGATCCAGCTGAGGATTGGGCACCGACCGCGTTAGCGGGTCAGGCTGATCTACTGGAGGATCGGGCATCGACACCGGCACCAGCTCTACAAGGAGCACCATCTCCGGCAGCGGCAGCGGCACTACCAGTTGCACCGGCGCGGCACCAGCAATGGCTCCGGCACCTGCACCAACACTTGCACTTGCATCTGCTCCAGCCCGTGCAGTGGCAATGGAACCAGCAGTTGCACCGGCAACAGACTGGGCTGCAGTTCGCACTGCATATACCAAAGTCCTTACAAAAACCGACATCTCCACCTTCTTGGTAAGCATTGGCCGCCCAAGTGCTTCGTTCTTTTTTCTTTCCATGTTGTTTCACATGATTCACTGTGTTGATCTAACTGTTTGTGTATGTCTTCTTGTTTGCAAACAGAGAATTCCTAGAGCAACGAGGGAGTCGTTCAACAATCCGGGCGACCGTGGCCAAGTTTCTCTTACCATGCGCAGCCTTGGTGTGAATGAACCTGCTCAATATACCGTAAGTACAAAGGATGGTCGCATGATGATCGATGCTAAAGGATGGTCAAGGTTCAAATCTATATCATATCTTGCGGTAGGGGATGATGTCAAAATCGAACTTTCTCGGCAAGGAGAGCTGGTCGAAATCAACTTTGAAATTCTTCAGTAGCAGCACGCAACTGCCGAACTGATCTATCCTCCGAGAGATTTTGATGTAATAATATGGCATGGTGAAACAAGTGTCCTATGTGTATAAGTAGTACGATAGTATTATTTATCACGTAGTATATTTTTGATAGAATTGCAACTCTGATTGCTGGTTAGGAACTGTCGTTCGATTTCATTCTAACAGTTGTCGTGCTTTATTCAATTTTGTGTATTTGCCTTGCGACAGCATCTAAAACCAGCGCCGTACCGATCGCTTGCAATATGAAAAGCGCTGAGGTAGAACACATGGTCCCCCAAACATGCAGGCCCACTGGCCTGTGGCCTAAAGTCCACAACCGTGAGCCTGTATGAGTATTATATTCTCAGCTGAACCCCCATAATGCTCGTGCATTGCATGTAACATCAAGATGCATTTGTATGAGTAGTTTATCTTGTGAGAGAAAAGGATGAACGAGGGAAGGCCTTATTTGCAAATGTGGAGAGGTGTGTGGGTACCTTTTTGCAAAATTGCCATAGTTTCCTTCCTATCCGTCAGATATAAATCGGATGGCCTATATTACAGGACGGCGGGCACACCATCATCACCAACTTGTTTTTTATAATTATATATGTTATATATATTCTCCTTGATTTTTCTTATGTATAAAGTTGTGATATAAAAGATTTTTATATTTCTTAACAGAGGGAGTATCTCTCTGTCAAAAATATATTTATGTGTAACTAGTTACTCCTGCCTTTCTACTTCCTTTCGCTGATATGTGGGGCATCCGGCAACTGGGTCCACGTGCCATGCACCAAATTAGAGTGCACAACTGCACGGTAGACTCACCCCGGTCGTAGCGCCGCAATAATGCCCAATGAGCCATCAAATCACAAAAACCCACACCTTTCCAGCTTTAGCAGTAAGCTGGACGGATGAAGCAACAATATTTCACTGGGCCTGAATCCCCTTCTCCCTCGTCTGCTTGTTCAGAGAAAACCCCCTCTCGGGGATTGCATAGGGTTTTCTCATGGAGAACCATGTACGAATTCTTCATCCATCCCCGATAAATCCAAGTCCCTTGGTCGCGGGTAATCCTAGGATGGCAGCCACCGCCATTGATGCATTTTTATTCCTACTGAATCTAGTGTGTTTCATTTGCAGTGCCCAAAGTGCGAGGACCCTACAGGTTTCTACGCCCTCGGCGAGACGCCACACTTGTTCCTTCTCATCCTAACACAGGATTTTAAAACGCGCACAATATGTTCCTAGAATCCTCTTTTCTATCCGGGAGGGTGGGGTTTTTTGAACATGCTTTCGACTAATTTGGAAATTTGGATTGCTATATTTGGATAAAAGGTACTAGTACCATGGTCAACACTGACGTGAAGGAGGAAATTATTTCTAGATTTGGATAGGGAATACATTGTGTTCTCATATTATTTTTCCTGCAGTGCATTCCTTGCTCTGCTAGAACACATGTACTCAAGATGCTCGGCCTTGCCATAACTGAATACACCAGTTTAATGGTCACATTGAAGACAAGCCATGGATATAAGTTCCAAGTTAGGTTCATGAACCAAGAAGATCGCTGCTTTTTTTATGGCCGAACTTGGATAAACTTTCTCAAGTGTTACGGGCTGGAAGTTGGCGCACGAATGTTGATGGAAATAGCAGAACCTGGTCTCATCTTCACTGCAATCTTCCACCCTGACGTCGTTCCAATTGTTCATCCATGTTAGTTTTGTATCTGGTTCTTGCTTGTTGCCTCGATTACTTCTTAATCCACCTATTTTGTCTAACTAATCACAATTTAACTTTAGAAGTAGCAACGAATCTCTCATGAAGATGCTACTTCTAACTAGTATTTCTTATAATTGGTGGCACGTGCAGGGTTTTTTCAAAGTTTAGCAGGCTACTCGTTTGTTATTCTATAAGAACTCGACTGTTACTGATGGCACTGAAGTTGACTGGGACGACATCCACAAGTTCCTACACTTTATTGATCGTCTTGAGGTCCTTGTGGGGCGCTTCAATGGTGGAAGGCCACGTGGGATATGTGTGCCACTGCTGCACTCATTGAACAGGTCCAACTGTGTCGAGAAACTTATGGTATGAGCTGTTTTTTGTTATATATGTTGTTCATAAGTTGTGATATTCTTGAAACAGAAACTGTCCAATTCTATTGTTCCTATACAGATGCCTGACCATGGTCGGGTCAGACTTGCGTTTGGTCACAACATGATGTTTATGTCGACCTACTCCATTCCCCTTGGAGGTGAAAAGATACTTATTCATGGGTGGTCTCAAATAATGAAGGCCCGTCCATCTTTGAGAATAGGACAGAAGGTTATGTTCATGCTTTTCCATGGATCTTTAAAGAGAATATCCTATTTATTGACCACATTGCGAGATGAAGCCGCTTTCAGAAGGTTGTGGATGTGCAGGGTGGCGCATGGGCCTTGTCCTAGGGCTTGGCGGCCTCACCCTTGGTTAACTGTAGGCAAAGTAGCACTGTTCGAGGCGTGCTTTGTACGGTTGAACCTGTATAAGTACTCATACTGCTTTCAGCTATGGTTGTTAAGTGCCCCTGCTGGTTTCAGTTAAGGTTGTTAAGTACTCCTGCTGCTTTTACAGTCTGTCGTGTATCTTCAGTCCTGTCTTCCTCCAGCCGCCAAAACCCAACCAACGCCAGCGGGGCCGCCTGCTTCTGCCTCCCACGGCTGGCTGTGCCTCAGCGCACGCATCGCCGTCCCACTGTCTCCTAAATCATTAACGCTGACGTCTGAGGTCTCGCCGTCATCCTCCACGTGCTTTGGTGCGCTCGCCACGGCGCCGCCCTCTCGCGTTGTGAACATGGTCAACAAACAAGAGGAATCAGGAGAGGACTGTACGTGGGGAGGATGACAGTAGGGGCCCATCATGTCCATGGCCGTACGCAAGGAAGTTCCTCATTTTTGTTATATATACTCCATTGTCAGCGTATGGAAAAAGAAAATGCTTCCTCCTAGTGGGTTCCTGACATCTGGGACCCACGACATTGTCAGCGTATATAGTCAATAGACAAGAGAACAGCACAAGATTGGCTGACACCTGGGACGTAGCTGCTCGAGCAGTATTTTTTTTGTTAGTGTTGAGACGAAGCAGGGTTTCAACTGGGTTGTGGCCCGTCTAGCCCAGGCTTATATTTTATGTTCACCACATGACCAGCCCAGCTATTTTTTCTTTGTGAAAATGAGCCCAGTTTATTTTTTCTGAAGAATACCCAATCCAGGCCTACTTATTTTTCTACGCCCTAACGGGCTGCAACTCTTTCAAGACGCCTCCAAATCTTGAAAGTAAGATGAAATGGGCTGTAAATATAAAAAAAAGATGACAAATTGGCAATTACTTTATAATTTATGAATTTTTTTCACATTTTTAGATTCCAATTTCACTAGGCTTTAACCTAATTTAAATATATCTTCAAAGTACTTTAAATCTGGCTCGACATTTTGGTATTAAAAATAGTTTGGAACCCACAGAAATATGCGAAATTTTGTTTAAATTTTTAACCCTGGCCCTGGCCAGCAAAAAAACGGACTGCAATAAATTGCATAAGAAGTTGCAATGAGCTATATATAAATTATTAAAAAAATAGGGAAAGGTCTGACTTGTGGGCCTATTAAGTTGACGCGTATGCAAGATTTTTTTACTTATTATATACGTCAACAAACACTTCTAGCAGACGTAACCGTTGGATGTCAATCCAACGGCCGTCGTGTTTCTTCTTGCTCCAGCCGCCAAATCCAGCGCCGGCGGGACCGCCTGCTCCCGCCTCCCGTGGCCGGCTGTGCTGCCGCGCAGGCCTCACTGCCCCTACTATCCCACCGCTGGCCAGGCCATCCCACTACTCACCCACATCCCTCCACTGTTGTGGCTTCGCCTCCTCCGGGTCATTCCCTTCCTGGGTCTCGCCGTCGTCCATCGCGCTGGTGTTCTCGGCACGGCGTGGTCAACGTTGTCAACAAACGATAACATCAGAAGAGGGATGTACATGGAGAGGCTGACAGTTGGGACCCACATGGTCCATGGCCGCACACAAGCAAGTGCCTCCTTATTATGCCAAAAAGAATGAATACTCCCAATGATAGCTCGGACCCACCAGCTATATCTTCACACGCAAGGGAGTTCCTCCTTATTACGCACAAAAAAATGAATACTCCCCCTGCTAGCTGGGACCCACCATAGTGGGAGGCTGACTTGTGGGCCTACTAAGTTGACGGGGACGGAGGGCTTTGTCAACTTAGTCAATATGAACGATTCTAGCTCCAGTGACCGTACGATGTCCATCCAACGATAGTAGTGCTTCTTCAACCTCTGGTCTTCTTGCTCCAGCCGCCCAAACCAGCGCCGGTCGTGCCGCGTGCTCCTGCCTCTCGTGGCCGGCTGTGCTGCCGTGGAGGCCTCACCGCCCCCTACTACTCCCACCGCTGGCCAGGCCCTGCGGCGACGGCAGCCTCACACCGCAGCCGAACCAGTCAACCCTCGTACTCCTCTCCGCATGGGCATCCACTACCGCGTCTTCCCCGGCTCCGCGTCGTCCCCTTCCTAGGCCTCGCCGTCGTCCACAGCCTTGGTGCTCTCAGCGTGACGTGGTCAATGTGGTCAAGGAACGACTTCCATCGGAAGAGTACTGTACGTGGAGAGGCTGACAGCTGGGTCCATGGCTGCACACAAGGAAATGCCTCCTTATTACGCGCAAAATAATGATTCCTCCACCTGACAGCAGGGACCCACCGGACGGGCCACCGTATTTTGCAAAAAAAACATTCCCCCCTGACTGCTGGGACCCACCAGCTACATCCTCGCATGCAAGGAAGTGCCTCCTTATCCTCCCTGACAGTTGGGACCCACCTGGTCGAAGCGTACGTAGCGTTGTCATTCTGGTCGCGAATGTGTAAGTACATACTGGTCGATCAGTCTGTCTGCAGGCTGCAGCGATGAACCGTGGCTGAGTAAGGATGGGCACGTGTCGTAGTAGAGGCACGCACGTAGCATGTCACGTAGTCCCGTTAATATCGTGTACACGTACGTACAGCCAGGGTGCAAGAAAGTAAATACGGCCACGTACGTACATACGGGCGGGGTATTGAACGCCTACTCGCGCATACGTACGGCCAGGGCTCGTGTACATGGCTGGGTCGGAACGGAGAAACTGCGTCATCTTGTTCATCGGGAGGCAACGGAAGGCGTCGTGTTCATCGGGAGCCAACCGGCTTGGACGGAACAGCCGATCGAAAAGAGGCCTGGCGTACCGCAGAACGAAGGAAACGGCCTTGTGTTTGACCGCCTACGGTCGAAACGGGATCCTGTTCACTGGGAGGGGTCTGGCGTACCGCAAAACGGAGGAAACGGACTTCTCTTGGACCTTGTACGGTCAAAACGGGGTCCTGTTGATCGGGAGGGGTGTGGCGTACCGCAAAACGGAGGAAACAGACTTGTGTTGGAGCGCTACGGTCGAAACGGGGGTCCTGTTCATCGGGAGGGGTGTGGCGTACCGCAAAATGAGACTCCACGGGCTACTGTTCATCTCCACCGTCGACCTCCTCCAGCCTCCACAGGCTACTGTTCATCCACCGTCAACCTCCTCCAGCCTCCACCTGTGACTGTTCATCCACGGGCTCCTGTTCATCCACCCTCCATCGCTCCTCCACCGGCTACTGTTCAACCAGCCCTCTCCATGGGGTCCTGTTCAACCACCCTCCATGGGCTACTGTTCATCCAGCCCTCCACATGTTACTGTTCAACCAGCCCTCCACGGGTTCGTCCTGTTCATCCAACCCTCCACGGGGTCCTGTTCATCCACCCCCAACCGGCTCGATCGATCGGGGTCCTGTTCATCCAGCGGTAACGACCTCTACTACCACAGGGTCCTATTCATCCAACCCCCACCGGGAACTATTCATCCACCCCCCAACAACGCTCACTGTTCATCAAGGGAAGGAGGCAGCAGGTTCGATCGGCTTCAGTTAGCAGCAGTAGCAAAGGAATCGCTCAATTGGGTTCAGTTAACAGCCAGATCGATCGATCGCTCGGGTTCAGTAACGCGTAGCCTGTGGTGCAATCGCTCGGGTTCAGTAGGCAAACGCCTCGCTCGGGTTCAATTAGAGCCCAACGCCTCGCACCCAAGCGCGTACGTGTTCAAAAGAAATGCGCATCGCTCGCCCCCCGACCACCCACCATAATCGGGAACTCCCCGATATTTTCCTCGCCCTTGCTTCTACCACGGTTTTTTCTGTCATGGACGGCCCAAAGAATGTCATGGAGCTGCGTCTCCGGCCCGCCCAGGATGAAAAGCCCATTTTCTGTCATGATTTTTTGTCATCGAAGTAGGAGCCCACCACATCTATGATGATACCGGGTTTTGTCACAATTATTGTCATAGAAGTGTCATAAGCATGACAGAAAAAAATTCATTCGGCCCAAAATTTCACGTATGTGTCTTTTTTTTGTAGTGTTTGCTCATCCACTTGATACCCTTCTCCATTGGAGTTCACGACCTCTTCGGAGAAGATCCCCCAAGTGGATTCAAGACCCCTCACGAGAAGACCCCCTCAAGGCCTCCTCATGGAGAAGAACTTGCTACTTGTATCGTCCTTTGTTGATCGTGGATCGTGTATCTCTTTGTGTTTCGAGGATCTAGCACATGTGTAATCGAATCTTGTTGGGTTGAGTGGTTTCTCTCGTGTTTCCCCTCGTGTTTTCCCCTCGTGTTCTTCATATGATCTGCTCCAATCATGAAAGATCAGCCCTAGGGTTTCAACCCTACATCATCTTGATATCATGAGCCTTGGTTGATCACGAATTTGGAGCCCTACCCTTGTTTTCTAGCCTTGTTTTGTTGATTTTGTCTCAAATTCGAAAATCCCCACAAAAATAGCCCCCCAAAATTTATTGTGATTTGTTGGTGCGATGAAGTTTTGTTGGATTTGATCCGTGGATTTCGTGTGTAGTAGGTAGATCTAGCTTCCCCTAACTTTTCTCCCAAATCCATCCACGAAATTCCTCCAATTTTGCCCCACAATTTTTCTTTTCCACGAGATCCGTCGAGTTCTTCACGGAGCAGGAGACCCAGAAATCCGGCCCACAAGCCCGGACAACCGGCCACCCCGGACATTCAACCCGCAAGCCCGGACATCCGACCCCTGGCAGCAACACCTCCTCCACCACTCCGTTTTCCCGCTTAACTCTCGCCAATTTTGACCGGGCATACCAGCATCACTTCCGCATACCACCACCGCTTTCTGGAACAACCACCGCTTACCCGCTACCACCTCTGACCAATTTTGACATGTTTTGCTTTGATAATTTGAGTTGCGGTTCCCGTTTCCTAACGTGTTTCGGCTACTTAGGGACGGTTCGACATCGACACCACCACCGCTCATTTTCGCCACGGACTTGTCATCGACAACAACCAC
This sequence comes from Thinopyrum obtusiflorum, assembly GCA_036873465.1. Classification (NCBI taxonomy): domain Eukaryota; kingdom Viridiplantae; phylum Streptophyta; class Magnoliopsida; order Poales; family Poaceae; genus Thinopyrum; species Thinopyrum obtusiflorum. The sequence goes on along the minus strand of JAAAWM010012129.1, from coordinate 29,922 downwards.
TCAACAATTTTGACACCTTCAACCGTAAGCAAGGACGGTAACCTCGATGACATCTTTGTCTACTCCTTGCCATTGCATTGATAAACCCATAGACCATTCTGCGTACCTTTCCTATCAAGACTAGCCTTTGAGTATTGCCGGCAATGTGACTTGTGCACATTAGTGATCCTTGCATATATCATCATCTTAGTGTCCATATCTTTATATCATCTCTTACGTCACAAGGTTTTCATAGCATATACGCAATTGCTATCTTGGTTCGTGAAGTTTTGCATAAGAGGCCCAAGAAAGAGCTCAAAAGAGAAAGAGCCAAACAAGCTTTTAAGCAAAAGGAAAAGATAAGCAAAGAGCTTTTAAGCAAGAACCATAGCATCATACTACATTAAGATTGTCATACTCGATCATCTTGGATCATATCACCGGAACACCATACATATAGCATACTTGGGATAGAAGTCATTGCATTTTTGCTTAGTAGGTTGTGCACAAGACTCGTATCCGCCTATTGTGCAATCATGCTAGCGTCTCTCTAGCATTGTGCAACAAGAGCATTTTCCGAAAAATTCCACATTTTGAGCTCATTTTTGGTTGCACGACCCCATTTATCTATCAGTGTGTGTGTTTCCATGTACCTCCATTTTGCTATTGGTCTACTTATTGCATTTGCAAAGTTGCGAATCTTTCCCAACATTATTTGAATCTCACTAACAATTACATAAGATTTTGTGCCGCCATCCTAACCAAGCTACACCAAAGGCTTTTTACTTGTGTAGGTGTGAGAACCAACAAGAATTGGTACCAATTGGGCTATTTCCTTGTTATACATTTGAGTGATCATTGATCCATCTTCAACATCGGTCAAGGTACATTTGGTATAAGTTCTTCTCTTTCTCTCACTCACATATTTGCTTGGAATGATGGATAGGCCAAGTTCTTATACCAACCCACTCTTCATCGAGCAAGACGACGACTCGACCTCCTACGACACCAAGAGCCACCTCTTTGGTGCACAAAGAGCTTTGCATCAAGAACAACAAGCTTTGGGCAACCGCATCGACAACCTCTCGCCACCGACTTATGACAATCCGAGCAATGTACAAGAGACTACTTCGACACATCCATGGCCTCTCTAAAGGAGGATATTCGAGCCATGATAGTCAACCGCTCTTCTACCTCGTCGTCCTACTCAAGACGGAGCCGTTCGAGTCGACACTCCGACAACACCATCTTCGGCTCAAGTACACCAACATCGAACACTCTTCATCGAGCCGCGCGACAAGACCGTCAAGTAAACTACAATCCTCTACACGGAACCAATCCTCAAGAGCAACTTATCGCGCAAGAACATCGACATCGTCAAAATCAAGCTACCTTTGCGTAAGCACAAGAAAGGCAACGCCAACGTCAACAAGAGGAAGAGCGGGTGCGCCAACACCAAGAAGAGAAAGACGCCAAAGCGCTCCGTCAACAACAACAACAGCGTGAAGCCTAAGCACTTGAGGTGCAACATGCCCTCCACGACACAAGTCGCGCCGTCGCCGACCACAACCGACATACACGCGAGCAAGAAGAAGCACTTCATGATGCAGTGCAAGAGAGGAACTATCAAGCAAGAGTACACCGACCAGTTCCACAAGCTCCTCGACAAGAACACCAAGTTCGCCAAGAGCAACAAGATAATGGGAATCCTCCACGCCAAGAGCAAGTTGAGGGAGACAATCCTCCTCGTCAAGGACGTCATCACCCTCGACCCCAACACAATGAAGAGCAACACTACGGCAACCTCAAGTTCACCATGCCCAAGTTCATCGGAAACAATGATCCTGAATAGTACCTTTCATGGGCATTGAAGGTTGACAAGATATTCCATTTGCACAACTATGAGGAAGAGAAGAAGATCACCATGGCATCCCTTGAGTTCCAAGACTATGTCCTCATTTGGTGGGAGCAAGTCATTGAGCGACGAGAAGCAAGAGGTGAACCACCCATCACAACATGGGATCAAATGAAGGATGTCATGAGAGCGCGCTTTGTGCCAACCTACTACAACTGCGACCTCTTCAAGAAACTCCAACGCCTCAAGCAAGGAACAAAGAGCATTGAAGAGTATTACAAGGAAATGTAGATTGCCATGATACGAGCCAATGTCACGGGAGATGATGAGCAAACTATGGCATGTTTCTTGAATGGACTCAATCATCCTATCAGGAAGATCGCCGACTTCCAACCTTACTCAAACCTCATCGAGCTAGTGCACCAAGCTACCAAGGCGGAATGTCAAGTGCAAGATGACTTCAAGTATGCCAAATACTCTTCCAAGACATACGGCTACAACAACCAAGCTTCAATGATTCCACCACCTTCTACCTTAATCAAACCTTCTACAAGCAATGGCTACAACTCAAGTTCCAAGAAAACTTTGACAACCTCAAGTCGTCCTACTACTACAAGCAACTTCAAGCCAAGAGCTTCATCATCATTTACTCCAACGGATGAGACCATCAAGACAAGTTCAATCAAGTGCTTCACATGTGGCGGCCGAGGCCACAAGTCCTTCGAGTATACCAACAAGCGCACCATGATCCTCAATGACGACGGAACCTATGACTCCATGAGTGAAGAGGAAATTGAAGCCCTTGAGCAAGTGGCCATGCACCGGCAAGTGAACGAAGATGAAGATGATCAAGTCTTTTGTGATGAAGATTCGAGCCCCGCTCTCGTTGTCTCCAAGGTCTTGACTCTTCAACATCAACAAGACGAAGACCAAAGCTGCCATATCTTCCACAGAAAGGCGGGCATCAATGGAAGGTCCATGAAGGTCATCATCGATGGAGGGAGTTTCCATAACTTGGCGAGTGAAGAACTATGCTCCAAGTGCTACTTCTTGAGCTTGCGTTGGTTTTACCCTTAAAGAGGAAAGGGTGATGCAGCACAGTAGAGATAAGTATTTCCCTCAGTTAAGAACCAAGGTATCAATCCAGTAGGAGAAGAACACGCAAATCACCAATACCTGCACAAACAATCAAACACTTGGACCCAATGCGATAAAGGGGTTGTCAACCCCTTCACGGTCACTTGCAAAGGTGAGATCTGATAGAGATAGATAGAACTAAATAAAAGATAATTTTTTTGTGTTTTTTGGTTTATAGATCTAAAAATAAAAGATTGCAAAATAGTAGATCGAAAACTAATATGATGGAAAATAGACCCGGTGGCCATAGGTTTCACTAGAGGCTTCTCTCTTGAAGGCAAATAATACGGTGGGTGAACAAATTACTATCGAGCAATTGATAGAAAAGCGCAAAGTTATGACGATATCCAAGGCAATGATTATGAAATATAGGCATCACGTCCGTGTCAAGTAGACCGACTCCTGCCTGTATCTACTACTATTACTCCACACATCGATCGCTATCCAGCATGCATCTAGAGTATTAAGTTCATAAAGAACGGAGTAACGCCTTAAGTAAGATGACATGATGTCGAGGAATAAACTCATGCAATATGAGTTAAACCCCATCTTTTTATCCTCGATGGCAACAATTCAATACGTGTCTCGCTACCCCTACTTTATCACTCGGTGAAATCACGCAAGATTGAACCCAAAGCTAAGCACCTCTCCCATTGCAAGAAAAACCTATCTAGTTCGACAAACCAAACCGATAATTCGAAGAGAAATACAAAGATATCAAATCATGCATATGAGAATTCAGAGAAGATTCAAATAATATTCATAAATAAGCTGATCATAAATCCACAATTCATCGGGTCTCGACAAACACACCGCAAAAGAAGATTACATCGGATAGCACTACAAAAAAAATACACTTCCGTGATGATACGTGTTTGTCACAGTAGGTTACGTTTTCTGTCATGCATGTACATCCATGACAAATTTATGACAGAATCAAGATAGTCATAACTGTAATGTCGTAGAAGTGTTCCATGACATTACCAAAATTATCATCACGGAAGTGTCCACTTCCATGACGATAAATCGCGCATCACAGAAGTGCTTTCGTCAAGGGTGACCGACACGTGGCATCCACCGTAACGGAACGCCGTTAAGCTATCGGGTCCGGTTTTGGATCCGATAATCCGTTAACAGCCCTGACCAATGGGGATTTTCCACGTGTAAAATCATCATTGGCTGGAGGAAACACGTGTCGGCTCACCGTTGGGACAGATGTCATCCACTCATTGGACCCAAAGCGCCTATGATATGTCGACACGTGGCACGACCCAACAGAGGCCCATTCCTGTGAAAAGGCCAGCCCGTTTGACTTGGTCAAAAGGTGGCGGGCCGGCCCACGGCAAGCCTGTGAACGGCCTGTTCGCATATAGCCCATTTATAGCCCGCTAACCCAGGGCCCGTTTACGGCCTATCCGAATTAGGCCCAGTAGCGTCATCTGGGCCGTCCAATATAATTCCATCCCGTTTTAACTTCCGGCCCATGTATGGCCCATGACGTCTTTCGGCCCATATGAGGCCCTTATTACTCTCGGCCCATTAACGGCCCGTGGTAAAACTGGCCCGTAATGAACATTGTATCACTTTATACCCATTAACGCCACGTGGTGAAACTGGGCCGTAATGAACAGTGTATCACTTTATACCCATTAACGGCCCATTATTCCGTTGGGCCGTTTCCAGCCCATGTTATCTTTCGGCCTTCTCAGGGCCCATTTATTCTTGGGCTCATTTCCACATTCGTTTACTTACGGCCCGTTACTGTCATTTTCTGCTTGTGGGCCAAATTCATCCCGTGGTTACAGTCGGCCTGTTTGTGGCCCGATAATACGTTGGGCCGTTTTCATGTCAAAAAAAACCCGTTGGACTGTTTTCATAGAGTTACCAAATACAGCCTATTAACGGCCCGTTATTGTCCACAAATAGTATGGCCCATGATTGGCTAAATGATGATACACCCCATAGAAGGCCCATGGATCCTACGGCCCGTAAAAGGCCCATGAATCATATGGCCCATAGAAGGCCCATGCATCCTACGGCCTGTATAGAAGGCCGATGGATCCTACGGCCCGTAGAAGGCCCATGGATCATACGGCCCGTAGGAGGCCCATGGTTACAACAGTCCGTGTGTTGCCATGATTATTTTGGCCTAGTTTCCAAAGATAGGTTATTGTGGCCACTAGAAAAGACAGAAAAAGAACTACAGTGACTACAAGCAAACAACTAAACAAGACAATAAGGAAATAAATAAGCAAGGGGGGGGGGGGGGGGGGGGGGGGGGGGGGGGGGGGGGGGGGGGGGGGGGGGGGGGGGGGGGGGGGGGGGGGGGGGGGGGGGGGGGGGGGGGGGGGGGGGGGGGGGGGGGGGGGGGGGGGGGGGGGGGGGGGGGGGGGGGGGGGGGGGGGGGGGGGGGGGGGGGGGGGGGGGGGGGGGGGGGGGGGGGGGGGGGGGGGGGGGGGGGGGGGGGGGGGGGGGGGGGGGGGGGGGGGGGGGGGGGGGGGGGGGGGGGGGGGGGGGGGGGGGGGGGGGGGGGGGGGGGGGGGGGGGGGGGGGGGGGGGGGGGGGGGGGGGGGGGGGGGGGGGGGGGGGGGGGGGGGGGGGGGGGGGGGGGGGGGGGGGGGGGGGGGGGGGGGGGGGGGGGGGGGGGGGGGGGGGGGGGGGGGGGGGGGGGGGGGGGGGGGGGGGGGGGGGGGGGGGGGGGGGGGGGGGGGGGGGGGGGGGGGGGGGGGGGGGGGGGGGGGGGGGGGGGGGGGGGGGGGGGGGGGGGGGGGGGGGGGGGGGGGGGGGGGGGGGGGGGGGGGGGGGGGGGGGGGGGGGGGGGGGGGGGGGGGGGGGGGGGGGGGGGGGGGGGGGGGGGGGGGGGGGGGGGGGGGGGGGGGGGGGGGGGGGGGGGGGGGGGGGGGGGGGGGGGGGGGGGGGGGGGGGGGGGGGGGGGGGGGGGGGGGGGGGGGGGGGGGGGGGGGGGGGGGGGGGGGGGGGGGGGGGGGGGGGGGGGGGGGGGGGGGGGGGGGGGGGGGGGGGGGGGGGGGGGGGGGGGGGGGGGGGGGGGGGGGGGGGGGGGGGGGGGGGGGGGGGGGGGGGGGGGGGGGGGGGGGGGGGGTAGACAGAATATAAGTGTGGGAAACTACACAGCAATAACAACACTTGTAAGGTACATGGCATGAGAATATACCTGTTTATTCAATTGAAACTAAAATCAACATAGAGCAAGTTACAACAGCAAACACGTTAAAGAAACAGGTTTAAAACATACCTGTTGCACCGTTGGAGTTTCAATTGCATCCTTCAAATTTGAAATTAGTTGGTATGAGTAAATACAGTGATGCAATAGCAAAGTAGTATGAACCATAGCTACGGAACCTGACCTGAGAACAATTCTTCTTCTGCTTTAAGCGTTGACTTGGGGTTCAGAGTGGTGGTCCTCGTGCTTTGGGCACTGCAGTTGCCTTACTAACTGCTCATGTTTGGGTGCTCTGTGTTGGAGACGGTGCTGTGTCAACGGGAACTGGGTTACTATCTGCTGGGGTTGGGGTTAGAAGGGGTGTAGCTGGTTCTCTGTCCAACTGGGTAGGGGTACAATCTGCATGAGTCTGGGTTATGTGTGGTGGGGTTGGTTCTTGGGCAAGTACAACCGTGGTTCTATCTCCATCGACAGGTAGCACGATCTTTTCTGAAGACCGTGTTTTTACTCCCACAGATACTGCCATCACCCCCTCCAATTGAAATGGCTGATAAACAAGAAAAGTAATTGAATGTACAGACATTGTAAGATAGACAGGTGCAATGGATAGTAGGGAAGAAAACAGGGCATGAAATAATTCACATTTATGTTGTCTAACCAAACAGAATAGCAGGACATAATTTCACATATATGATGGCTAATTAAACAGGATAGCATAACACAATTTCACATGTATGATGGCTAACTAAACAGGATAGAATGACATACTTCAAAATATGATGACTATGTAAACAGGATGACATGATATAACTATACGATGTGTCTATTAAAGTGGTTGGCATGCCATAAATCACAAACATGTCATCGATGGAAACATGATGGCATGATATAATTCACGGATAGAATGACATAATTCAAAATATGATGACTATGTGAAGTGTGAACATGATGAGATGATATAACTATATTATGTCTTTAGAAAATGGGTTGGCATGCCATAATTCAGATACATGTTGTCTATGTAAACATCATGGCATGATATAATTCAAATATATGATTTATATACTAAGGAAGTGAGCAGAGGGCAATCGCATATATGATGTGTCAACTAAGGAGATGGCATTCAATATCGTCTATATGATGTAAAAACTAAGCATTGCAATACAACATATGCATGATATGAGTAATATAACCCTGCCAAGTTTGAGCATACACCTCAGGGGGATAATAGGACTGGTCATCTGCCTCTGAATCCTCCTCTGAAGAGCTATCTGTAACCAGCAAGATATCTGCTTCACCAGGTGCATTGTCTGCCCTGAAGACCTTGTTTTCACTCCAGATTTCTCCATCACCAATTCAAATGGCTGATGCACAGGAAGAGCAGTTGAATATACAAACATTGTCGACAAAAGCAATGAGAATACAAAAAAAGGACGGCATGATATAATTCACATATATGACGCTTGGCTAAACAGCATGGCATTGCATAATTCACATATATAATGCCTTGCAACAAGATAGCAATGCATAATTCACATATATAATGTCTTGCAACAAGATGGCATTGCATAATTCACATATATGGTAATTAGACACTAAACAGGTGGCATTCACACAAAGCATGTCTAAACTAAGCAAATGACATAGCAATGCAAGATACCATACGCATGATATGAGCAACATAACCCTGCCAAGTTAGAGCATGCACCTCGGGGGGGGGGAATAGGACAGGTCATCTGTCTCTGAATCCTCCTCTGAGGAGCTATCTGTAACCAGCAAGACATGCGCTTCGTCAGATAGCATTGTCTGCTCTGAAGACCTTGTTTCCACTCTAGATTTTTCCATGACCGTGCCGAATGGCTGATGCACAGGAAGAGTAATTGAATGTACTAAAATTGTTGACAAATTTAACACGTAATAAAAAAATGATGTCATGATATATTTCATATATAAGATGACTGGCTAACCAGGGTGGCATTGCAAAATTCACATATATGATGCCTGGCTAAACAAGATGGCATTGCATGATTCACATATACGATAAAGAAACTAAACAGATGGCATTGACACAAAGCATGTCTAAACTAAGAATATGACATCTTTGATGTATACAATAAGCAATGCAAGGCACCATATGCATGATTTTACCAACATCAGCATGCCAAGTTAGAGCGAAGACCTCATGGGGTAAATAGGAGTGGTCTTCTGCTTCTGAATCCCCCTCAGAACAGTTATCTTCCTCTTGATTACGATCCGAAATGGGTGGAGGGGGGCTGCCTTTGCGCCCACCATGGAGCGACGTCTGCATGAAATTTTATTGCCACGCAAGGCTCGTCTCTTTTGCTCTACATGTTCAGTTCCATTGTGTACAATAACTGACATGCATAGGAATAAAACATAGTGAGATTATGTAAGGAGTGCATGCACAAATCCAGAGTGATGGTAGCAAACTGTAGATAGACCCAAAACAAATGATAGCAGGGAGATAATAGCATTAGTTAAAAAATACAGATAATGGCTCCTTTAATGTTTGTTTGCACCCAACATGAAACTCATAGTAGACACCCGAGATTAACCAGATGGTAGACAGATAGTACTGATTGCTGCCCCAATATGTACCCCACAACCATTTAAAAACTCAAGTTTTAGCATAAGTTTGGACCTGAGTCAGAGTCTAATAGGTGAACACGATGATAAAGTAGCATGTCATCATATTAAGCAATGCATAACGTAAGCAGACACGGAAGAGTGCGACCTCTCTTGCGGACCCGTGTAGTCCTCAAGGTCATCTGCTCAGTTGATGATGGTAATGCAGTTGTCGTGGCTGCCGGCGGTGGGGAAGAAGATCTGAGGCGGTGAAAGACATTCTGGAGAGCGGATCCCTGCTGTGGTGAACCCTTCCGTCGTTGGAGCAGCTGAGCTGGGGTGGAACACAGCACCGCAGGAGCAGGACAAACCACACAAGGTTTTCTTTGACACATATCTGTAACAGAAGTAATTGTGTAAGGGCTTGTTTGAATTTGAGGATTCTAACAATGCAGGGATAGGAAATAGACAGGAATAGGATAGGAATGAACGTGCAAAACAGAGAATTTAAAAACACAGGATTTCTGCCAATCTGGGTGTTTGGGGGGGGGGGGGGGGGGGGGGGGGGGGGGGGGGGGGGGGGGGGGGGGGGGGGGGGGGGGGGGGGGGGGGGGGGGGGGGGGGGGGGGGGGGGGGGGGGGGGGGGGGGGGGGGGGGGGGGGGGGGGGGGGGGGGGGGGGGGGGGGGGGGGGGGGGGGGGGGGGGGGGGGGGGGGGGGGGGGGGGGGGGGGGGGGGGGGGGGGGGGGGGGGGGGGGGGGGGGGGGGGGGGGGGGGGGGGGGGGGGGGGGGGGGGGGGGGGGGGGGGGGGGGGGGGGGGGGGGGGGGGGGGGGGGGGGGGGGGGGGGGGGGGGGGGGGGGGGGGGGGGGGGGGGGGGGGGGGGGGGGGGGGGGGGGGGGGGGGGGGGGGGGGGGGGGGGGGGGGGGGGGGGGGGGGGGGGGGGGGGGGGGGGGGGGGGGGGGGGGGGGGGGGGGGGGGGGGGGGGGGGGGGGGGGGGGGGGGGGGGGGGGGGGGGGGGGGGGGGGGGGGGGGGGGGGGGGGGGGGGGGGGGGGGGGGGGGGGGGGGGGGGGGGGGGGGGGGGGGGGGGGGGGGGGGGGGGGGGGGGGGGGGGGGGGGGGGGGGGGGGGGGGGGGGGGGGGGGGGGGGGGGGGGGGGGGGGGGGGGGGGGGGGGGGGGGGGGGGGGGGGGGGGGGGGGGGGGGGGGGGGGGGGGGGGGGGGGGGGGGGGGGGGGGGGGGGGGGGGGGGGGGGGGGGGGGGGGGGGGGGGGGGGGGGGGGGGGGGGGGGGGGGGGGGGGGGGGGGGGGGGGGGGGGGGGGGGGGGGGGGGGGGGGGGGGGGGGGGGGGGGGGGGGGGGGGGGGGGGGGGGGGGGGGGGGGGGGGGGGGGGGGGGGGGGGGGGGGGGGGGGGGGGGGGGGGGGGGGGGGGGGGGGGGGGGGGGGGGGGGTGCGGCTGGTTCTTCCTTAACTTCGGCGAGCCCCCCACCCCCTGAAAATTGACTGACCCAAAAGTCGATTCAGTCGACTAAAGTGTTGCTAAATCGGAGCAACATCGCAAGCAAGAGCAAGAGCAAGAGCAGCAGCGCGAGCAAGAGCAAGAGCAGTAGCAAGAGTAGACCAAGCAGGGGACCGAGAGCAAGAGCAGAGCAACAACGCGAGCAAGAGCTAAAGCAGCAGCAGCTCCTACTGATGTGGACGTCGCCGCCGAGGGAGCGACGCCGTGGAGGAAGTGGCCAGCGATGCCGCCTTGGATGGAGCCGCGCCGTGTCGGCTCGGGATCGAGCGCCGGCAGCACCGTGAGATCTAATCAAGAAGAAAATGCGGTGATTAGTGTACAACCTCTTTGGTTGCGCCGATTAGGCCTCAACTTCATTCAAGGAAACGGTGATGATGATGCTCTTCCGGTGGTGCAGGTGAAGATGGCGGTGTGGGAATGGAGGTGGCGCGAAAGACGAGGGGAACGTCGGGGCAGCTCCTTGGAGGTGGAGGACAGGGTGGCTGAACCGGCGGGACGACGAGATCGACGATGGATCCTCATCCGGTACGGTGGATGAGGGACGTCGACGTGTTGCTGTGGACGACGTCGTCGGGGAAGAGGCTCCGGCTAGGTGGTGGACGGAGGAGGGTGTGGGGCTTCGCGGGTTTTCGCGGCCTCGGTGTACGAATGGGGGGGGCGGATGGGATGGGAGTGGGGAACCATGGCTTAGGGACGCGCTTGTCCGAAAGGTGGGGTAAGTTACGAAAGTACCCCCAGCAATTTGAGCTTGGCGGTTCTTTCGGTTCAGGGGTATCACGGGCATTTCGCGTGTCAGGATTTCACAGGAGGTGGGAGTTTTCGCGCGTGTTGTAATTTTGGAATTGCAAGGCGCGGGTTGAGATGGATGGAGTTGTCCGAGCACAACGAGACAAATATATATCTTAAATATTTTGGGGTAACAAAGCGCGGGTTGAAGAGGCGGGAGTTTCGCAGCACGATAGACAGAGGCACTAGCTTGAAATTTCGACATAACAAGGCGCGGCTTGAAATTTCGGGAGAACAAGCTTAACGTGTACCCAAAAAAAGACAAGTCGCACCTCATCACTAGAGAGAGCCATGTCCCGTTTTACTATATTACTAGAAATGCATTCAAACACAACAAAAAAAACTAAAAAAAAATCGGGACAACAAACATAACATGTACAGTACCAAAACAATTTGCACTTCCCTCAACAATAAAAAAAACACCCCCCCCCCCCCCCCCCCCCCCCCCCCCCCCCCCCCCCCCCCCCCCCCCCCCCCCCCCCCCCCCCCCCCCCCCCCCCCCCCCCCCCCCCCCCCCCCCCCCCCCCCCCCCCCCCCCCCCCCCCCCCCCCCCCCCCCCCCCCCCCCCCCCCCCCCCCCCCCCCCCCCCCCCCCCCCCCCCCCCCCCCCCCCCCCCCCCCCCCCCCCCCCCCCCCCCCCCCCCCCCCCCCCCCCCCCCCCCCCCCCCCCCCCCCCCCCCCCCCCCCCCCCCCCCCCCCCCCCCCCCCCCCCCCCCCCCCCCCCCCCCCCCCCCCCCCCCCCCCCCCCCCCCCCCCCCCCCCCCCCCCCCCCCCCCCCCCCCCCCCCCCCCCCCCCCCCCCCCCCCCCCCCCCCTGGCTGGTTCTTCCTTAACTCCGGCGAGCCCCCCCACCCCCTGAAAATCGACTGACCCAAAAGTCGATTCAATCGACTGAAGTGTAGCTAAATCGGAGCAGCATCGCAAGCAAGAGCAAGAGCGAGAGCAGCAGCGTGAGCAAGAGCAGACCAGGCAGGGGACCGAGAGCAAGAGCAGAGCAGCAGCGCGAGCGAGAGCTAAAGCAGCAGCAGCTCCTACTGATGTGGACGTCGCCGCCGAGGGAGCGACGCCGTGGAGGAAGTGGCCGGCGACGCGCCGTGTCGGCTCGGGACCGAGCGCCGGCAGCACCATGAGATCGAATCAAGAAGAAAATGCGGCGATTAGTGTACAACCTCTTTGGTGGCGCCGATTAGGCCGCAGCTTCATCCGAGGAAATGGTGATGATGATGCTCTTCCGGTGGTGCAGGTGAAGACGGCGGTGTGGGAATGGAGGTAGCGCGAAAGACGAGGGGAACGTCGGGGCAGCTCCTTGGAGGTGGAGGACGGGGTGGCTGAACCAGCGGGACGACCAGATCGACGATGGATCCTCATCCGGTACGGTGGATGAGGGACGTCGAGGTGTTGCTGTGGACAACGTCGTCGGGGAAGAGGCTCCGGCTGGGTGGCGGACGGAGGAGGGTGTGGGGCTTCGCGGGTTTTCCCGGCCTCGGTGTACGAATGGGTGGGCGGATGGGATGGGAGTGAGGAACCATGGCTTAGGGACGCGCTTGTCGGAAATGTGGGGTAAGTTACGAAAGTACCCCCACCGATTTGAGGCGGTTCTTTCGGTTCAGGGGTACCACGGGCATTTCGCGTGTCGGGATTTCACAGGAGGTGGGAGTTTTTGTGTGCGTTGTAATTTTGGAATAGCAAGGCGCGGGTTGAGATGGAGGGAGTTGTCGGAGCACAACGAGACAAAGATTTATCTTAAATATTTCGGGGTAACAAGGCGCGGGTTGAAGAGGCGGGAGTTTCGCAGCACGATAGACAGAGACGCTAGCTTGAAATTTCGGCATAACAAGGCGCGGCTTGAAATTTTGAGAGAACAAGCTTAACGTGTACCCAAAAGAAAGAAAAAAGACAATTTAGACTAGTATGATATACTATGTACAATGTGTTTAACACGCCCCCCCCCCCCCCCCCCCCCCCCCCCCCCCCCCCCCCCCCCCCCCCCCCCCCCCCCCCCCCCCCCCCCCCCCCCCCCCCCCCCCCCCCCCCCCCCCCCCCCCCCCCCCCCCCCCCCCCCCCCCCCCCCCCCCCCCCCCCCCCCCCCCCCCCCCCCCCCCCCCCCCCCCCCCCCCCCCCCCCCCCCCCCCCCCCCCCCCCCCCCCCCCCCCCCCCCCCCCCCCCCCCCCCCCCCCCCCCCCCCCCCCCCCCCCCCCCCCCCCCCCCCCCCCCCCCCCCCCCCCCCCCCCCCCCCCCCCCCCCCCCCCCCCCCCCCCCCCCCCCCCCCCCCCCCCCCCCCCCCCCCCCCCCCCCCCCCCCCCCCCCCCCCCCCCCCCCCCCCCCCCCCCCCCCCCCCCCCCCCCCCCCCCCCCCCCCCCCCCCCCCCCCCCCCCCCCCCCCCCCCCCCCCCCCCCCCCCCCCCCCCCCCCCCCCCCCCCCCCCCCCCCCCCCCCCCCCCCCCCCCCCCCCCCCCCCCCCCCCCCCCCCCCCCCCCCCCCCCCCCCCCCCCCCCCCCCCCCCCCCCCCCCCCCCCCCCCCCCCCCCCCCCCCCCCCCCCCCCCCCCCCCCCCCCCCCCCCCCCCCCCCCCCCCCCCCCCCCCCCCCCCCCCCCCCCCCCCCCCCCCCCCCCCCCCCCCCCCCCCCCCCCCCCCCCCCCCCCCCCCCCCCCCCCCCCCCCCCCCCCCCCCCCCCCCCCCCCCCCCCCCCCCCCCCCCCCCCCCCCCCCCCCCCCCCCCCCCCCCCCCCCCCCCCCCCCCCCCCCCCCCCCCCCCCCCCCCCCCCCCCCCCCCCCCCCCCCCCCCCCCCCCCCCCCCCCCCCCCCCCCCCCCCCCCCCCCCCCCCCCCCCCCCCCCCCCCCCCCCCCCCCCCCCCCCCCCCCCCCCCCCCCCCCCCCCCCCCCCCCCCCCCCCCCCCCCCCCCCCCCCCCCCCCCCCCCCCCCCCCCCCCCCCCCCCCCCCCCCCCCCCCCCCCCCCCCCCCCCCCCCCCCCCCCCCCCCCCCCCCCCCCCCCCCCCCCCCCCCCCCCCCCCCCCCCCCCCCCCCCCCCCCCCCCCCCCCCCCCCCCCCCCCCCCCCCCCCCCCCCCCCCCCCCCCCCCCCCCCCCCCCCCCCCCCCCCCCCCCCCCCCCCCCCCCCCCCCCCCCCCCCCCCCCCCCCCCCCCCCCCCCCCCCCCCCCCCCCCCCCCCCCCCCCCCCCCCCCCCCCCCCCCCCCCCCCCCCCCCCCCCCCCCCCCCCCCCCCCCCCCCCCCCCCCAGACGCGCGCACAATGGCGAAGACAGGGGGCAGCAAGGGCCCTGCCCCCCCCCTAACATCACTATATATCAAGGCTAATATGAATGTGATCATTAGACAATTGCTGGTAAAAATGGTTTAAGTTGATGAATTGGCCCTCCTCGTAAAGGATTAGCAATGCTTGGCCCCCTAGCTCATGGGACATTTTTCATGGCTCCGCCACTGCGCGCAACAGCACACGTTCTCGCCCCCTCTCTCTAAATATCGATCTCGCAGTTGTGCACTCCTTCATAGTCTCCCTCCACTCGGCCCCTCGCACCATCTTCTAGCCCCCCACCGGATTTTGCCACATGTACAATCTAGCAGACTCCATGGTTGAACTTAAGCATAATGCACAAATCTCAAAACAACAGTGGTTCTCCTTTGTTCTAGAATCTTCCGTATCATAACTGCACAAACTTTTTTTCTAGTTGAATTGCCATTATTTGTTTTTACTTTATGCTTTACAACGCACAATTCCATGAATCATAAAATAGATTAAGGGCTTCTTTGATTCAAAGGATTCTTGAAGGAATTTTAGAGGATTCTAATCCTTAGGAATTTTTCCTATCTTGGTTGTTTGATTCGTAGGATTGTAAACCATAGGAATTTTTCCATATGATTCATTTGCACTAGATTTCATAGGAAACATCCCATCCACTCAAACCTCTTTGAAAGAATTCTACGTTTTTTCTATGCACAATCAAACACTCGTACCATCCTGTAGGATTCAAGACGACATTCCACTCTAATCCCATGTTCTTCCTATTCCCGCGTTTTGGAAATCCTATGAATCAAAGAGGCCCGAGGTTTTTTATAAAAACTAATTGATTTTGAATGAGATGAACTTTAAGAATTAAATGAAGGTCTACATCAGGCATATATGACTCAGAGCTTACATGCTACAGTGTGGTATTTATTCATAATTTGGTTGCAAAATCTGATGCGTGCAATGCGCGTGTACCTTACTAGTACTTCGAGTATGTGCAAAACACAATGGCACGCTACACAGTGTCTCTCTTACAGTTCATGAAGCCACGTGGCACATGTGGAGGCGTTGTCGCGACATCCTTGTGTGGATTGATCACAGTGACGTGCTGCTGGTTCCAGAAGAATGTACTCGTCCTCCCTGAGCCGCACTGGCGGTACATGCACGAAGCGAAGATGTGCACGCACGCCACGCACGCACTCATTCCCTCGCACGCACACGCGGGTACACGGGCGGACGCAATTTTGTACCAAGATCCACCCCATGTGATAATTTGACGCGTGTAAAGTCCTTCACTTCATTGATGGTCAATTAATACAGCGCATGCAAATTGAGTGAACGTGAGGGCGGAAGAAAGACATTACTACTCCACTGCGCGCATGCGAGTAGTTAAATCATGGGTTGCTAGTAGTACTTCCATTGGTCTCCTTCATATTTTGTGCCAATTTTTGACAGTAACATAATATTTGTGCATCTGAGCAGTGTAGTCTACTTGAAATTTATGTTCCACTAAACTCATCGGGGGCCGTTTCGGGCCTCGAAACCAAAAACCATCAATTAATCTTTACCTTATTCCCATCACATTCGAAAGTACTAGTGCTACAATTAAGTGCAAGCCTGCTCACACCTACCAGTACGTACCAAACCTGAACGTGTTCCCACTATGCAGGTTTTAGTACTAGTGCTAGTACTTAGGTTATAAAAAGGGGAACTACCTAACTGAAAATTACTCTACCTTCCTCCTCATAAGTCCTCCTTCTTCGTCCGTCCTTGCCATGGCCGGTGTGCAGAGCTCTAGGTCGAGAACTACTCGTAACAAGGGAGGGGCAATCAAGGCTGTGGAAAAAAAAGAGGGCTCGCCGCCACGCAGAGACCTCGAAAGATCTCTCACGGCCAGGCGATGGCTCCTAGGAGCGCCCTAGACGCGGAGGCAAACATGCCGAGCTGGCGGCGCTGGAGTCGTTATCCCTCGACGGCATGCCCGATCAGCTCAATAAGCACCTCAATAAGCAGAAGGAGTTCATCCACGGCTTGGTGGAGCTGCTGAAGGAGAGCCTCGACAACATGCCCGCTGAGCTCAATGAGCAGGGGGAGTTGACCGCCGGCTTGGTGATGCTGCTGAAGAAGAGCATTGCCTCGGAGAAGAAGGCGACCGGCGAAATCCTGCAACTTTAGGAGGACAAGGCGAAGCTCTGCCACGAGCTCGACCTGTTGAAGGAGGAGAACGCCGGCTGGAAGAAGCTGCATGAGAATAGTAGTTCCTCGCCCCCCCCCCCCCCCCCCCCCCCCCCCCCCCCCCCCCCCCCCCCCCCCCCCCCCCCCCCCCCCCCCCCCCCCCCCCCCCCCCCCCCCCCCCCCCCCCCCCCCCCCCCCCCCCCCCCCCCCCCCCCCCCCCCCCCCCCCCCCCCCCCCCCCCCCCCCCCCCCCCCCCCCCCCCCCCCCCCCCCCCCCCCCCCCCCCCCCCCCCCCCCCCCCCCCCCCCCCCCCCCCCCCCCCCCCCCCCCCCCCCCCCCCCCCCCCCCCCCCCCCCCCCCCCCCCCCCCCCCCCCCCCCCCCCCCCCCCCCCCCCCCCCCCCCCCCCCCCCCCCCCCCCCCCCCCCCCCCCCCCCCCCCCCCCCCCCCCCCCCCCCCCCCCCCCCCCCCCCCCCCCCCCCCCCCCCCCCCCCCCCCCCCCCCCCCCCCCCCCCCCCCCCCCCCCCCCCCCCCCCCCCCCCCCCCCCCCCCCCCCCCCCCCCCCCCCCCCCCCCCCCCCCCCCCCCCCCCCCCCCCCCCCCCCCCCCCCCCCCCCCCCCCCCCCCCCCCCCCCCCCCCCCCCCCCCCCCCCCCCCCCCCCCCCCCCCCCCCCCCCCCCCCCCCCCCCCCCCCCCCCCCCCCCCCCCCCCCCCCCCCCCCCCCCCCCCCCCCCCCCCCCCCCCCCCCCCCCCCCCCCCCCCCCCCCCCCCCCCCCCCCCCCCCCCCCCCCCCCCCCCCCCCCCCCCCCCCCCCCCCCCCCCCCCCCCCCCCCCCCCCCCCCCCCCCCCCCCCCCCCCCCCCCCCCCCCCCCCCCCCCCCCCCCCCCCCCCCCCCCCCCCCCCCCCCCCCCCCCCCCCCCCCCCCCCCCCCCCCCCCCCCCCCCCCCCCCCCCCCCCCCCCCCCCCCCCCCCCCCCCCCCCCCCCCCCCCCCCCCCCCCCCCCCCCCCCCCCCCCCCCCCCCCCCCCCCCCCCCCCCCCCCCCCCCCCCCCCCCCCCCCCCCCCCCCCCCCCCCCCCCCCCCCCCCCCCCCCCCCCCCCCCCCCCCCCCCCCCCCCCCCCCCCCCCCCCCCCCCCCCCCCCCCCCCCCCCCCCCCCCCCCCCCCCCCCCCCCCCCCCCCCCCCCCCCCCCCCCCCCCCCCCCCCCCCCCCCCCCCCCCCCCCCCCCCCCCCCCCCCCCCCCCCCCCCCCCCCCCCCCCCCCCCCCCCCCCCCCCCCCCCCCCCCCCCCCCCCCCCCCCCCCCCCCCCCCCCCCCCCCCCCCCCCCCCCCCCCCCCCCCCCCCCCCCCCCCCCCCCCCCCCCCCCCCCCCCCCCCCCCCCCCCCCCCCCCCCCCCCCCCCCCCCCCCCCCCCCCCCCCCCCCCCCCCCCCCCCCCCCCCCCCCCCCCCCCCCCCCCCCCCCCCCCCCCCCCCCCCCCCCCCCCCCCCCCCCCCCCCCCCCCCCCCCCCCCCCCCCCCCCCCCCCCCCCCCCCCCCCCCCCCCCCCCCCCCCCCCCCCCCCCCCCCCCCCCCCCCCCCCCCCCCCCCCCCCCCCCCCCCCCCCCCCCCCCCCCCCCCCCCCCCCCCCCCCCCCCCCCCCCCCCCCCCCCCCCCCCCCCCCCCCCCCCCCCCCCCCCCCCCCCCCCCCCCCCCCCCCCCCCCCCCCCCCCCCCCCCCCCCCCCCCCCCCCCCCCCCCCCCCCCCCCCCCCCCCCCCCCCCCCCCCCCCCCCCCCCCCCCCCCCCCCCCCCCCCCCCCCCCCCCCCCCCCCCCCCCCCCCCCCCCCCCCCCCCCCCCCCCCCCCCCCCCCCCCCCCCCCCCCCCCCCCCCCCCCCCCCCCCCCCCCCCCCCCCCCCCCCCCCCCCCCCCCCCCCCCCCCCCCCCCCCCCCCCCCCCCCCCCCCCCCCCCCCCCCCCCCCCCCCCCCCCCCCCCCCCCCCCCCCCCCCCCCCCCCCCCCCCCCCCCCCCCCCCCCCCCCCCCCCCCCCCCCCCCCCCCCCCCCCCCCCCCCCCCCCCCCCCCCCCCCCCCCCCCCCCCCCCCCCCCCCCCCCCCCCCCCCCCCCCCCCCCCCCCCCCCCCCCCCCCCCCCCCCCCCCCCCCCCCCCCCCCCCCCCCCCCCCCCCCCCCCCCCCCCCCCCCCCCCCCCCCCCCCCCCCCCCCCCCCCCCCCCCCCCCCCCCCCCCCCCCCCCCCCCCCCCCCCCCCCCCCCCCCCCCCCCCCCCCCCCCCCCCCCCCCCCCCCCCCCCCCCCCCCCCCCCCCCCCCCCCCCCCCCCCCCCCCCCCCCCCCCCCCCCCCCCCCCCCCCCCCCCCCCCCCCCCCCCCCCCCCCCCCCCCCCCCCCCCCCCCCCCCCCCCCCCCCCCCCCCCCCCCCCCCCCCCCCCCCCCCCCCCCCCCCCCCCCCCCCCCCCCCCCCCCCCCCCCCCCCCCCCCCCCCCCCCCCCCCCCCCCCCCCCCCCCCCCCCCCCCCCCCCCCCCCCCCCCCCCCCCCCCCCCCCCCCCCCCCCCCCCCCCCCCCCCCCCCCCCCCCCCCCCCCCCCCCCCCCCCCCCCCCCCCCCCCCCCCCCCCCCCCCCCCCCCCCCCCCCCCCCCCCCCCCCCCCCCCCCCCCCCCCCCCCCCCCCCCCCCCCCCCCCCCCCCCCCCCCCCCCCCCCCCCCCCCCCCCCCCCCCCCCCCCCCCCCCCCCCCCCCCCCCCCCCCCCCCCCCCCCCCCCCCCCCCCCCCCCCCCCCCCCCCCCCCCCCCCCCCCCCCCCCCCCCCCCCCCCCCCCCCCCCCCCCCCCCCCCCCCCCCCCCCCCCCCCCCCCCCCCCCCCCCCCCCCCCCCCCCCCCCCCCCCCCCCCCCCCCCCCCCCCCCCCCCCCCCCCCCCCCCCCCCCCCCCCCCCCCCCCCCCCCCCCCCCCCCCCCCCCCCCCCCCCCCCCCCCCCCCCCCTCCGACAACTCCCTCCATCTCAACCCGCGCCTTGCTATTCCAAAATTACAACGTGCGTGAAAACTCCCACCTCCTGTGAAATCCTGACACGCGAAATGCCCGTGATACCCCTGAACCGAAAGAACCGCCTCAAATCGGTGGGGGTACTTTCGTAACTTAACCCACATTTTGGACAAGTGCGTCCCTAAGCCATGGTTCCCCACTCCCATCCCATCCGCCCACCCATTCGTACACCGAGGCCGGGAAAACCCGCAAAGCCCCACACCTTCCTCCGTCCGCCACCCAGCCGGAGCCTCTTCCCCGACAATGTCGTCCACAGCAACACCTCGACGTCCCTCATCCACCGTACCGGATGAGGATCCGTCGTCAATCTGGTCGTCCCGCCGGTTCAGCCACCCCGTCCTCCACCTCCAAGGAGCTTCCCCGACGTTCCCCTTGTCTTTCGCACCACCTCCATTCCCACACCGCCGTCTTCACCTGCACCACCGGAAGAGCATCAGCATCACCATTTCCTCGGATGAAGCTGTGGCCTAATCGGTGCCACCAAAGAGGTTGTACACTAATCACCGCATTTTCTTCTTGATTCGATCTCACGGTGCTGCCGGCGCTCGGTCCCGAGCCGACACGGCGCGGCTCCATCCACCACGGCGTCGCCGGCCACTTCCTCCATAGCGTCGCTCCCTCGGCGGCGACGTCCACATCAGTAGGAGCTGCTGCTGCTTTAGCTCTCACTCGCGCTGTTGCTCTGCTCTTGCTCTCGGTCCCCTGCCTGGTCTGCTCTTGCTCTTGCTCTTCCTCGCGCTGCTGCTCTCGCTCTTGCTCTTGCTTGTGATGCTGCTCCGATTTAGTTACACTTCAGTCGACTGAATCGACTTTTGGGTCAGTCGATTTTCAGGGGGTGGCCCCCCCCCCCCCCCCCCCCCCCCCCCCCCCCCCCCCCCCCCCCCCCCCCCCCCCCCCCCCCCCCCCCCCCCCCCCCCCCCCCCCCCCCCCCCCCCCCCCCCCCCCCCCCCCCCCCCCCCCCCCCCCCCCCCCCCCCCCCCCCCCCCCCCCCCCCCCCCCCCCCCCCCCCCCCCCCCCCCCCCCCCCCCCCCCCCCCCCCCCCCCCCCCCCCCCCCCCCCCCCCCCCCCCCCCCCCCCCCCCCCCCCCCCCCCCCCCCCCCCCCCCCCCCCCCCCCCCCCCCCCCCCCCCCCCCCCCCCCCCCCCCCCCCCCCCCCCCCCCCCCCCCCCCCCCCCCCCCCCCCCCCCCCCCCCCCCCCCCCCCCCCCCCCCCCCCCCCCCCCCCCCCCCCCCCCCCCCCCCCCCCCCCCCCCCCCCCCCCCCCCCCCCCCCCCCCCCCCCCCCCCCCCCCCCCCCCCCCCCCCCCCCCCCCCCCCCCCCCCCCCCCCCCCCCCCCCCCCCCCCCCCCCCCCCCCCCCCCCCCCCCCCCCCCCCCCCCCCCCCCCCCCCCCCCTGTCAAATTTGAACACGTTGCATTTGAGGCGGTATGTTGATCATTGGAAAAAAATCTGAATGACAAACTAGGACGGAAATTTGAATTCCCCTTCAATCTTGGTGATTTCCCTCTCGAAAGCATGGAACTTCCTCGGTGATGGTTCGATTTATGAAGGGCGTGCATGACGACATAAATCAAACCTTATTAGCTTTTAACCAGGGCACGGTGAGGCCATACCATGGCACCATGCCAGGCGTCATGCTTTTCAAGCACGTATTTCATTTTTCTATAGTTGAAAATCCAATAAACAAACGTTTGTGGTTGACTATTGCCACACATTTCATCGAAATATCTGCCCATTCCTTGTAAAAGGCATGGGAATTTATTAAATGGCACGAGCATGGTTTTTCAGGCCGTTCTTGTGCACCCTTTCATGTACCGATTGTTTGAACTTGAATTATGTGCATTAATGCCTATGAAATGCACATAATCCCCTAAATATGGTAAACGAACCCGAGAAAGTGCCAAATTTGAACACGATGATTTGCAGGGTTGTAACATCCCAAATTTTCAATTTGGAATGTTATACATAGGTCATTCATGCATCTCATATTTTTATTGCATTTTCGTTTCGCGATCCTCGAAATCCTAAGCAACTCAAGGACCCACGGAGAGAGTTGGGGATTTCCCTTTTTAATATTTGAATTTTTATCAAATATTGAAACGAGGATCATTTTGGTTTTAATAATTTTTCTCTCCAAAAATATTTCGTATTAAAATATATGAGAGGAGATAATATGACTTCTCCAAAATAAATGAAATATTGGAGGAAAAATATTAAAATCAAATAAGTAAATTTTATTTGGATTTTTCCGTAATTTTATTCGAATTAGGAAAAAATGCATTTTTCAAAGTTGCATTAGAGGCCCAAATAAATGTTCACATTGTCCAGAGTATTATTAGAGGACCGTGAAAATTTATTTTGGGATTTTTGGAGTCCGTTTAGTATTTCTTTCGTTAGTTTTTCTGCGCCAGGATTTTTTTTTAAAAAAAAAGGTAACCGACTTACCGGGCCGTGTCCGGCTAGGACACTTGGCCCGGCCGTCTTTAAAAGCCGAGGCCCGTGACCCCGACAGCCCTAGTCGCCGCCAACCCCGCCCGAACCCTAGCGCCGCCCGTCGCTCGCCGCCGCCCGCCTCCCGTCGCCGCCCCGCCGCCGCATCGCGCCGCCGCCTTGCGCCGTCGCCGCGCCGCCGCCCCGCCACCCCCCCCCCCCCCCCCCCCCCCCCCCCCCCCCCCCCCCCCCCCCCCCTTTTTTTTTCTTTCGTCGGTTTATTTCGGTAAACCCTATATCTAGATCCGGTTTTTTTAAAATTTCCGGTTTAATTCATTAGATCGGTTTTTCCGTCGGTTTATTTATTTTGCGGACGTTCGTCCGTTCGTTCGTTTAAACGAACGCCGTTCACCCGTTAGTCACAGACAGCGAACGTTCGTTCGTTAGCCTGTTCGTCAGTTTTTCTTTTTCCAGGGTTTTTCGCGATTATTTCCGATCGCGATTTCTGACCCGATTTTCGTTTTAGTTTATCTTTTCGCTCGTTTATCGGAATCAGGCGATTCAAGCGCCTAGATCTTCGTCTCGAAGCCCTCTTTCTGTTTAACCAACTTGAACAAGATTTTGGTACTATAAAATTTGTCTTTAGTCCAGATTAGTAATCATACCTTGTTTCTTTCGCAGTTTGAGTTTCGTTGCTCCGTTTGGTTTGATTCTTTTTGCAAACCGGAGTTCTTAAGTTGAACTTTCTGGTTATATCTTCTTATTTGAGTTTTACCCATGCATCTTTGCTTGATTGCTTATGTGTGTTATTGTTTGTTTGCGATAGAATTCCCGGAGTGCGAAGCGTGCTACTACGAGTCACTAGGTTTTGCGGATCGTCAGCAAGGCAAGTAACACATTGATCATACCCTTTAATACCCAGTTTTTATGCATTAGTTACAATCCTCAAAACTTGCATGATTAGGATGAGTTTAACTTGTGGGTATTGGGAAGTAGATGTTGAGGTAGAACCTATTACCTGTTTTAATATCAAACCCCTGGGAGTTACTTCTACGTTATGCTTATATTGCCATGCTACGCTCGTAGACGTGCCCCCCCCCCCCCCCCCCCCCCCCCCCCCCCCCCCCCCCCCCCCCCCCCCCCCCCCCCCCCCCCCCCCCCCCCCCCCCCCCCCCCCCCCCCCCCCCCCCCCCCCCCCCCCCCCCCCCCCCCCCCCCCCCCCCCCCCCCCCCCCCCCCCCCCCCCCCCCCCCCCCCCCCCCCCCCCCCCCCCCCCCCCCCCCCCCCCCCCCCCCCCCCCCCCCCCCCCCCCCCCCCCCCCCCCCCCCCCCCCCCCCCCCCCCCCCCCCCCCCCCCCCCCCCCCCCCCCCCCCCCCCCCCCCCCCCCCCCCCCCCCCCCCCCCCCCCCCCCCCCCCCCCCCCCCCCCCCCCCCCCCCCCCCCCCCCCCCCCCCCCCCCCCCCCCCCCCCCCCCCCCCCCCCCCCCCCCCCCCCCCCCCCCCCCCCCCCCCCCCCCCCCCCCCCCCCCCCCCCCCCCCCCCCCCCCCCCCCCCCCCCCCCCCCCCCCCCCCCCCCCCCCCCCCCCCCCCCCCCCCCCCCCCCCCCCCCCCCCCCCCCCCCCCCCCCCCCCCCCCCCCCCCCCCCCCCCCCCCCCCCCCCCCCCCCCCCCCCCCCCCCCCCCCCCCCCCCCCCCCCCCCCCCCCCCCCCCCCCCCCCCCCCCCCCCCCCCCCCCCCCCCCCCCCCCCCCCCCCCCCCCCCCCCCCCCCCCCCCCCCCCCCCCCCCCCCCCCCCCCCCCCCCCCCCCCCCCCCCCCCCCCCCCCCCCCCCCCCCCCCCCCCCCCCCCCCCCCCCCCCCCCCCCCCCCCCCCCCCCCCCCCCCCCCCCCCCCCCCCCCCCCCCCCCCCCCCCCCCCCCCCCCCCCCCCCCCCCCCCCCCCCCCCCCCCCCCCCCCCCCCCCCCCCCCCCCCCCCCCCCCCCCCCCCCCCCCCCCCCCCCCCCCCCCCCCCCCCCCCCCCCCCCCCCCCCCCCCCCCCCCCCCCCCCCCCCCCCCCCCCCCCCCCCCCCCCCCCCCCCCCCCCCCCCCCCCCCCCCCCCCCCCCCCCCCCCCCCCCCCCCCCCCCCCCCCCCCCCCCCCCCCCCCCCCCCCCCCCCCCCCCCCCCCCCCCCCCCCCCCCCCCCCCCCCCCCCCCCCCCCCCCCCCCCCCCCCCCCCCCCCCCCCCCCCCCCCCCCCCCCCCCCCCCCCCCCCCCCCCCCCCCCCCCCCCCCCCCCCCCCCCCCCCCCCCCCCCCCCCCCCCCCCCCCCCCCCCCCCCCCCCCCCCCCCCCCCCCCCCCCCCCCCCCCCCCCCCCCCCCCCCCCCCCCCCCCCCCCCCCCCCCCCCCCCCCCCCCCCCCCCCCCCCCCCCCCCCCCCCCCCCCCCCCCCCCCCCCCCCCCCCCCCCCCCCCCCCCCCCCCCCCCCCCCCCCCCCCCCCCCCCCCCCCCCCCCCCCCCCCCCCCCCCCCCCCCCCCCCCCCCCCCCCCCCCCCCCCCCCCCCCCCCCCCCCCCCCCCCCCCCCCCCCCCCCCCCCCCCCCCCCCCCCCCCCCCCCCCCCCCCCCCCCCCCCCCCCCCCCCCCCCCCCCCCCCCCCCCCCCCCCCCCCCCCCCCCCCCCCCCCCCCCCCCCCCCCCCCCCCCCCCCCCCCCCCCCCCCCCCCCCCCCCCCCCCCCCCCCCCCCCCCCCCCCCCCCCCCCCCCCCCCCCCCCCCCCCCCCCCCCCCCCCCCCCCCCCCCCCCCCCCCCCCCCCCCCCCCCCCCCCCCCCCCCCCCCCCCCCCCCCCCCCCCCCCCCCCCCCCCCCCCCCCCCCCCCCCCCCCCCCCCCCCCCCCCCCCCCCCCCCCCCCCCCCCCCCCCCCCCCCCCCCCCCCCCCCCCCCCCCCCCCCCCCCCCCCCCCCCCCCCCCCCCCCCCCCCCCCCCCCCCCCCCCCCCCCCCCCCCCCCCCCCCCCCCCCCCCCCCCCCCCCCCCCCCCCCCCCCCCCCCCCCCCCCCCCCCCCCCCCCCCCCCCCCCCCCCCCCCCCCCCCCCCCCCCCCCCCCCCCCCCCCCCCCCCCCCCCCCCCCCCCCCCCCCCCCCCCCCCCCCCCCCCCCCCCCCCCCCCCCCCCCCCCCCCCCCCCCCCCCCCCCCCCCCCCCCCCCCCCCCCCCCCCCCCCCCCCCCCCCCCCCCCCCCCCCCCCCCCCCCCCCCCCCCCCCCCCCCCCCCCCCCCCCCCCCCCCCCCCCCCCCCCCCCCCCCCCCCCCCCCCCCCCCCCCCCCCCCCCCCCCCCCCCCCCCCCCCCCCCCCCCCCCCCCCCCCCCCCCCCCCCCCCCCCCCCCCCCCCCCCCCCCCCCCCCCCCCCCCCCCCCCCCCCCCCCCCCCCCCCCCCCCCCCCCCCCCCCCCCCCCCCCCCCCCCCCCCCCCCCCCCCCCCCCCCCCCCCCCCCCCCCCCCCCCCCCCCCCCCCCCCCCCCCCCCCCCCCCCCCCCCCCCCCCCCCCCCCCCCCCCCCCCCCCCCCCCCCCCCCCCCCCCCCCCCCCCCCCCCCCCCCCCCCCCCCCCCCCCCCCCCCCCCCCCCCCCCCCCCCCCCCCCCCCCCCCCCCCCCCCCCCCCCCCCCCCCCCCCCCCCCCTTAAGCCTCTGTTAGACAGAGAGGCTGACAGGTGGGTCCCACCTGTCAGTTTGACTGGTCAGCAGAGCTGACGCAATGCTGACGTCACTACTGACGCAATAAACCTTTTCTGCTTTTAAAATAATTCAGAAATTGGTTTAAACTTTGAAAATCCGTAACTTTTAAACCGTAACTCCGATGAAAATGTTTTCTATATGAAAGTTGCTCAGAAAAATCCAACGAATCCGAATACGCGGTCCGTTCATCTGTCACATGCCCCTAGCATGCTGAACATGGAACTTTCCCCCTCCGGTCATCTGTCTGACACAGGTCCGGAACCGGGAACACCTTCCCGGTTGATTTCCCCCTTCACCTATAACGTCTAGGACCGCGTTAGAGCACGCTTAGCGCTACGTATCGTCATGTCATGCTTAGTGTTACCTCTGTTTGCTATGTATTTACTGTTTCTTCCCCCTCTTCTCTCCGGTAGACCCCGAGGCCGCTGATGCCCCGGTGATCGACTACGTCGTCGACAACGACCCCTCCTTGCCAGATCAACCAGGCAAGCCCCCCCTTTGATCATCCCGATATCGCCCATTCCATTCTCTCATGCTTGCATTAGATTTTGCTATTGTTATTGTTTGCTCCTATTCTGATGCATAGCCTCCTTTTGTAACCTGCTTATTGTTACCTTACCGGCTTATCCTAAACTGCTTAGTATAGGTTGGTTAGTGATCCATCAGTGCCCCCCCCCCCCCCCCCCCCCCCCCCCCCCCCCCCCCCCCCCCCCCCCCCCCCCCCCCCCCCCCCCCCCCCCCCCCCCCCCCCCCCCCCCCCCCCCCCCCCCCCCCCCCCCCCCCCCCCCCCCCCCCCCCCCCCCCCCCCCCCCCCCCCCCCCCCCCCCCCCCCCCCCCCCCCCCCCCCCCCCCCCCCCCCCCCCCCCCCCCCCCCCCCCCCCCCCCCCCCCCCCCCCCCCCCCCCCCCCCCCCCCCCCCCCCCCCCCCCCCCCCCCCCCCCCCCCCCCCCCCCCCCCCCCCCCCCCCCCCCCCCCCCCCCCCCCCCCCCCCCCCCCCCCCCCCCCCCCCCCCCCCCCCCCCCCCCCCCCCCCCCCCCCCCCCCCCCCCCCCCCCCCCCCCCCCCCCCCCCCCCCCCCCCCCCCCCCCCCCCCCCCCCCCCCCCCCCCCCCCCCCCCCCCCCCCCCCCCCCCCCCCCCCCCCCCCCCCCCCCCCCCCCCCCCCCCCCCCCCCCCCCCCCCCCCCCCCCCCCCCCCCCCCCCCCCCCCCCCCCCCCCCCCCCCCCCCCCCCCCCCCCCCCCCCCCCCCCCCCCCCCCCCCCCCCCCCCCCCCCCCCCCCCCCCCCCCCCCCCCCCCCCCCCCCCCCCCCCCCCCCCCCCCCCCCCCCCCCCCCCCCCCCCCCCCCCCCCCCCCCCCCCCCCCCCCCCCCCCCCCCCCCCCCCCCCCCCCCCCCCCCCCCCCCCCCCCCCCCCCCCCCCCCCCCCCCCCCCCCCCCCCCCCCCCCCCCCCCCCCCCCCCCCCCCCCCCCCCCCCCCCCCCCCCCCCCCCCCCCCCCCCCCCCCCCCCCCCCCCCCCCCCCCCCCCCCCCCCCCCCCCCCCCCCCCCCCCCCCCCCCCCCCCCCCCCCCCCCCCCCCCCCCCCCCCCCCCCCCCCCCCCCCCCCCCCCCCCCCCCCCCCCCCCCCCCCCCCCCCCCCCCCCCCCCCCCCCCCCCCCCCCCCCCCCCCCCCCCCCCCCCCCCCCCCCCCCCCCCCCCCCCCCCCCCCCCCCCCCCCCCCCCCCCCCCCCCCCCCCCCCCCCCCCCCCCCCCCCCCCCCCCCCCCCCCCCCC
Organism: Thinopyrum obtusiflorum; assembly: GCA_036873465.1. Classification (NCBI taxonomy): domain Eukaryota; kingdom Viridiplantae; phylum Streptophyta; class Magnoliopsida; order Poales; family Poaceae; genus Thinopyrum; species Thinopyrum obtusiflorum. Next base: position 2,558 of record JAAAWM010012129.1, on the reverse strand, counting down.
CCCCCCCCCCCCCCCCCCCCCCCCCCCCCCCCCCCCCCCCCCCCCCCCCCCCCCCCCCCCCCCCCCCCCCCCCCCCCCCCCCCCCCCCCCCCCCCCCCCCCCCCCCCCCCCCCCCCCCCCCCCCCCCCCCCCCCCCCCCCCCCCCCCCCCCCCCCCCCCCCCCCCCCCCCCCTTTATTTCTTAGGCCACTGTTTGAAGTAGCTTAGGCCACTCAAACCCTTTTGCAAAATTGTTGGTTCACCACCAAAATTAGTTGTGGATTATTCTGCACATGATGAACATTTTTGTTTTCATGTCTGAGCATTTTGAATTTCAGACAAAATTTGAATTTGAATTCAACTGGAATGTGAAAGAACATGAGACAATAATGATCAGGCACATGTTTAGCAAAAAGATTAACTTAACCCCAGGGGTTACTGTAGCATCATTACACCGGGGTGTTACATATGTCCTCTTTGGTGAATACACCTATGTTTGAACAAAATAACCCCGTCAAGAGGGTAGTAACGCTATGTTCTCTTTGGTGAATACACCTATGTTTGAACAGGAAGCCCCCAAGTGACTTATTTGTGAGCTATGCTCGCTGGGTACCTATGTTTGAGTTGTGCTGTGCAACAGACTCTCTTTGGTCCCTTTAACCTGGGTAGTAAGCCCCCAAGCTTTTTATGTGGCCTATAAGCCGGATCAAAGGGTAATCATAACTTTGCTTTATAAAGCAGAAGCCCCCATGTGACCAAAAACTCATTATTTAAAGAGCAAAAAACGACAGAGGCCCTGCTTTAGCAGGGATGCCGGCTTTATTATATCGATCATAATATATACATTGTCAAAATATGTACATTGGAAGAGCCAGTGGCTCAAGTGTAGTAAGGCCTAAGGTGAGCAATATTCCAGGGCCGGCGGGTCTCCTCCTCCGACGTGCGTGAGTCCTTGTGGTCTCGAACATCGATAAGGTAATATGACCCGTTGTTCAGATTCTTGCTGACCACAAAGGGTCCTTCCCAAGGTGGGAATAACTTGTGCATATCAGTCTGATCCTGGATAAGCCGGAGCACCAGATCACCTTCTTGGAAAGTTCTGGTTTTAACCCAGCGGCTGTGATAATGGCACAAATCTTGCTGGTAAATCACCGAACGAGCCGCTATGATGTCACGCTCCTCATCCAACGGGTCAAGTGCTTCCTGACGTGCTTTTTCATTGTCAGCTTCAACATAAGCCGCCACACGAGGTGAGTCATGACGGATGTCACTAGGGAGAACCGCCTCTACTTCGTAAACCATGAAGAAAGGTGTGTATCCCGTAGATCTATTAGGGGTGGTGCTGATGCTCCATAACACGGAAGGTAACTCCTCCACCCAACAACCCGGCGTCCTTTGCAGAGGAACCATAAGCCGGGGCTTGATGCCTTTCAAGATCTCTTGATTGACTCTCTCAGCTTAACCATTAGATTGGGGGTGAGCCACTGACGACACACCAAGCCGGATGTGCTCACATTGACAAAATTCTTCCATAGCACCTTTAGAGAGATTAGTGACATTGTCTGTTATGATGTTGTGTGGAAAGCCAAAACGGAATATCACCTTCTTCATGAATTGAACCGCCGTTGCTGCATCACACTTACTAACTGGCTCTGCCTCTACCCACTTAGTGAACTTAGCAACCGCCATCAAAAGGTGGGTCTTCTTATCCTTGGATCTTTTGAAAGGTCCAACCATATCAAGCCCCCAAACTGCAAACGACCAAGTAATTGGAATCATCCTCAATTCTTGAGCCGACACATGGGCTCGTCGTGCAAATTTCTGACATCCATCACACCTGCTGACGAGGTCCTCTGCATCAGCATGGGCTGTTAACCAATAAAACCCATGACAGAAAGCTTTGGCCACGAGGGATTTTGAACCAGCATGATGACCACAATCTCCTTCATGAATCTCTCGTAAGATCTCACAGCCCTCTTCTGGAGACACACAATGTTGAAACGCCCATGTGACACTGCGATGATGTAACTCTCCATTAACAATTGTCATTGACTTAGACCGCCAGGTTATCTGCCTGGCTAAGGTTTCATCCTCAGGTAACTCGCCCCGAGTCATATAAGCCAACTAAGGTACTGTCCAATCCGGGATTACATGAAGAGCCGCCACCAACTGAGCTTCCAGGTCAGGAATAGCCAAATCCTCCTCCGTAGGTAATTTCACCGACGGGTTATGCAAAACGTCAAGAAAGACGTTAGGTGGCACCGGTTTACGTTGAGAACCCAACCGGCTTAAAGCATTCGCCGCTTCATTTTTCCTCCGATCAACGTGCTCAACTTGATAGCCCTTGAAATGACTAGCAATCACGTCCACCTCTCATTGATAAGCCGCCATGAGCGGATCTTTAGAATCCCAAGTACTAGACACTTGCTGAGCCACCAAGTCTGAGTCGCCAAAGCACCTAACCCGGCTTAAATTCATCTCCTTAGCCATCCGAAGACCGTGGAGTAAGCCCTCATACTCAACTGCATTGTTAGTATAAGGAAACATCAAACAGAGAACATAACAAAATTTATCACCTCG